>SJYT01033568.1:0-234310 GCA_006410635.1 Cephalophus harveyi
GGATCGAACCCAGGTGTCCTGCACTGCAGGCAGATTCTTTACCGAGTGAGCTACAATAGTAGTACCTCTTAATCCCTTAAAACGAGTGTTTAAAGAGTTCTTGAAAGCCCTTAAAGCACTCTTCATGCATTATTGCCTTTAAGCTTTAGAAGAACCTATGAAATAGCAGGCTTTATTTTCTGTATTTTACACATGAGAAAACCAAATCCCAGGAGGGCAGCTTGCTTGCCCAAGGCCACTCCACTTTATAACTTGGTTTTGAACCTAGCTCTTTTGCTTGTCAAGTCCAAAAAAACCTTGGAAATAAGGCAACATTTAAGCTCAGTTGGTCAGGAGGTTCGGTCTGGGCTAGAGAGTGATAACACTAAAGGGTGGGAACAAAGCCTCGGTTCTGTTGTTCTCCTTCCCCACACTGCAAAACTTCTTGAAAAACTAATCTGTCTTCACTGTCTTTGCTTCTTTAACTCCCATTTGTTCCTCAACCTGGAATGATCTGGAACAACATCAAGTATCCTTTCCCCAAAATATTCTGCTGTAACTGCTCCACTTGATGGTCAGGTCAGGTCTAATCTCTCTCTCTCTTTTTTTCCCCATAGTCCTTATCTCCTTGATTTCTCTGCAGCAATTGACACATCTTATCCAGTTTTATTGGACTTCTCCTGTGGCTCAGATAGTAAAGAATCTACCTGCAGTGCAGGAGACCTGGATTTGATCCCTGGGTCAGGAAGATTCCCTGAAGGGAATGGCAACTCACTCCAGCAGTATTCTTGCCTGGAGAATTTCATGGACAAGGAGCCTGGTGGGCTATAGTCCATGGGGTCGCGAAGAGTCGGACATGAATGACACTTTCATCCAATTTTATAGCTACTTCCCAGATGTTGGTGACTCCAAGATTTATCTCCAGCCTGGGCCTTTCTCCAGGGCTCCCGTCCTGAATGGCTGGCCACCTGCCTTCCAGACAGCTCCATGTGGATGGCCAGATCCTCTGAGTCAACATGAACCAAACAGGATGAGTTGCCCTCCCTCCTGTCTTGTTGCTTCTCTACTTGTGGCATCTGGTTAGGTAACAGCATCACAATCTCCTCTGTGGCCTAAGTCAGAAACCTGGTCTCCTCTCTCTCCATCACACCTTGTAAATGGGTTCATCAAGCCCTGAGGAGTCTACCTTTTAAAGGTCTCAAATATCTCCCACCTTTCCCCTTTAGCTGCAGTTGCTCTATTCAAACTCCAACCATTTCTTACATATGTGGGGAAACCAACTTCTGGCTTATGGTTAAGGCAGATCTCACATGAACTTTGTAGCGATGCCCACAGCTGCAGGAGAGTAAGGGAGGAGGCATACTGAGAAAGCAGCTGCTTGCTGTGCAGAGAATTCTTTCCCTCGCAACTCGCAGTATTTTTGCAGCCATCATACTTACAAAAGGAGGCTAGTAGCCCATCTCCATCACACAGGGTTTTTTTTTTTTTTCCTTCAAAAGAACATTTTTCAAAAAAAGATATATTGGTAATGCTGGTGGTTAATATTCTGGAATATTACACTCCTTTCTATCACTTCTAGCTTTCCTATCTTCACGAAGCCACTAGAATAAATTTGAAGTTTCCTTGTTTAAGTTCCACACTAGCAACGTGGCATATTCCTATTGATTTCCTACCTTTCTCCATGCCTCCCTCCAATCCAATTTTTATACAACTCTTCATGGGATTGTTTTGGGGCTCCTCATTGCCCAAATCAGTGATTTTCAACACAGCCAAAGCCCTATTCCCTGGGATAGTATTGTTAAAACTTACCCACAAAGTTAATGCATTTTACTTCACAACACAGCACGCATACCTCCTTTGTTGCTGTTGTTCAGTCGCTCATTCGTGTCTGACTCTTTGCATCCCCATGGGCTGCAGCACGCCAGGCTTCCCTGTCCTTCACCATCTCCCAAACTTGCTTAAACTCTTGCCCATTAAGTCAGTGATGGCACCCAACCATCTCATCCTCTGTCATCCCCTTCTCCTCCTGCCTTCAATCTTTCCCAGCATCAGCGTCTTTTCTAATGAGTTGGCTCTTTGTGTCAGGTGGCTAAAGTACTGGAGCTTCAGCTTCAGCATCAGTCCTTCCAATGAATATTCAGGGTTGATATCCTTTAGGATGGACTGGTTTGATTTGCTTGCAGTCCAAGGGCTCTCAAGTCTTCTCCAACACCATACCTCCAACACCATATACCCCCTTATATAAATGAAGTAAAGATTTCATAAATCTTATTAGTAATTGTGATGTAACAGTTTTCTCTTTATTAAATTTTTTTAGAAGGAGCTATTGTTGTTGTTGTTCAGTCACTAAGTCATGTCCAACTCTTTGCATGGACTGCAGCATGCCAGACTCCTCTGTCCATGGAATTCTCCAGGCAAGAGTACTGGAGTGGGTAGCCATTCCCTTCCCCAGTAGATCTTCCTGACCCAGGGATTGAACCCGGGTCTCCTGCATTACAGGTAGTTTCTTGACCATCTGATCCACCAGGAAAGCCCAAACTCCTTAAACTGTCTGGAAAGAGCATTCTCCCTCACATACCTCTTACCTCTTTCCAAACTACCTGACTTCCTCCTCAGGTAATGCTAGGATCAGTGGGACCTTGGCCAACACAGATGTGATTCCAGAGCTGGGAAGGAGTTTTGTTGCCTCCACAGCTCTCAGAATCTCTCAGCTAGATGGTTAGAACTGCCGACCTCCTTCCCAGGTGCACTCTCTAATCCAATTATCTGGTCTGCTCCTGCTAGAGTCATTTTTGTGAAATCCAAGCAAACCCTCCACATGCCCCATTAAACTTTTCAGTGATTGGATAGAGCCCAGAGCTCTTCATGTGACAAATAAAGTCCTTATTACTTAGTCTCTGGACCCTGTGTTCTCATCTCCCGTACAATAGGCCTTGCTGCTTCTTGCCTTGATAATAATACTTGCTCTTACTCCTCCGCTCAAAGTGTCTTAACCTCCCACCCATCACCCCATACCAGAGTATATTTTACTTCTTCTACAGCTTACTATCTTCTTAGAGTGCTTAGAAAGCTCTAAGGGAATCATTTATCCCCTGTGTGTTTCCTACTCTCTATCCTGCTTCCCCAGCTGGTGAGCTCACTGACAGCAGGCAACTTTTTATTTTTTAATGTAGTTTTGTTCCCTGAGCTGGCCAGCCCAAGGCTTAGGAAGTAAAGGAATTCAAGGATTTATGAGTGAATGAGATTTGGAATTAGGAGACAGTACAATTAGTTCATGGACTTCTCAGATGGAACTAGTGGTAAAGAATCTACCTGCTAATGCAGGAGATGAAAGAGACTAGAGTTTGATCCCTGGGTTGGGAAGATCCCCTGGAGGAGGGCTTGGCAACCCACTCCAGTGTTCTTGCCTTAAGAATCCCATGGACAGAGGAGCCTGGTGGCTATAGTCCATAGGGGTCACAAAGAGTCAGACACAACTGAAGCCACTGAGCATGCACACAAGCATATAGTTAGTTCATATCTTTGCTCTGTTTATCTTGTGGGGAGTAATTGTTTGGTAGAGTACTGTGACAATGGCAAGTTGAGTGTCTTGTGCAATGCTTTGTGTTAGAAACGGGCAACGTGTTGTGACACGTCTTGGGATCAGAAACAATCTGACATGGTATATTCTTTTATGTTAGTGGTGTGTGCAAACTCATTTGATAAACATTGGACCCCTACTTTGTGCCAGGCACTGGTCAAGGCACAGAAACCTATAGTAATAATACTACAATAATCCTAATTATTATATACCTTCTCTACTCTGCACCTATGCTAGCTGGTGAGATCATCCACTTTCTAAATTCCAAAGAATGGAAGAGCATTTTTAAAATGTCTTCTCTAAGGAAATAGCTAGTAAGCGGAGAACCAGATCTGAACTAGGGTCTGCCCTATTACTCGGTCCAATGCTCCCTTCAGTTCTGTGCAGCATCTTACAGGAGCTACATCTTTTGTCTTGAAGGTGCAGAATGTACACTATTTTGATTTAATTCTCTTAACACTCTGCAAGCCATAATCTTCATTTTCCTGGTTGGGAAATGGGCTCATAGAGGCTAAGCAACCTGTGCAGAATTACACAGAAGAGTGGCAGGTAGCAGAGCTGAGATACTCAGGTCTCCTTGACTCCCAAGCCTATTCTCTGTCCATTTAGCACATGGCATAATCCAGCCAGAGGGCAAAAGGCTGTAGCTGAGAAATTGAAGTTCACTGTGATAAGTATAGGAATGAAATAGCAAGGGCAAGGAGTTGCTGGTTAAACAAGGAAGGAATGGAGAGAGCTGATCAGGCTGTGGGTCCTGTATGTCCTGATCATGCCCATATTATGATAGTCACTCACTCACTCATTCATCACATCTTTGGGGCCTTGCTTTGCCATGGATACTAGTGGTGACTGATGAGAAAGACAAAGTCTTTAAAAAAGAAAACTCATAGTCAGCTCACAGACTTTTTAGGAGAAGGGGATAGAAGAATGAGATATTTCGATTGTATCCATTTCTTCTTATAAGTGTTACAATAGAGCTATTCCCAGGTACTGTTAACCAGGCATGGAAAGTAAAGCAGCATCTCCTTCTCAGTTACAACGAGTACCTTCCATCCTGACTGCTTACCTGGCCTGCAGGACGCCTGCAGAATCTGTCCTGCCAACCTCTCTGACCACCTATCCTCTGTTGCATGCACCTACTTCTGATTCAAGGTTGCCAGATTCCTTCCTGCCATTGGGCCTTTGCCCTTGGTGTTCCCACAGCCTGGCCTGCTCTTTCTCTGGTGCTCTGAATTTGAGACTTAGCTCCAGCGACTCATCCTCAGAGAGGCTTCCCTGACTGCCCTCCTAACTCACTTTTTGTCACATAATCCAGTCCTCCCCCTCCTCCTCCTGGCACTAATCGTGATCCAAAAGTCAGTATAGTTTAGTAGTCAAGAGCATGGACTCTGGAAGCAGGTCTCAGTTTTGACATCATACTAGCTAAGTACCCTTGGGCATATTACTTAACCTCTCTGGGTCTAAGTTTTCTCATCTAAAAATGGCAATGTTGACAACAGTCCTCCTAATCCCCTACAGTACCTATGGTGTGGATTTTCTGAGTTTACCTACATAAATCATGGACAGTGCCTGGCACTTAGCAGGTATGTAATAAAGCCAAAGTGAGTGAATCGCCTCATTTTCATTCATCCACACGATACATATTGAGTTCGAATACATAGAGACAGTAGGATGAAGAGCTGGAAATGCCACAGTGACCCGGCCAGGCACAGCCTCTATCCTCAGGAGCTTACTGCCTGTCTGAACCATTTCCCTGTTGACACAGGTTTGCATTTCACTTGTAAACTTTTGCCTGGAGGTCATCTAAACCTTTCCTCTTCATTCTAGTTTCTATCTCCCACTACCTATCTTGGGATTTGTCATATCCAGAAGGCACCCCTGCCTTATGATGGCTTGAGGTGACACGTAGGTCTATGCATTTTTACACCCACATGGTTTGTTCCTTGCAGTTGCATTCTTTCCTTCGGGAGTCAGAATCAATTAGAGGTTTGGCTAGCGAGGCTTTGGTGAAAGCTCACCAAGGAGACAACAAAAGCAGCAGAAAAGTTGAAAGGTCTACCTCCTAGCTTCTGTTCTGGGGGCAGACTTTTCTCGAGCCCAAATTCTTCACCCCTAGAGTTTGCTTGTGGAAGCCTTCCCTGACTTTCTCAGACAATGGCTCTTAAATAGACCTTGTGCTCATCCCTAGAGTAAGACTTTGTTCCATTGCAGGGTAACTGTCTACTCTCCCGTCTCCCCAGCTAGTCTGCATCACCATGAAGCCTAGGCCATCTTTTTGGTCTTCTCCATTGTATCCTTCACCCAGCAATACCTTCTTATTGTTGAAAAATAGTGCCCTTTATGCACATGTTGAACTTAGGTAGAGGATAAGAACATAAGAACCAATAATGTGAGTAAATTAGGAGGCAATGATTTATCTTTTGTTACAAAATGTCTATTTATGAAAGAAGTGTTTGCAGGGTTCCATTGAGTAGGACTTCCCAGGTGTTGCTAGTGGCAAAGAATCTGCGATGAAAGAGTCTTGATTTGATGCCTGGGTCTGGAAGATCCCCTGAAGGAAGAAGTGGCAACCCATTCCAGTATTCTTGCTGAGAGGATCCCATGGACAGAGGACTGGTGGGCCACAGTCCAAGGAGTTGCAAACAGTTGGACACGGCTGAGTGTCTGGGCACAGCACACTGAGTAGGGAGTCAGGGTTATTGCTATAAAAAACAACCCCCACATTTCAGCAGCTTAATGCCCACAAACACACACAAAACTTTCTCAATGATGTAACAGTTCAAGTGTTTGGTTAACAGCCTTCTAAATCTTATGGCTTCACTATCCCTTATGCTTCTGGGGTCCTCTGTTAGGTCTTCTGCATTTGGTTGGTAGATGGAGAGAGAGAGAGAAAGAGAGAAAGAAGACAATCATTCTGGACAGTCACTCATCACTTCCCATCCCAGACCAGAACTGGGTTGCATGGCCACATCGGTTGCTAGAGACACTGGGGAAGGCTGTCTAGCTGGGTGTCCAGGAGGAGAGGCAAGTGTGTTTTGTGAGCACACAGCAGTCTCTGCCCTGGGAGCATACCAGTGTCAGCTGGCCCTTGTGTAAAGTGATACGTGTGTCCATAAAGTGCCACCATGCAGTGGGTCCCAGAAGGATGAAATTGCACTGATGTCTGCCATTCTGGCTTTGCAGGCGAACTCATGTGATCAAAATCTAAATCACTGCCTCGAACTCATTGAACAAGTTGCCAAAGTGCAGGGACAGCTCTTTGGGATCCTCACCACAGCAGCCCAAGAAGGTGAGAACGGCCCGTGCCTCTCCCTCCAGTTCTCCCCTCTCTGCCTTCTTTTCCTTTTCCTTTCCCTTTGCTCTCTGCCTGGGTGGATGTGGTTGGCTTTCTCTCACTCACCTGGTCTGTGAATTCTTCCAGGAGGACATTATGATGGTGTGGAAACAATCAAATCACGCCTTTTGCCTTGGCTGGAGGCCTCCTTTACAGCTGCTTCCCTGGGAAAACCTGTGGACAGCAAGGTCCCTTCTCTACAGGTAGGGATATTAAAGGATCATCCTCGGTATTCAGCACCTGATCAGGCTCTGGGAACTCAAACATACGTAAGATAAGGCCTTTTACCTAGTGAGGGGCTCGGTTCTTGTTAGGGAACTGAGACACGGGTTGGAAAGGTGAGTTTCTATTTATCGTAGTATGTGGCATAATGGATTGAGTTTTCTCTTAAGACAGATCAGCATTAAAATCTCAGCCTTGCCTACTTCCTGGTGGTATGGCTTCAATCAACTCAAGGAGCCTCTGCTTCCTCAGGATGAAAAGGGCCTGGTGATGGTCTGTATTTGGGACATTGATGCACCCACTCTAGGCATTAAATAGTAACTTTTAAATGACAAGTTATCTCAAAAATAGACAAGCAACTCCTGCAGCTCAATTCCAGAAAAATAAACGAGCCAATCAAAAAATGGGCCAAAGAACTAAACAGACATTTCTCCAAAGAAGACATACAGATGGCTAACAAACACATGAAAAGATGCTCAACATCACTCATTATCAGAGAAATGCAAATCAAGACCACAATGAGGTACCATTTCATGCCGGTCAGAATGGCTGCTATCCAAATGTCTACAAGCAATAAATGCTGGAGAGGGTGTGGAGAAAAGGGAACCCTCTTACACTGTTGGTGGGAATGCAAACTAGTACAGCCACTATGGAGAACAGTGTGGAGATTCCTTAAAAAACTGGAAATAGAACTGCCATATGATCCAGCAATCCCATTGCTGGGCATACACACCAAGGAAACCAGAATTGAAAGAGACACATGTACCCCAGTGTTCATTGCAGCACTGTTTACAATAGCCAGGACATGGAAGCAACCTAGATGTCCATCAGCAGACGAATGGATAAAAAGCTGTGGTACATATACACAATGGAATATTACTCAGCCATTAAATAAGAATACATTTGAATCAGTTCTAATGAGGTGGATGAAACTGGAGCCTATTATACAGAGTGAAGTAAGCCAGAAAGAAAAACACCAATACAGTATACTAATGCATATATATGGAATTTAGAAAGATGGTAACGATAACCCTAAATGCAAGACAGCAAAAGAGACACAGATGAATAGAAAAGTCCTTTGGACTCTGTGGGAGAAGGTGAGGGTGGGATGATTTGAGAGAATAGCACTGAAACATGGATATTATCATATGTGAAACAGACCGCCAGTCCAGGTTCAGTGCATGATACAGGGTGCTCAGAGCTGGTACACTGGGACGACCCAGAGGGATGGGATGGGGAGGTAGGTGGGAGGGGGGCTCAGGATGAGGAACACTTGTACACCCATGGCTGATTCATGTCAATGTATGGCAAAACCACTACAATATTATAAAGTAAGTAGCCTCCAATTAAAATAAATAAATTAAAAAAAAAAAGACAAGTTAGTCACCCTGACAGGTATCATGCAGGAGGGGAGGTGAGTCATAAGAGAAAGGGATCATTAAAAAGGGGGCAGTTCAGTATTCTGAAAAAGTAAAATAAAATGAATCACCTAGTTGGAAACTTCACAGATAAGAAAACTCAATCCTGGTAGACTGATCAAGAGAGTGTCATCATTTGTGGTTGATGTATCAGTGGTTTCCACGCAGCAGTGGTAGTGTTTTAATAGTTGAGGACCAGACTGAAAATAGAACACATACTTTGCTCAAAGCAGGGGCCCCCAACCTCCAGGATCTAACGCCTGATGATTTGAGGTGGAATTGATGTAATAATAATAGAAATAAAGTGCATGATAAATGTAATGCCCTTGAATCATCCTGAAACCATCCCCCACCCCAGGGTCCATGGGAAAATTGTCTTCCATGAAACTGGTTGCTGGAGCCAAAAAGGTTGGGGACCACTGGTAAGGCACAGGTATCACTATGTCTGGATAAGCAAAACATTGGTAATCTTGATTTTCAATGTTTTTTGGATTCATATAAATTTCTTTCAAAAGATGAACCACTTAGATCAGGCTGTGTTCTAAGACCATAGCTGTGTTCTAAGATCTGTTCTAAGACCAAGCTGTGTTCTAAGCAAGAGGGCCTTAAGAGGTAGTGGCTGAAGGATTCCTGCTTAGATATCACCCGACAGAAGCCTTGGCTACCTACAAAGGTCCGAGGTAGATTGTCCAACCTATTAGGTCTCAGTTTCCTCAGCTGCTAAATGGGAATAATGCTTTTGCTTACCTAATAGGGTCATTGTTAGAGTTAAACGTGATAAGCATGGGAAAAAACTTACATGTGAGAAGTGCTCTGTAGATGTCAGTTTTCATTAAAGAAAATTTTTACATGGGGAAAAAAAATGTCTTTTAGATTTTTACCCCCGTAGATGTTAAAGATGTAGAATGGTATTTTGGTGTCTTTTAAAAAAATCTGAGGTATCACTTACCTGCAGTGAAAGCCATAGGTTGATGAATTTTGACAAATGGATATATCCTTGTAACTCACATCCCTATTGGACTTCCCTGGTGGCTCAGATGGTAAAGCATCTGTCTACAACGCAGGAGACCTGGGTTCAATCCCTGGGTTGGGAAGATCCCCTGGAGAAGGAAATGGCAATCCACTCCAGTACTGCCTGGAAAATCCCACGGACAGAGGAGCCTGGTAGGCTACAGTCCGTGGGGTCGCAAAGAGTCGGACACGACTGAGCCACTTCACTTCACTTCACTTCACATCCCTGTTGAGATACAAAACATTTCCATTCCTTCAGCTCATTCCTTTGTGTCACTTCTCAGTCCCCTCCCTCCGCCCTTAGGGTAATCACCCTTTGGATTTTTATCACTCTAGGTTAATTATGCCTGCACGGAAATGTCACAAAAATGAAGCAATACATTACATGCCCTTTGGGCTTGACTTCTTCTGTCCAGAGTAATGTTTTTGCTATCCATGTGGCTTCATGTTTTCAGACTCTGTTTTGATTTTTTTTTTATCATTCCAGGACACATTCGATAAGGACAGACATAAGGAGTCTGGTACTCAGGACATACAACAATTAGATGCTGATTTGAGTGCAACTCGTAATCAACTCAACCAGGTTCAAGACGAGTAAGAGGAATGCAAGTTATCTTCTTTCAAAAAGAATTGCTTATTCTTTATATTTAAGTTTAAAAGGAAACTATTGGCTCATGTAAAATGTAGATATTTGCAAATAGGTAGCATGATGTGTGTGTGTATGAGTTGGGGGTCAGTGTCTTTGAATTTGGGGATGGGATTTCTCTGTTATGATCCCTAAGACTTTGGTTCCCTTGGCTCCATTCCTGAGGTTCCTCCTTCTTCATAGGCCCATTATCAGTCCATATTTATAAAAAAAAGAAAAAAGATTGTAACATGCAAATCCACCTTTGGGAAGGAAAATAAGAAAAGATGCAGACAGAAAAAAAGTGAAAGATCAGGTAAAGAGAAAAAAAGAGAAAGAGAGAAAAAGTAAAATGAAGCAGTCTGCATCTATCTGTTATTTAAGGTCTATGTATTCCTGACTAAGAAGCATTCAAAATTTTGGAATAATTTTGAGATACAAAAGTGTAATTTGAAAAAGTTAAGTAATGTCAGGCAATAATGGACCTCAGATGTATGCTATGTGCAAAGCCAGAGTAGTAAGCTCAAGGAATCACTGCAATGAAAATTGCAAACTTTGGGTTTGTACTTGAGGGAGATAGACAAATGTGATGCAACTGCTTTCAATTTATCTAACAAAAATCCATCAATCAGGTGTTTCTCCCACCACAGCATTGCTCCAAGGCTGACCTGCAGAGGGCAGCAAAGGATTCTTTTGTCACTAGTTTAGCTCTTCCCTGGTGGCTAAGAGGTTAAAGTATCTGACTCTAATGCGGGAGAACTGTGTCGGGAAGATTCCCTGGAGAAAGAAATGGCAACCCACTCCAATATTCTTGCCTGGAGAATCCCATGGACGGAGGAGCCTGGTGAGCTACAGTCCATGGCGTCGCAAAGAGTCGGACACGACTGAGCGACTTCACTTTAACTTTAACTTTAGGGCTTATGGAAGAATAAAGAATCTGCCTACAATGCAGAAGACCTGGGTTCGATCCCTGGTCTGGAAGATACTCTGGAGAAGGGAATGGCAATCCACTCCAGTATTCTTGCCTGGAGAACCCCATGGACAGAGGCGCCTGGCGGGCTACAGTTCGTGGGGTTGCAAAGAGTCGGACACTACTGAGTGACTAACACACTACACGGGGCTTATGATGAAATACCATGTGGCATTCTGCCTTGTTCTCTGCTGAGATTTCCTTCTAAGGAGAACATCTCTACTCATCGATTGATTTAGTTTTGCCCAATTATAAAAGTTATACATATTTCCTTCTCAAGATGCATATAATAAAAGTACAAAGGTGAAAATCACCTATTAGTTGATGCCTATTATCATTTTTCGGAGAAGGCAATGGCAACCCACTCCAGTACTCTTGCCTGGAAAATCCTATGGACGGAGGAGCCTGGTAGGCTGCAGTCCATGGGGTTGCTAAGAGTCGGGCTTGACTGAGCGACTTCACTTTCACTTTTCACTTTCATGCATTGGAGAAGGAAATGGCAACCCACTCCAGTGTTCTTGCCTGGAGAATCCCAGGGACAGAGGAGCCTAGTGGGCTGCCGTCTATGGGGTCGCACAGAGTTGGACACGACTGAAGCGACTTAGCAGCATTAACATTTTTGCATATTTTACTCTAGATGTTTTTCCTTTCACACACACACACACACACACGCACGCACATACACACACACACAGTTACCTCCCCACACACTCACTTATTTTTCTAATTGGAGCCATTGTCAGCAGTTTTATAGCTGCAGCAGTCAAAATTTACAAATGTAATGTGCACAATGGGTAAATTCCTCTGAATTTCTATGACTTAATTCAACTAATGTCAACTGATTTGGAGAGGGGTAAGGAGGAGCCTTAACCCTGCCATTTCTTTTCTGGTTTATCGTAGTTCTTATTGTGTAAATCTTCAGTTAATTCCAAGTTCAGATTTCTGTTAGGGGCTGTGTTTGCCCTTTCAAGGGGTCTCACTGTCCTCCTCCTACCTTAGATGGCTTTCTAGGGGTGGAGGGATGCTTTTGCACTCTCCTGGTGCTGGAGGAGAGGGGCTTTGGGTCTTGTACTTCCCTCTGGCTTCTTGCTGCCTTGGTTCTGCCTGGGCACTAGAGTCTCGTGCTGATGGATGCTGAGTTGTGGCTTGTTGGTTAGGTTTCCTGGGGCATTCGAAGGCTTCTGCTGCTGCCTCTGGTTACAAGGCAAATCTATGTGACCTTTCCGGTTCTTGACTTCAGGCAGCACCCATAGGAGCCAGGAATTCCTACCTCCCTCTCTTGTCACCATAGCTGTGTAGTTATCCATAAGAGGTATCATGGACCAAAAGCTATGACTGCGTGGATTTTTTTTTTTAAAGCGTTTATCTGGAAATAATGTCAAATACAGAAAATTTACAAGAATAGTACTAAAAACACCCATGTACCCTTTCATAGGCCTTTTGCCCTGTTTACTTTATCATTTGTATTTATACTCTATCTGTGTGTACACTCCCCTCCCCCATTTGAAAGTTGCACACAGTAAAGTGCTTGTTTTTTTCCCTAAATTTCCTACTTTTGTTTTGGTTTAACCCATTTGTGGTTCATATTCTATTTCTTAAGGCATCAGAAATGATGGAGGCTGTTCACCCTGGTTTAATCGTAGCCAGCTCTCTCCTCCACTACTCTGCTTCCTTGTCTCTAAATCCAGGATGCTATCTACTGTGGAATGAAGGGCCCATCCAAGGAGGTTCCCAGGTCTAAGTTGCGGAGTCGTTTAGACGTGACTCAGTTCCAAAGGAGCCAATTCCAATAGAATGAAGACAGCTCTGTCTAGGTTTGATGAGCCTTAGACAAGGGAAGACCACTAGATTTTATGCTGGGACTCTGGTTAGAAACCTCAGCTGTTCTCATTTCCTGTGTCCAATCCATTAGAGGATCCAGTGGAATCTACCTCCTAAACATCTCCTGCACACGGTCCTTTCTATACTACTACTGCTGCTCTCAGTCAAACCTCTGTAAGCTCTCACCTCAGTTGCCTTCTAACTGGCTTCCCTGGGTCTGTTCTTGCTCTACTACCATCCATTTTCCACACAGGAAATAGAAATATATTTTTATTATAGCAAGTCCAGCTTAAAGCCTCTTCAGTTCAGTTCAGTTCAGTCGCTCAGTCGTGTCGACTCTTTGCGACCCCATGAATCGCAGCACGCCAGGCCTACCTGTCCATCACCAACTCCCGGAGTTCACTCAGACTCACGTCCATCGAGTCCATGATGGCATCCAGCCATCTCATCCTCGGTCGTCCCCTTCTCCTCCTGTCCCCAATCCCTCCCAGCATCAGAGTCTTTTCCAATGAGTCAACCCTTCGCATGAGGTGGCCAAAGTACTGGAGTTTCAGCTTCAGTATCATTCCCTCCAAAGAACACCTAGGGCTGATCTCCTTTAGAATGGACTGGTTGGATCTCCTTGCAGTCCAAGGGACTCTCAAGAGTCTTCTCCAACACCACAGTTCTAAAGCATCAATTCTTCCGTGCTCAGCTTTCTTCACAGTCCAACTCTCACATCCATACATGACTACTGGAAAAACCATAGCCTTGACTAGACGGGCCTTTGTTGGCAAAGCAATGTCTCTGCTTTTGAATATGCTATCTAGGTTGATCATAACTTTCCTTCCAAGGAGTAAGTGTCTTTTAATTTCATGGCTGCAATCACCATCTGCAGTGTTTGGAGCCCCCCAAAATAAAGTCTGACACTGTTTCCATAGTTTCCCCATCTATTTGCTGTGAAGTTATGGGACCAGATGCCATGATCTTAGTTTTCTGAATGTTGAGCTTTAAAGCCTCTTAGTCACCCCTTTTTGTACTTAGAAAAAAAATTCTAAATTCCTTCTCAGAGCTCTCCCAGCCCTGTGTGATCTGACCCTACCTCTCGCTCCACCCTCATCTCATGCCAGGCTCCCCTCATGCGAGGCTCCCCTCATCCAGTCTTCCCTCTGCTTCCTCACCTCGAGGCCTTGCCTGTGTCCTTTCAGAAAAGCAGAAGTCTTCTGCTGCTTCTTTGCAAGACTAGCTTTTTCTTGTCTTCCAGGTCTCAGCTTAAATGTGACTTTCTCAGAGTCTGTGACCACTCTACACTGAACAGTCTTTCCTTTCTCTCTCACTTTTCTCTTTCAACAATTATCTTTACCACAAGTTGAAACTTTGAAAAATTTGTTTGCATATTTGTGATTCACTACATTGGAAGCTCCAGAGGGTTGCCATCCTGTATCACTATTCTCACACTTGTATATCCAGCACCCAGCATCGTGCTGGCACATAATAAATTCTCAATAATTTGCTCAATGAATGAATAAATCTATAGCGAAAAATAAATATCTTAGCCTGTTTAAAACAATGCTTGTCACATGAATGCACCCCCTTTCTTCTTTCTGTATATCATCCAAGGGGGCCAAATTAGCTGTCTTGCCCCTTTTGTTCATATGTATATTAGCTCATACACATGTGCCAGGTCTTTTTTTTTAAATTGAATTATAGTTGATCTACAGCGTTGTGTTAGTTTCTGCTGTATAGCAACGTGATTCAGTTATACATACATACATATATATATATATATATATATATATATACATTCAATAACACTCTTTTCCATTATGGTTAATCACAGAATATTGACTATCAATCCCTGTGCTACACAGTAGGACCTTGTTGTTTATCAGTTCTATATACAATAGTTTGCATCTGCTAACCCTAAGCTTCTAATCCTTCCTTCCCCACCCTCTCTCCCTATGCCTTGTCTTGAGACAAAAAGCAAAACAAACGAAAAATGATTATTGTTCATACTCTTCTCCTTTTCTTGGTCTATAAAAATTCAATTATAGTTGATCTACAGCGTTGTGTTAGTTTCTGCTGTATAGCAACGTGATTCAGTTATACATACATACATACATATATATATATATATATATACATTCAATAACACTCTTTTCCATTATGGTTAATCACAGAATATTGACTATCAAATCCCTGTGCTACACAGTAGGACCTTGTTGTTTATCAGTTCTATATACAATAGTTTGCATCTGCTAACCCTAAGCTTCTAATCCTTCCTTCCCCACCCTCTCTCCCTATGCCTTGTCTTGAGACAAAAAGCAAAACAAACGAAAAATGATTATTGTTCATACTCTTCTCCTTTTCTTGGTCTATTTTCTTCTTCTAATATTCCACAATTTTCTCTTGGTAAAAGTGTTCATTTTCCCATATATACTTAAAAAAATCTATAACATATTCACATTCAAATTAAATCATAGTAATTTCCTTTCAACTGCCAACATCGCTATTATGAAGCTATTGCTACTTTGGTTTTAGTTTAGACTTTAGGCATTGTTTCACTCATTCAATTTTTTTTTTTTTATAATCTATTATATGACAGGCACTGTTTTATATGCTAGGGATAAAGAGATCAATACAATAGACTCTTTGCCTTTCAATAGTTCACAGTTTGTTTGTAATGAGATTATAGACGTGAACAACTGTGGGAGGAGCTCAGAAGGGGAGACAAAATTTGCCTGAGTTAGACATGGCCTTTGGAGAGGTATTCATGGATGAGTGGGTGTTTGTTGGAGGAGAAGGATATAAGATGGGATTTGGGGAAACTCACATCACTTCTTCTATTTCCTCATTGCCTGGGACCAGTGGGGACTTGATAGGAATCTAGCTAGCCCATTATTCTCGGTCTGCCTCACTGTATAGGGGAGGCCAGGGTTTAACCTTCCATTCTTCCATCTGAGTGTAAAGGGGAAGACTGATGTAAGTTTGGATAGCAGTTGCAATTTCTTATTCTCAGAACTACTGTGATGAAAGAAACAGGGTGTTCCAGGGATGTAGGGTCAGAGATGCCCAGAAACCTTTGATATGATCTCTCGCTGTACTAGGACAGCTTCACTGAGAACCACTGGTCCTTGTCCAGTGGCATCCATCGCATTCTCATTTCCTTTAATTTAGACCTAACAAAATAGTATGATTTATTATGATTTGCCTATAATGAGAGGAGTCTTTGAAACTAACAATGACCAAACTAGGTTGAAAATGCAGGAAAATTTTCCTCAATTAGTGGTGGAAATCAGAGGCAGGAACATGTAGTAGTTGAGTGTAATTGTGGAAGACTTTCTTTATAGGTCGGCAAATAATTTTTTTATATTTAGTAAGTCCAGGAAAATTAAGTCAAATACAATGCTACAGTGCAAAGTAATAAGCACAGGTATTAATATATTACAGAAAAATGGAGATTTTATAGACAGAAGCAACCTGGGGATTTGGTATAATTAGAGAAGATGAATTAGAAGGGTGAGATGAAGAGATTGAACAAGTTTCTTTGTACTTTACATTCTAATATCAGTAATTATTATGTAGTCTTGTAGGGGTAGTAGCACTGAAATTTCTTTGTGTTTGACATTGAGGAAAGATGCTAGCATGTTTTTGCATACCAGTTTGCCATAATATTTTTAATATCATCTGATTGAATGCAGATGTCTTATAATTTGTTCTTGTTTATGTTGAATTTATAGCATATGGCAAAAGTTCCCAAGAGAAACTATGCCTTGATTTAAAAAGTCTGCCAGTTTTGGAAAGTCTGTCTTTAGTTACTGATTTCTCTTACAGTATGGCTGAGACTGAAAAGACTCTTGAAGAACCCAAGAACAGATCTGCCATATCCCTTTTGGCTGCAGAGGAGGAAATAAATCAGCTAAAAAAGCAGTAAGAAAAAAAAAATGACAGGATTATTGCAGGCTGCTAATTAATCTTTGAATTTAGCTTTCTTGGTGTTCCATGACAATACAAAAGAATCTGTCCACAAAGAGGAGAGGCAGCAATATTTTTATTAATATTTTATATACTTTTCTTATTACAAAAGCTGTCAGTTCGGTTCAGTTCAGTTCAGTCACTCAGTCATGTCCGACTCTTTGTGACCTCATGGACTGCAGCATGCCAGGCTTCCCTGTCTATCACCAACTCCTGGAGCTTACTCAAACTCATGTCCATTGAGTCAGTGATGCCATCCAACTATCTCATCCTCTGTTGTCCCCTTTTCCTCCCACCTTCAATCTTTCCCAGCATCAGTGTCTTTTCAGATGAGTCAGTTCTTTGCATCAGATGGCCAAAGGAAGTTTCAGCTTCAGCATCAGTCCTTCCAATGAATATTCAGGACTGATTCCCTTTAGGATTGACTGGTTTGATCTCTTTGCAGTCCAAGGGACTCTCAAGAGTTTTCTCCAACACCACAGTTCAGAAGCATCAATTCTTTGGTGCTCAGCTTTCTTTATAGTCCAACTCTCACATCCATACATGACTACTGGAAAAACCGTAGCTTTGACTAGATGGACCTTTGTTGGCAGTGTCTCTGCTTTTTAGTATGCTGTCTAGGTTGGTCATAACTTTTCTTCCAAGGAGCAAGTGTCTTTTAATTTCATGGCTGCAGTCACCATCTGCAATGATTTTAGAGCCCAGGAAAGTAAAATCTGTCACTGTTTTCCATTGTTTCCCTATCTATTTGCCTATCTACTATAGAAAATCTTCAAAGCATAGTAGAAAGGAACCAAAAACCTCTCATAATTCCAGAGCCAGTTCACTGTCACCATTGGATATTTCTTCCAGTTAGTTCATTAAAAATAAAGACAACAAAATATGAGTATACAGTTGTGGACCCCATTTTCATTTAATATTTTTCTCTATTACCAAGAAAAAATAAAGCGGAGCTTAGTTTTAAATAGATCCATCATATTTCCTCATTTGAGTATTTCCCTAATATTAAATATTTACTTTGATGCCAATTTTCAACATTAGAAATAATTTTTTGTGGCAAATCTTAGTTTAAATTTCAGATTGTTAGTCTTTAAAGGTAAATTTCTAGAAGGGGAAAATAAACACTGATCCTTTAAGGTTATACTTTTAAAAATCTTAACTTTGATTCCTCCCCCCCCCCGCCAAAGAGCAGTTGTAGTAAAATACATTTATACACATTTCTACTGTCTTCATACATGTTCCAATTGTTCTGATTTCTTTAGGAACATCCATAAATTTTAGCTTGGAGCACTGCTGTTTTCCACTTCTAACTCCCCTCTCATCATCTTTTTAATCTCTTATTTTTCTAGCTGATAAAGCTTCTCACATTCTTTATCTCCTATTACTCAGCAATTCTTATAGCACCTACTCTGTTCTTCACTGTTTCTAGGGCAGCATTTAATTCTGCTACTGCATTTTCAGCCCCTCTGTATCCTTCTTAATCTTACCCCTTCCCTTTTCTTCTAACACCATTGTCATTTTCATCACACCATGTTCTCTTCTTATGACTTTTTCTCCCTGGTATGATGGTCACACCTCTTTGTAAGTAATGAGGATGCCCATTTTATTTCTAAAGCTTTTCTCCTTTCCGTAGTACATTATTTTTATAGGTCCACACATCTGCTTAGTGTTGTGGATGTTATTCAATTTCCGGTGAAGTTTCTCCCCCGCCCAGTCCCCCACATTCTGAAGCACTAGTGAGAATAGATCATGTCTTGACCAGCTTCTGGAGTAGGTTTTGGAGGTCACTTGTTTCCAGAGTTTTGTGCAGTGAAGCCATCCAATATAGAGTAGGATGACTCTGCTTTGCCTCCGCAAGGATTTCATGACTCTGCCCACAGCTTTGGCTAGAAGATTTGCACATCTATCTTTTCTTCAGGAGCTTTCCCATGCAAGCTGCAGACACGGTGTGGTTCCCTGACCCTACATTCTGTTAATTTGTTCTTGTTCCTATTTCCATGAGTTTTCCAAGGCAATAACGACACGCTAAATAGAGCAGCCTCATTAAGTATGCCAATTGCAGTTTATCACCTTTCCTCCATCTCTACCTCTCTCTCTTTTCTTTCAAACCTCTGTTTCTGTTCAGGCTTAAATCTCTTCAAGCCCAGGAAGAATCTCGCCACAGAAACTCAGATCGTAGGAGATCAGAGAAGCGGGGCTCCGAGCGTAGGAGAGTGGAGCTGCGGAGCTCAGAGCAGCGGGTCTCTGACCTGGACAGGCGGAGCGGAAACCAGCGGAACGCAGAAGCCGTGTGCGATTATGAGACACAGCTCCGAACACTGAAGGATGAGATAGCTGTTCTGTCTGCTGAAAAATCTGTACTCCAAGGAAGGTCTGACAAACTCTCACAGATCTTTTCATTTAAGCCCCTTTTTGCCAAGTCAGTGATCAAAGCCTGGCTCAGTAAAGGAAAAAAAAAAGTAAAATGATTTCCTGAACCCAGACCCCAACAGTATGGAAAATTTGGAACTGTAGAGGGCTGGTTTCTCTAACTGCTCCTTTCCAGAGAGAAAATACCTCCTGGATTTACAATACTTGGGCACTAATTAATTTTGGACTGACACCGAAGCTTATAGAATGGAACTGAGATGTGCAAAGGAAAGTTTGTGGCTTGAAAGCAGATTTGAGTGCCTATAATGCAAAAGGCAGTAAAAGGAAGGAAAGGAAAGTCGCTCAGTCGTGTCCGACTCTTTGCGACCCCATGGACTGTAACCTATCAGGCTCCTCTGTCCATGGGATTTTCCAGGCAATAGTACTGGAGTGGATTGCCATTTCCTTCTCCAGCAAATCTTCCCAACCCAGGGATTGAACCCAGGTCCTCCGCATTGTAGACAGACGCTTTACCGTCTGAGCCACCGGGGAAGTCCGCAAAAGGCAGTACTTGTGTTAAAACACTTGATACTTGTGTTGAAACACTGTTCATGATAGGAGGATCCTGTTCTCTGAGTCCTACCAGAGATGACCCACTGTCACTTTACTGCCAGGCATTTCCTTTTTACATCTCACTTTGTCAGATGGAGTGTGTAGGTAAGGGAATGTGAAATTGCCTTCTACTGATGGACAAAATGTTGACAGGTCATTCAGCCTTAAGTGAGGTCAAAGCAGCATGTTTCTCTGCCTTTTCTTGTGCTCTCTGACACTTCCCTCTTCCCTGCCAGCCCCACAGTGTGCCCAGATTCAGGCTAATGTCAAAGCCACCCCTACCCCAGCTCTCCATTTCCTTAAATGTCACCTTAATCTTTCATTTTGGGGAATCACTCCATCAGTGTGGTGCAGGTGCCAGCTTGTACTAGCTCCTGGGGACCGATTCTGTGCATTTCTACCTAACTCCAGGTTCAGTGACATCACATGAATAGTTTGAAATTGCCTATGGTGAGAGTGCTGGTTGCACTATGGAAATTGGCAAACACTCTAAATGAGGGCTCCCCCCACCTCCACCTTCCACCTTCAGAGAGGCTGCTTTGCACTACCTTTTACCCCTCCGTTTGCCTCATAGTTCCTTCTACAAAACTTTCCCTTAGGATTAGCTAGTCTGATCATTTATTATGTACTTGGTAGCAATATATAATACCTTTCACTGACATAATGCTTTTCGATTCCCCAAGTACCTCCCCATATTCTTCTAACCCCCACCACCATCCTAAAATAGGGCACAAATTATGTAGGCAAAAATGGAGGATCTGGAGAGGAGACATGACTGCAAATGGTTTCATTGTTATAGAAGGAGAGCACATTTTCTTTCCCGTTGTTCAGTCTGTTTATCTCATTTTATACCAGAAAGCTCAGTGATTTGTCAGTCGCCCAAGGTCAGGGTAAGAAATCTGACTTTTGCTAGCTGTGTTACTCTAGGACAGCCTTCCTAGCATTTATGAGCCTCAACCTCCTCATCTGTAAAATGGCCAGCAATCAATGCTGACCTTACCTGGCTGTTTGGAGGGTAAACTGATGTGCTGAGTGAGTGAAAGTGAGTTGTAAATTCTAATGCATCAGGTAAATATAGAGTACTGTTTTTCATTTGAGGAGACACAGTGCCTCTCACAGGGAGCTGCTCTCCTTGCCTCTGCCGCAGGTGGCTTCTGGTGTATGGGGAGAGAAGCAGCTGGAGTGTAGGAACAGAAGGGAGGAGGGAATAGGAGCACTTCCCGGCCTGATTCTTGCTCACCCACAGGTGCGCCAGGAGCCGATCTCCTAGTCCTGCCCCTTGCAGCCGCAGCCACAGCCACAGCCGCAGCCACAGCCACAGCCGCAGCCACAGCCGCAGCCACAGTCACAGCCGAAGCAGATCCGCCAGCCCCTCCTCTGCCAAGGCCAGGACCCCGTCCCCGAATCGCGCCAAACTGTCCAGCGTGGCGCGCAAAGCCGCCCTGCTGTCCCGGTTCAGCGATGCCTATTCCCAGGGCCGCCTGGATGCGCAGTGCCTGCTGCGGCGCTGCATCGACAAAGCCGAGACGGTGCAGCGGATCATCTACATCGCGACTGTGGTACGTGAGGCTCGCGGTGGGTCGCTGCGCTTCCGTGGTTCCTGGGCAAAGCGGGCGGGAAAACCTGGGTAACCTCAGCAGGACACGCAAGAAGACCTGTAGGGCCTGAGATCACTGAAGGACGGTGGGCTTCCGTTTCCTCCCTCCCTTCTTTCCTCTTTCCTCTCTTCTCCTGTTCTTTCTTTTTCTCTCCTTCCTTCTTACTTTCCTTCCATCCACCTATTACAAATATTTGCAATGAATTATTTTTCACACTAAGTAACCTTTTCTTATGGGCTTCCCTGGTGGTTCAGTGGTAAAGAGCCCGCCTGCCAATGCAGGTTTAAACTCTGAGTAGGGGAGGATCCCCTGGAGAAGGAAATGGCAACCCACTCCAGTATTCTTGCCTGGGAAATCCCACGGACAGAGGTTCCTGGAGGGCTACAGCCCATGGGGTTGCAAAAGAGGTGGACACAATTGAGCGGCTAAACAAGAACAAACATTTGATTGGTTATCTTCCATTCTTAGAAAAATCAAAAGGCTCTGAATATGCTAACTCTTGTTTATTTAATGAAGAGCAGTTACTGAAATTGCTAATATAACAGCTATTTGAATATGGAAAATTAAGGAGTGCTTATGTATAATCTTCAGTTCTATGGGTACCAGATTAAGATACTCAGAGCCTGTTATGGGAACAATTAAATATTATAAAACAAAATAAAATACTGATGTAAGAGAAGAATTATCAGAATCTTTTGAATTTTATCCTATGTTTATTATATATTAGGAGTCAGCAAACTATGACCCCTGGGCCGTATCTGGTTCTGGCCTGTAATTGTAAGAGAAATACCACCCAGGAGCTATTATACAAGAATACTCTTACATTTTAAAGGATTGTTTAAAAAAAATAGTGACAAAAACATTTGGACCCACAAAGCCTAAAATGCCTACCACCTGGCTTCTTACAGAAAAAAGTTTGCCAACCCCTGGGTTATATAGTTAAAAATCACTTACTGATTTGTTAAAGTTCTATAATTGTAGAAGCCATATAAAGATATGCATAATTGAGGTTTTCCTATGCCTGCTACAGAACAGATATTAAATAAATACTTTTTGAATTAATATCTGCCAGGCAACATGCCAAATGCTCAATATGTATCTATGTATGACATGACCACTAGGTTGATAATTTTCTCTTATTTCTTGACAAGTAATATGATCATGCTGTGGGGACAAAGTGTCAGCTGGCATACTTCAAGTATTTATGTAACCACCGGTGATTTTATCTCCTTGAATGCCTGCCTTGTCCTACTTCTTGAAATCAGGGTTATCAGAACGATGGTCAACTGTCTCAAAATTAGTGAATATAGGTAATCTAATAGATGATGGATAGAACATGTATTTATGCACTTTCCAAAATTTAGTTGTATATTTTCCCCCAGATTAAAAATAGTTTTGACTACTGGATTTAGTTTTCAGAAGTCCAATATGATGCTGAATTTTTTTTGGGTATTCTTTCCTTGTTCCTTGCTTTGGACCTCTTTACTCCTCTCCTCCCACCAAATACATTGGCTGTATTTTATGTTCAGGAGGCGTTCCATGTGGCCAAAATGGCATTCAGACACTTCAAGATCCGTGTGAGGAAATCACTGACACCATCTTGTGCAGGGTCAAATGACTTTGAGGATGCTGTCTCGGATTATATCATCTGTCATCTTGATCTATATGATTCCCAAAGCAGTGTTAACGTAAGTGTTGGGTCTTTTTTGGGGACTGGTTTGCTACAGCTGCTGCATTGAATACTAATAATTCAGAAATCCATCCAGTGCTTACTATCACTTCTGATAGCTTATGGTGAATAATGTCCGATTTGTCTGAAGAAGATTTAACTTCAGGACCAGGGACCAGGCTTGATCACTCAAGAACTTTTGTGTAGCAGAGTTTTATTAAAGTATGAAAATGGACAGAGAAAGCTTCTGTCATAGACTCTTGTTTATTTAATGAAGAGCAGTTACTGAAATTGCTAATATAACAGCTATTTGAATATGGAAAATTAAGGAGTGCTTATGTATAATCTTCAGTTCTATGGGTACCAGATTAAGATACTCAGAGCCTGTTATGGGAACAATTAAATATTATAAAACAAAATAAAATACTGATGTAAGAGAAGAATTATCAGAATCTTTTGAATTTTATCCTATGTTTATTATATATTAGGAGTCAGCAAACTATGACCCCTGGGCCGTATCTGGTTCTGGCCTGTAATTGTAAGAGAAATACCACCCAGGAGCTATTATACAAGAATACTCTTACATTTTAAAGGATTGTTTAAAAAAAATAGTGACAAAAACATTTGGACCCACAAAGCCTAAAATGCCTACCACCTGGCTTCTTACAGAAAAAAGTTTGCCAACCCCTGGGTTATATAGTTAAAAATCACTTACTGATTTGTTAAAGTTCTATAATTGTAGAAGCCATATAAAGATATGCATAATTGAGGTTTTCCTATGCCTGCTACAGAACAGATATTAAATAAATACTTTTTGAATTAATATCTGCCAGGCAACATGCCAAATGCTCAATATGTATCTATGTATGACATGACCACTAGGTTGATAATTTTCTCTTATTTCTTGACAAGTAATATGATCATGCTGTGGGGACAAAGTGTCAGCTGGCATACTTCAAGTATTTATGTAACCACCGGTGATTTTATCTCCTTGAATGCCTGCCTTGTCCTACTTCTTGAAATCAGGGTTATCAGAACGATGGTCAACTGTCTCAAAATTAGTGAATATAGGTAATCTAATAGATGATGGATAGAACATGTATTTATGCACTTTCCAAAATTTAGTTGTATATTTTCCCCCAGATTAAAAATAGTTTTGACTACTGGATTTAGTTTTCAGAAGTCCAATATGATGCTGAATTTTTTTTGGGTATTCTTTCCTTGTTCCTTGCTTTGGACCTCTTTACTCCTCTCCTCCCACCAAATACATTGGCTGTATTTTATGTTCAGGAGGCGTTCCATGTGGCCAAAATGGCATTCAGACACTTCAAGATCCGTGTGAGGAAATCACTGACACCATCTTGTGCAGGGTCAAATGACTTTGAGGATGCTGTCTCGGATTATATCATCTGTCATCTTGATCTATATGATTCCCAAAGCAGTGTTAACGTAAGTGTTGGGTCTTTTTTGGGGACTGGTTTGCTACAGCTGCTGCATTGAATACTAATAATTCAGAAATCCATCCAGTGCTTACTATCACTTCTGATAGCTTATGGTGAATAATGTCCGATTTGTCTGAAGAAGATTTAACTTCAGGACCAGGGACCAGGCTTGATCACTCAAGAACTTTTGTGTAGCAGAGTTTTATTAAAGTATGAAAATGGACAGAGAAAGCTTCTGTCATAGACGTTAGAGGGGGATGGAGAGTGCCCTCCTCCCTAGTCTTAGAGAGGTCTTATATACTTTTATCAGACCCACTCCCACAACATACATCTTAAATTGGGTTTTCCAGTTGTTATGTATGGATGTGAGAGTTGGACTATAAAGAAAGCTGAGTGCCGAAGAAGTGATGCTTTTGCACTGTGGTGTTGGAGAAGACTCTTGAGAGTCCCTTGGACTGCAGAGATCCAACCAGTCCATTCTAAAGGAAATCAGTCTTGAATAATTCTGAAGCTGAAACTCCAATACTTTGGCCACCTGATGAGAAAAACTGACTCATTTGAAAAGACCCTGATGCTGGGAAAGATTGAGGGCAGGAGAAAAAGGGGACGACAGAGGATGAGATGGTTGGATGGCATCACTGACTCAATGGACATGAGTTTGAGCAAGCCCCATGACTTGTTGATGGACAGGGAAGCCTGGCGTGCTGCAGTCTATTGAGCTGCAAGGAGTTGGACACGACTGAGCGACTGAACTGAACTGAACCAGACCCACTCCCACAGTATACAAGTTTTAAGATAACAAGATTAGTCAGAAGGTTCTTGTTAAGGAGAAACAAATCCTTGAGCAAGAAACATTGTTATATTGACTAAGACAAAGCAGTATAGAAAAAAATGTTTGTCCTTTTCTGCTTGAGAGCCTCGGAACCTTTGTTTCTTCCTCGGGAGCCCCAGACTTCTTATCAACCTGCCTGGGGATTGACTCTCTCACTTCTACGTAATGAAACAGCGGGAATGAGAAGCATCCAATGTACTTTATAGAACCAGTCATTATTGGCTGTTTCTTTCTTAGACATTTTATGGCGAAACTATTTTGAGCTTTGTAGTTCTATTCTTCAGACAGGCCCTTAAGGTTGGGAGACAGAATATCATAGTTCAGTTCAGTTCAGTCGCTCAGTCATGTCCGACTCTTTGCAACCTCATGAATTGCAGCACGCCAGGCCTCCCTGTTCATCACCATCTCTCGGAGATCACTCAGACTTACATCCATCGAGTCAGTGATGCCATCCAGCCATCTCATCCTCGGTCGTCCCCTTCTCCTCCCGCCCTCAATCACTCCCAGCATCAGAGTCTTTTCCAATGAGTCAACACTTCGCATGAGGTGGCCAAAGTACTGGAGTTTCAGCTTTAGCATCATTCCTTCCAAAGAAATCCCAGGGTTGATCTCCTTCAGAATGGACTGGTTGGATTGACTGGAAGACTCTCAAGAGTCTTCTCCAACACCACAGTTCAAAAGCATCAATTCTTCGGCGCTCAGCCTTCTTCACAGTCCAACTCTCACATCCATACATGACCACAGGAAAAACCATAGCCTTGACTAGACGGACCTTAGTCGGCAAAGTAATGTCTCTGCTTTTGAAAATGCTATCTAGGTTAAATCCCAAGATTTCATTCCCTCCTGAAGTTGACTTTTGCCTCCTCAGTAACTTCATCCAGGAGATATGTTGCATTGCCTTTGCAATGCAGACTTTAGAACCACCCCTAGATATTGCATTTGGGGCCGATGGAGAAATTTTTAATGATTGCAGGTAAGAGACATAGAAGCAGAAGCTGAGGGATTCTTTATAAATAAATGATATTGTCTTTATTTCCTGGGAACAATTTAGGGAAAAGAACTCTGGGTGGGGAAATCAACAGACATTGCCTGATTTCCAAGCCCTGCCATATACTTCTCTGTACTACAGAGTGGGCCCCTCTCCTGGGTTCATTTTCCTTCTCGGTCAAATGTGATGCAGAGGAGACCTTATGATTTCCATTGAGTATATTGGTTTTGGGGAGAACTAAGGAGCACCTGGACTCTGGAACACTTTAAAAGAAAAGTGCTATATAAATACAAACATGTATTACTTTTTTTTATTGTCTAAAAATTTTTATCGAGGTATAACTGACATTTAATGTTATATTAGTTTCATGTCTACAACATGATTCTATATTTGTATATATTGTGAAATGATTACCATGAAAAGGCTACTTAACATCTGTCGCCATAAACAGTTACAAAAAAATTTGTTTAAGATCTATTCTCTAAGCAACTTTCAAATTTGCAGTACAGTATGATTAACTATCAGAGAAGGCAATGGCACCCCACTCCAGTACTCTTGCCTGGAAAATCCCATGGACGGAGGAGCCTGGTAGGCTGCAGTCCATGGGCTCGCTAAGAGTCGGGCACGACTGAGCGACTTCACTTTCGCTTTTCACTTTCATGCATCGGAGAAGGAAATGGCAACCCACTCCAGTGTTCTTGCCTGGAGAATCCCAGAGACAGTGGGCCCCCGTCTATGGGGTTGCACAGAGTCGGACACAACTGAAGCGACTTAGCAGCAGTAGCAGCAGCATGATTAACTATATTGTTAACAATTATACATCTGCATGACTTATTTTGTAACTGAAAGTTTGTACCTTTTGACCACTCTAACCCATTTTGTACACCCCCCACTTCTGACAACCACTAATCTGTTCTTTGTATCTGTGAGCTTGGTTTTTGTTTGTTTTAGATTCCACGTATAAGTAAGATTGTATGATATTTGTCTTTCTCTGTCTGACTTATTTCATAATGCCTTCTAGGTCCATCTGTGTTGTCTCAATTGGCAAGATTTCATTCTCTTTTTTATAGCTAAACAGTGTACCATTGTATATATACTGCAACTTCTTTAACCATTAATCCATCAATGAACACTTAACTGTCCATCTTGGCTATTGTAAATAATGCTGCAGTGAACATGGGGATGCATATATCTTTTCAAGTTAGAGTTTAGTTTTCTTTGGATAAATATCTAGAAGTGGAATTCCTGGATCATATGGTAATTGTTTTTAAGTTTTTGAGAAACCTCCATACAGTTTTTCGTAATGGCTATACCAATTTACACTCCCATCAATAGGGCACAAGGGTTCCCTCTTTTCCACATCCTTGCCAGCACTTCTTATCTTTTTGATAACAACTTTTCTAACAGGTGTGAGGTGATAGCTCATTGTGATTTTGATTTCTCTGTGATTAATGGTGTTGAGCATCTTCCCATATATCTGTTGGCCATCTGTATATCTTCTTTGGAAAAATGTCCATTCAGATCCTCTGCCTAACTAACTACTGAGACGTATTCACCCATTTTAGTCTATGGAATCTGCTCATTTCACAGACTTCTGGTAGGCCTGCTGCTTACATACATACCTGCTGTAACATGCTGTCTCTTGAGGCACTGTGGCCTGTTCTCCTGTATGGCTGTGAGCTCAAACTGGAGTTCCTAATAATAACTGAATTTGTTTGGTTGTACCCTAGGGTTTTACAGAACAAGACTAAACTTTTTTTTGTTTCTTTCTTTTTATTCTTACTCTGATAGCCTTTCACACATTTGAAATCAATTACTCATCCTTCTCCAGCCTCATGGCTTTAGATTTCTTTCATTTGAAGGGATTTTTGAGACCTCACATTTAGACTGGTTCTCTTGGTCTGTGCTCCATGTTTGTCTGAGTATTCCTTAAAAAAAAAAGTGTCCATACTTACATACATACAATGGAATATTGCTCAGTCATAAAAAGGAACACATTTGAGTCAGTTCTAAAGAGGTGGATAAATCTAAAGCCTGCTATACAGTGAAGTAAGTCAGAAAAAGAAAAGCAAATACCATACACTAATGCATGTATATGGAATCTAGAAAGATGGTGCTGATGAAGCTATTTGCGGGGCAGCAGTGGAGATGCAGACATAGAGGGCATACTTACAGACAAGGGCGGAGGGAGGAAGGAGCGGATGAGATGGATGGAGAGAGTAGCATGGAAGCATATACACTACCATATGGAAAATAGAGAGCCAGTGGAAATTTGCTGTATGACTCAAGGAAAATGAGGCTCAAACTGGGGCTCTGTAACAACCTAGAGGGGTGGGAAAGGGTGGGAGGTAGGAAGGAGACTCAAGAGGGAGGGAACATATGTACACCCATGGCTAATTCATGTTGATGGCAGAAATCAAACCAATATAGTAAAGCAATTATCCTTCAATTAAAAGTAAATACAAATCAAATTTTTTAAAGTGTCCACATTGAATGTAAACCCCAAGTTTGAACTGACCAGACTAGAGGAGCTAACACCATTTTTATCCTCTATTAAGTCTTCTAATTTATAGTAGCTTTTCTTTTCTTTTTTTCCACCCATAGAACACTGTTGGCTCATTTTGAGTTCAACTAAAACCTGATTTTATTTTATTTTTTTATTTTACTGTGATTGAGCCAATCATCTGTACAATTACATGCTTTTTATTTGTTACAAATTTATTTTTAATTGGAGGATAATTGCTTTACAATATTGTGTTGGTTTCTGCCATACATCAACATGAATCAGTCATAGGTATACATATGTCCCCTCCCTCCTGAACCCAGTTACATGCTTTTTAGACTCAACTGCAGGACCTCATGTGTGTCCACATTATGTTGTTATCTTAGTAGATTTAGCTTATTATAGCTCCAACCTCTTGAACTGTTTTTTTTGATACAGTCATCTGTTTCTTTTTCCTACCCATTCCCCACCTTTGAACATTTTTCCTGTATTTCATGGGAGTCATTGATGAACATACTGACTTACCCCAGGATTGAAAGAGAGAGAGAGAGAAAGAGAGAGCGAGAGCGAGCGAGAGCGAGCAAGCCCTGGGCACCTTCATTCTCACTGACTCATTAACTACCCATTTTGGATATGATTATTGAACCAGTGTCTAATCCACCTACTTAAGTTAATCATCCACCTATATTTTTCTTGTTTTGTCCACAAAGATAACAGAAGAAATCTTGTAGGTGGCTTATGGGACTTCAGATGCTCTCCATCTCTAGCATTTCCCTGAATTACAATTCTTGTAATCCTGAGAAGGAACAAGATTAGTCTGACATGACTTGAGCTTTTTGTTGTTGTTGTTGTTATTGTTAATTTTTTAAAATTGAAATATAGTTGATTTGCAACGTTCTGTTGGGGTTGCTTCATTGTTCAATGGATAGCACATTGGACTTCCACAATGTTGTGTTAATTTCTGCTGTACAGCACAGTGATTCAGTTATACATATATATATATACATTTTTAAAAAATGTTCTTTTCCAGATGGTTTATCATAGGGTATTGAATATAGTTCCTTGTGCTATACAGTAGGACACCTTGTTTATTCATCTAAATATACGAGTTTGCATCTGCTAACAGCAGCCTCCTGGTCCACCCCTCTCCCAACCTCCTTCCTCTTGGCAAGTTCAGTCTGTTCTCTATGACATGACTTTTTCTTTGTGAGCTGATGTTGGGTCCTTGTTATAACTGGTTCCTATTCTAGGAGCCCACAACTGTCTCTTTAATAATAGAATCAGGATCTATATTTTCCAGGTTTGAGTAGAATAAAAGATGAAAATTTTACACTGATGACCCTCCCCTCCCGTTAGGTTGCTGCTGCTGCTAAGCCACGTCAGTCGTGTCCGACTCTGTGTGACCCCATAGACGGCAGCCCACCAGGCTCCCCCGTCCCTGGGATTCTCCAGGCAAGAACACTAGAGTGGGTTGACATTTCCTTCTCCAATGCATGAAAGTGAAAAGTGAAAGTGAAGTCGCTCAGTCATGTCCGACTCTTAGCGACCCTATGGACTGCAGCCTCCCATGCTCCTTCATCCATGGGATTCTCCAGGCAAGAGTACTGGAGTGGGGTGCCATTGCCTTCTCCCCCGTTAGGTTATATAACTGCTTAACCTCTCTTTCTTGTTCTTTTATGGCTTCATAACAGGTACCGTCGAAGCTATGACTCTGACTTCACGGCTCCCTTGGTCTTCTATCACGTGTGGCCTGCTCTCATGGAGAATGACTGTGTCATCATGAAGGGAGAAGCTGTCACCAGGAGAGGGGCTTTTGTACGGTGGCCTTGTATAGTGACAATTCATCCCCAGTGTTTGATTCACAAGTTCGAGAACATTTATAAACCCAAAGATTGTATAAAAGAAGTTCATAAGGGTTGTTTGATAAGATTTCATACAAAGGAGAGGAATGGGACTGGCTGTGAAAGAACAGATTCTTTTCTTTAACTCATGAGTCTTCAGAATTTCCTGGCAGTCATTTCTTTGGCTATTGCTTTATTTGTAAGATGGAGGTGGTTTAGTTGCTAAGTCGTATCTGACTCTTTACCACCCCATGGCCCACCAGGCTCCTCTGGGACATCCCAGGCAAGAATACTGGAGTGGTTGCCATTTCCTCCTCCAGGGGATCTTCCCGACCCAGGGATCGAACCCACGTTTCCTGCCTTGGCAGGCCATTCTTTACCACTGAGCCACCTGGGAAGCCTCTTTATAATATAGAATTGGTCCTAGTTGCCTTCTTCATTTTATAAATACTATGCTATTATAAAGGCAAAGCCTTCGAGCTCACCTGTTGGAGGCTTTTTATAATTCTAAGCATTTAAAAGTGATTGATTAACTTTCAGAACACGGTCAAATTTTTATTGGCAGTTCTCTGTTTGGAACTATGTCCTGTTTGGAATGTATCCTGTTTTTCTCTCCTTCGTATGATGTGTAAGGAGGGGAGGGATGGAGAAAAAGAGGGCAGGGGAGGTGGGGAGAGAGTAGTTCATCAGTTTCCTATATACATCAGCTGAAGAATGCTTTGAACATGTCAAATAATTGGAAAGCCTTCAAAGTGGAATCTTAGATATGCAAGTGTGTGAACATGTGTGTGTTAAGGTGGGGATTGGGTGTTGGAACTGGTTGCTGTGGATGCTTGGATATTCTGCACGTTTCCCATTATGGAGTTTTACCCTGCCCTTCCTAGAAGGAGGTACGTGAATTCTGGAGAGAAGCTCCTGGGTCCAGAGCAAAGCCACCATCTGAGTGGTCTCAGTTCCTGTTCTCTTTGACTTGGAGAAGACAGGAAGTGTTTCATGGCAGCTTTTCACATGCAGAGTGTGAGAAGCAGAGTAGTATATTTTAAAAGAACTTAAGAAAAGGGTTTTTGCAGCTTAAATATCTCACTAGAACAAATAGTATCTCAGTGAACTATTCTGTGCTATGAAAGCTGAGGCCGTAGAAATTGGTTGTGTTGACTTGAGAATTGCACATGCTCACTTGAAGTGAGCTCGTAAAACGTGCTTCTTGCCCTTAAAACAATCACCCTCTGTTAAGAAACTCTTAATGTAGACTGTCTGCAGTATAGTTTGGAAGGGGAGGAGAGGAAATAGCCACTATTTCTATGTTCTACATCAAATAGCAATTGCCTTTTAACTTCCTTTGTCTCTCTGCTTAAGTGCACCATCAGTATCTACCCAAGTTGAAACTCCCAAACTTAAAGAAAATATCCTAAAATCAAAAGCAGAAAAGGAAAGGGTTGAATGAAAGGATCTGATAAGAAGATTTTGACTAGTAAAATCTCATTATAGAAAATAGAGTTTTCTTTTTTGAGCCTTGATTTATTTAGTTAGAGAGTAGAAGGTCCACAGTGGGGATTCACTCATGCACTCATTCATTAATTCATTTTGTTTTGTAGTTATTTATGACCCAAGCACTCTGTTTAGGTGCTTGGGATCCAGCAATGAACAAAACAACTGCAAATTCCTGCCCACATGGAGCTTACATTCTCCATCACTTGGAAAGTTGAATGTAATTTCTAACAGCTTCTGCATCAAAACAAAGTTCTGTTTCAGGAAGGGGGACCCCTTCCAGGACCTGAAACTGGGCTCTTGTCTAACACTCAGAAATGAATTGTCCGAGGAGACACGTGTGTTGACAAAGCAAGAGATTTTATTGGGAAAGGACAGCCGGGTGGAGAGCAATAGGGTAAGGGAACCCAGGAGAACAGCTCTGCCACGTGGCTCCCAGTCTCAGGTTTTATGGTGATGGGATTAGTTTACGGGCTGTCTTTAGCCAATCATTCTGACTCAGAGTCCTTCCTGGTGATGCAAGCCTTGTTCAGCCAAGATGGATGCCAGAGAGGAGGATTCTGGGAAGTGGTCGGACATGTGGTGTCTCCTTTTGACCTTTCCCGAGCTCTTCCATTTGGTGGTGGCTTATTAGTTCCACGTTCCTTACCAGGACCTCCTGTCACAAAACAACTCATGCAAATGGTTACTATGGTGCCTGGCCAGGGGGTGCAGTTTCAATCAATGAGCTTCCCCTAACAACTCTCCCCTCAGAGACTTCACACTCAAGGTGCTTCTTGGGAATTGGGGCGGAGGTCTCTTTCTTCTGTAACTTCTTCCTACTGTGCGTGGGCGTAGGCCTGCCTAGCAGAGCAGAAGTCTCTCTCTACCTGATATAAATCAAGGTATTTTTTGCCTAAAACCAGCATTCACCCTTGTAATAACAGCAATTTAGTTCAAAACTGTTGGCTCCTCTCAGAGATGAAATAGACAGGGGCCAAACAGGAGACCTAACAGGATGGTCATTACTGGTCCCCAGAAACATTTGGGGTGTGGGTTGCAGAGTTTGTGACTTTTGTTTTTTGATTGGTTGTGGTGAGGCAACAGAGCTGTGCTTGTTGCTCTTATTGAGCCTGAGTAATAGAAGAAAGCTCAAATTTATGGTGAGAGTCAGAGCAGGCATTATTAATTGGCCCAGTGAGGGGATCCCATCTAGTAATATCACAGTGACCTGAATATAACTATAATTTTTTTTAAAGTATATTTTCTCAGGGCCAACCAGTTAGAGCCTTGTATTAGAGAAATTTACCAAGGTAACCCAGAACTAGACACAGGTAATTGGCCACAAACCCAACAATTGGCTTGATTTCTAAAATTAACATAGGATCAGGCCTATAATAGAAAGGCACTTGATTTATATGCAAAGGTCTAAGAAGTCAAGAAAACTTTATAAATGATCATAAGAATCTGGTCCAGCATCTTGGGCAAACTGTCTACCTCTGATGTTGTTGCCTTCTCATCCTGGTGTAATGTAGTTTCTCCTCTGTTTGAGCATCATTTTAAGGTGCGAACTGGAGCCCCGACCCAGGTGGAGGATGGTAACTTCAGACTAAACACAAGATTCCTGGAGCATAGTTCTGTTGCCTCACCACCAGTCAATCCCCCACCCCCATCCCCCCCAAAAGTCACAAACCCTGCAGCCCTCACCCCAAATGTTTCTGGGGACCAGCAATGACCATCCTGTTAGGTCTCCTGTTTGGCTCCTGTCTCTTTCATCTCTGAGAGGAGCCAACAGTTTCGAACTAAATTGCTGTTATTACAAAGGTGAATGCTGATTTTAGGCAAAAAATACCTTGACTTAGATCAGGTAGAGAGAGACTTCTGCTCTCCTAGGCAGGCCTACACCCATGCACAGCAGGAAGAAGTTACAGAAGAAAGAGACCTCCGCCCCGATTCCCAAGAAGCACCTTGAGTATGAAGTCTCTCAGCGGAGAGTTGCTAGGGGAAGCACACTGATTGGAACCGCCCCCCCTGGCCAGGCACCATAGTAACCATTTGCATGAGTTGTTTTGTGACAGGAGGTCCTGGCAAGGAACGTGGAACTAATAAGCCACCACCAAATGGAGGAGTTCGGGAAAGGTCAAAAGGAGACACCACATGTTCGACCACTTCCCAGAATCCTCCTCTCTGGCATCCATCTTGGCTGAACAAGGCTTGCATCACCAGGAAGGACTCTGAGTCAGAATGATTGGCTAAAGACAACCCGTAAACTAATCCCATCACTATAAAACCTGAGACTGGGAGCCAGATGGTAGAGCTGTTCTCCTGGGTTCCCTTACCCTATTGCTCTCCACCCGGCTGTCCTTTCCCAATAAAATCTCTTGCTTTGTCAACACACGTGTCTCCTCGGACAATTCATTTCTGAGTGTTAGACAAGAGCCTAGTTTCAGGCCTTGGAAGGGGTCCCCCTTCCTGCAACAGTCCCATTAGCACCAAGAATTTGAATATCCCAAAGTTCATTGTAAGGAGATTTTATTGAGAAATATTCTAGAATTATTGTCAAATATTGGGCGGCTATGAGAAATTAGTGGACCTTATGCTGATGACCAGTAACAGGCAAGTATAATCATGTCAGAAAATTTCTTGTTCATTCTATGGGATATAAGTATTGTTTTAAGCCTCTTAAAATGGGCTCTTACAAACCACTGACTATTTTTCTCTTTCATTTTTTTTCCCAGTGGAATTCAGTACGACCTGTAAGTCGATGTCGAAGCAGGAGTTTAAGCCCCATCTGCCCTCGTACCCGTATTGGTTTAGGCATGGTATGTATCTGTCTCATTGTTTTTACACAAAATCATCTTATGTATTTTTTCATCCACAGTTACCTATAACAAAGGTGATGGTAAGTCTGGAGGTAAAAAGAGAACCTGCTGTAGTCACCTTAGATTAATTTCTATCTGACCTTGGGCTAAGGAATTTATCATTCTAGAAAGAAGGAAATAGAGGAAGTTATTTTCCTTTATTAGGTATTTCATTGCTTTATTTTTATCTTTAAATGAAAATGGGCTATTAGTTATCAATTAGTTTTCTGAACAGAGAATAGGACATCTTAGTCAACTGATCTCTGCACACACCAGTCCCTGGTTCCTCTAGAACTTCTTGTATGAGCTTGGAGAAGTTGCTCAAATGATCTGGATTTCAATACTCTATAAAGGGCATTGGAGGTATTGATTTTCCTCCAAATTTCAAAGTAGGAAGAATTAAGATTAGTCTCTGCAAATTTGTTCTTAGGATTACTAATAAGTCTGTCAAAGAAAAAAAAAAAAAGCAAAAGCACCTCTGAAGACTGTGTTGATAACATCCCTAAAACCTGACATCATTACGAATCACCACTGTTCACTCATTCAATCATAATATTTAGTTAATGCCTTTTGAATACATGTCTGGACCAAGACATGTGGATACCAGATAGGCTAACAATTTGGTTTTCCTTCAAATAAAAATTCTTTAAATATTTGTTCAACCTAGTTTTGGGGAGAGTGGTGAAGAAGGAGTGTCGCATTTGTCAAGGCTCCCTTTCTCTGAAATTATCTCTAGTGATTCAACTCTAGCCCTACACTTCTAAACCCCTCTCAGCAAAACAATATGTTTAATAAAGTTCCTATCAAACATTTCTTCTATACCGTGTGAATGCTAGACTAGGAGGAGAGGGGCAACACACAAATGATTAAAATATGTTCTCTTTCCTGAATGGGTTTCAATATAGGAAGATCAGTATGATTTAAACAAACTAACTGAATGTGGTATATGATAGAGTCCATAAAAGAGGCACCATGTACTAAAGCTGTCAGAGGAGGCAGTGATTCCCTCTGGATTTGGTTCATGGGGGAGGTGGTCTTACAGTTTTTACGGGTTGGGGAAGACTAACCATAGGAACAAAATGGCCTGAGAATGCAAAGGCATGTGTCAGACATGGTTCTTTTGCTCCTGCAGATTTTAATATAACTTAATTATCCTTATTGCCAAATAAGTATTTACCATAGGTGAAAGCAAAAGGATTGTACACTTAATGGGCTGATAAAGAGACATCTTATGAGTTTTGTACTGGAAGAATAAAAACTCTCCTCATCCTAAGGGGAAGTGTTTATATCAGAAGCAAGAACAATATTAGCCACTTGTCCTTACAGCCCACACATTTTGACTCTGGACACTCACTGGAAGATTTATCAATGGGCAGCGTCCCTCTGTGATAAGTACCTATACATATTTGAGCCCCTCCTCTCTCTTTCTTTTGTCCCCAGGGTAAACAAACTTAAAACTTTTGATAAGAATAAAATGCATTCTCAAAGGTGAAACTATTGCCAAAATTCTGTCCCTTTCTACCATCACCTCCTTACAACAGTTCAGTTCAGTCTCTCAGTCATGTCTGACTCTTTGCAACCCCATGAATCGCAGCACTCCAGGCCTCCCTGTCCATCACCAACTCCCGGAGTTCACTCAGACTCACGTCCATCGAGTCCATGATGCCATCCAGCCATCTCATCCTCTGTCGTCCCCTTCTCCTCCTGCCCCCAATCCCTCCCAGCATCAGAGTCTTTTCCAATGAGTCAACTCTTTGCATGAGGTGGCCAAAGTACTGGAGTTTCAGCTTCAGCATCATTCCCTCCAAAGAAATCCCAGGGCTGATCTTTAGAATGGACTGGTTGGATCTCCTTGCAGTCCAAGGGACTCTCAAGAGTCTTCTCCAACACCACAAGACTGGTACAAATATTTTTGGTTAATCTGGTTGACTTGTTTGAGATTTCATAGGCAGAACAGCCTCTGTCTTTGCTAGTGTCTATATAAAATGAAAGCTCAGAGTAAGAATGATGCCTGCAGTCAATTGTTTCTGAGCCATGTCAGGCTTGTAGGTAACCGGGATAGCTGGCTTTTGCTCAGTGAAAGCAAAGATGAGATTTGATAAAGAAGATTGGTACATACATGTGGGTCTTTTCTGGCTTCCCAGGGACTCCCTTTTATAGGCAGGATTTTGGACACCTGAGATAATTCATATAAAGGATGTGCCAGAGAGTATTTGATAATTTTAGCCTTAATTAATCTTCATAATTATAGCAATATCTTCTGAAAGTCATGGAATTCAGTATGGCCAGTGAGCATCCAATCTCAAAAAATGTTTAGCAACTGTTAACAACCACCACCACAAAAACCAACAAAACCCAGGCCACTGAGCCCAGCTTTTAATTAATAATAAATAATTTAAGCTTAGTATACATGTACTTCAGGAAGTATAAAAGGAATCATAGGGCAAAAACTTCAGAGCAAAGCCATCATAGCTCTAAACTGCTTCAGAGACACCGTTTAGCTGGATTTAGGGAAAAAACATCAAAAGGATTCGTTGTTTGAGCTTCATCTACTGTGTAATTTGCATTACACTTTTATATCTTCCAGATATCTCGAAGCCGGAGTCCTTCTCCAATAAGATGTGGATTGCCAAGTAAGTGGGATTGTCTAGGTGGAGCAAGGTTTCTGTTTTTTAATGCTTCTCTCAGTACTCAGCATGGAGCAGCAATATGAATGTTTTGCTTCTTGGAGAGTGGCAGGCAACAGTCCATAGGGTCCATAGGGCAACACAGAGTTGGACACAACAGAGCGACTAGCATTGTCACTTTCAAACTTGGATTAACCGCCCATCTTTTGTTTAGGTCTTCTCAAAAGAAAGTCTAAAAATTCAGCCATAATAATGAGCCCTTTATTTTTCTCCCTAGGGTTTTAAAACCACCAGCCACGTTCCTCTGCCCAGGACACCTACAATGGCCAGCTTCCCCAGCGCTTCCACCTGCCTGCTGTGTTGCCTCAGACCTCACTTAAGCTAATGTGACAAGGCAATTCTGTGTATCACTTCACACAGAGAGTTAAATGTTTTGGCTTAGCGCATTTGTAACTGCAGATATATTGCATTTTATTTTATTTTTATAGATACAGATTCCATTAATTTGATAAAAACTATTGCCTAGGTGTTTAGGATCATATTCATTTGAAGCAAAGTCCATTATACAGGTTCAGGATTCTCAACCTGAAACACAAGGCTCTTTTATAACAACTAAAGTGAAAAACATTTACTGTGCTATGTCCAAAAGACAAGAAGAGTCATTTCAATTTGCAGACTGATCATAAATATTATAATTGCTGGGTTTAGATTTAGCTGGAAAACAATCTGGGGTGTTTTTGTTTTCTTTGGGGACTTGGAAGACAGTCCCAGTCTCAAGTTGGGGAACTTATAGCATAACAGGGACTTCAGGCTATATGTACATGATGATGATTTAGGAAAATATAGTTCATTGGTTGGCTTCTATTTTCCTGCTGTGACGTGCCCAGTTTGGTTTAGTTGAGCACTGTTGGTTGAAGCTACCTACTTGAGAGAGTTCTCTTGCTTCATAAATGTGGAGTGGTGATTTGGAGACTATATGTTAGGTACCTTGTGTTTATCTCCTGGGAATGTTTCTGAATGAAGTTTTAATGTACATGTTAAATATAAAAGCTACCTGACATCTTGACATCTTTTACCTATTCTACTTGGTTATAAACTCAGATCTCTAAGAACTCTATCTGACATCGATGGTGGAGATGTAAACTGATGCAGTCACTATGGAGAACAGTATGGAGGTTCCCTAAGAAAGTAAAAATAGAGCTACATAACCCAGCAATCCCACTCTTAGGCATATATCCAGAGAAAAACATGAATTCGAAAGGATACATGCACCCCAGTGTTCATAGCAGCACTATTTACAACAGCCAAGACATGGAAACAACCTTAGTATACATCAACAGATGAATGGATAAAGAAGATTGGTACGTACATTCAGTGGAATACTAATCAGCCATTAAAAGAATGAACTAATGCCATTTGTAGCTACATGGGTGGACCTGGAGATTACCATGCTAAGTGAAGTAAGTCAGAGAAAGATAAATATTGTATGATACTGCTTACACATGGAACCTAAAAAATGGTACAAATGAACTTATTTACAAAACAGAAACACTCACCAGACTTACAGAGCAGATTTATGGTTACACTGGGAGAAGCGTGGGGAGGGGGGAATAGATTAGGAGTTTGGGATTGACTTGTACACACTGCTGTATTTAAAATGAAATGTGTTTCCATGAAAAAAAAAACGGAAAGGGACATGTCTGGAATGCAGAAGAGTTCTCACTGAATAGCTGATTAATAAATGACATTTAGCTACGCTAACAATTAAAAAATAAAATAGCACTATTGCTTTTGATTTTTGCTTTGTGAAAAATTCAATTTAGAAAAATGTACTAAAGAAGAAAAATTTTTTTAAATCTTAAAAATCAAAAAAGATCTCCCTCTGACTGAAACTCTGAAACTCAAGGCTAAAAGCTAAGGGAACCATTTGTAGATTTTAAATAGAATGTCTGTCCCTTGATTTCTTCACTGTGAAGTACTGTTGAAAAAGTTCAAGCTCTTGATGGAATGATAAGTAGTGTTGTTTTTGCTTTTTTTTTTTGTCCATTTTAATGCTGTCTTTAAAGGCGAGCTTCACAAATGACAGCTTTTGCCGTGGGCCTTTTAGAGAGAAGCTCCGAATTGGTCACAGCTGTTTGCATAAGTTCAGCACCAGAACCAGCAGCTGGGGCTATTTAGGTGAAAAATAAAAAAGCAAAACAAAACCCCCCTCAGATAACAAAAAGGAAAACTTCTCTAAAGCATATGTCTCTTGTGCTGGGACACAGGCAAGGGAGAGAACTCTCTAGCCTCCACCCCTTGGTGTCAGTTCAGTTCAGTTCAGTCGCTCAGTCGTGTCGACTCTTTTCGATCCCATGAATTGCAGCGTGCCAGGCCTCCCTGTCCATCACCAACTCCCTGAGTTCACTCAAACTCACGTCCTTAGAGTCGGTGATGCCATCCAGCCATCTCATCCTCTGTCATCCCCTTCTCCTCCTGCCCCAATCCCTCCCAGCATCAGAGTCTTTTCCAGTGAGTCAACTCTTCGCATGAGGTGGCCAAAGTACTGGAGTTTCAGCTTCAGCATCATTCCTTCCAAAGAAATCCCAGGGCTGATCTCCTTCAGAATGGACTGGTTGGATCTCCTTGCAGTCCAAGGGACTCTTAGGAGTCTTCTCAACACCACAGTTCAAAAGCATCAATTCTTTGGTGCTCAGCTTTCTTCACAGTCCAACTCTCACATCCATACATGACTACTGGAAAAACTATAGCCTTGACTAGACAGACCCTGTGTCTAGTGGTCACCAATTTATTCTGAAAGTGAAAATGGAACTGTTAGTCACTCAGATGTGTCCGACTCTTTGTGACCCCATGGACTGTAGCTCACCAGGCTCTTCTGTCCATGGATTCTCCAGGCAAGAACACTGGAGTAGGTTGCCATGCCCTCCTCCAGGGGATCTTTCCGACCCAGGGATCAAACCTGGGTCTCCCACGTTGCCGGCAGATTCTTTACAGTCTGAGCCACCAACTTACTCTGAAGTGCAAGCTTAATTGTTCTCCCCTCTGCATTTGTGTAGTCATCATTTTGAGGCAAGGCCAAGTGCTGATAGAAGGGCTCAGTGTCCAGGCAGATCCATTTTTGACTTGGTCCTCAGCTTGCTTGGTGGCCTGAAGCAAGTTACTGCACCTCTCTGAGCCTCAGTTTCACTGAAGAGTGAGGCAGGTGGATGGGATCGGCAGTTCTGTCAACCCAGACTCAGTGCCTCCTTTTATAATATGTATTCTGGCTATTCTGAAATGAAGTTCAAAATTAGTGTAATTATAGGCATATATACTTTTAAACAGTGGATACAGTACTCAAACTGTAATATAAACAGAAAAAAAGAGGAAATTTTAAATAAAACAATGTATTTCAATAAATGTATTTTAGTAAACAATGTCTTTGAATAAAAGAGTGTATTTCAACAAAAAGGCTTGGGTAGAATGATCCTAGAAGATAGAGTGAAGTCATCAGACACTTGCACCTGTCTGTAGAAATACCAGCTACAAATCAGATCAGTGTTCATTGTATTGGTGACGTCAGTAACACTGATGCCAGGGCTTTTCTGAAATGGTGAACAACTCTTGGTGAAGTTTTGAATAATAACTTACAGCAGTGCCTTGATTTGCATAGTAAATGCATGCCTGGAAAAGCTGGTGTATATTAAAACCATAAATTAATTACTTTGTGTTATGGGCTAAAAGGTCTTTTCTAAAATCTCACTAAGTAATGAGAATGCCTACATATCAGAATTTTTTTTAGGACTGAAATGTGGGAATGCACCTGGTTGGGAAAAATGTTGTATGTACTCAGTTTATTTGCTCTGTATCCTGTCAGGCCACTTGCCATTTCCCAAGTCTTTGATTTGAACTGTAACTGCACAGGGCCTGGCAGTTAGTCTACAATAATTTATGGAAAGGGTCCAAAAACAGAAGGCGGCTGACCTATACTCATTTCATCAAGGCATGCATCTTAACCTTGGTGACTTTGAAAAATGATAAACTTTTATTGTAACCTGGGTAAATGTTAGTTATTGTATTATCAGTTTAACTTCTAATAATAAAATCAAGAAAAAAATTCTTCTGTACCTATAAGTTCTTTTCAATGATATGCTCTCCTTGCAGATTCCCTTCGTCTACTGCCCTTCTGTGAGGCCTGAACCATGGCTGCAAATACCCTCAAAAAATACCAACAGCACCTCTGCTCTGGGGTTGACTCTGTGATGCAGCAGTTTCCTGCTATAGCTTAATTGCCAGCTTCAGTTTATTTACAATTCATTGTCTTCATATTCGAGACGCACTTCTTGAGTAGTTCTGTACTGTTTTTATAGAGTTTTTAGGCACATGATTTCAGTTGCTCCCCACAAGAAATCCAGGTGTCAGTTCAGTTCAGTCCCTCAGGGGTGTCTGTCTCTTTGCAATCCCATGGACTGCAGCACGCCAGGCTTCCCTGTCCATCACCAACTCCTGGGGCTTACTTAAACTCATGTCCATCGAGTCAGTGATGCTATCCAACCATCTCATCCTCTGTTGACCCCTTCTCCTCCCACCTTCAATCTTCCTCAGCATCAGGGTCTTTTCCAATGAGTCAGTTCTTCGCATCTGGTGGCCAAAGTATTGGAGTTTCAGCTTCAGCATCAGTCCTTCCAATGAATATTCAGCACCGATTTCCTTTAGGATTGACTGGTTGGATCTCCTTGGAGCCCAAGGGACTCTCAAGAGTCTTTTCCAACACCACAGTTCAAAAGCATCGGTTCTTTGGTGCTCAGCTTTCTTTATGGTCCAACTCACATCCATTTATGACTACTGGAAAAACCGTAGCTTTGACTAGATGGACCTTTGTTCTGCTGTTTAATATGCTGTCTAGGTTGGTTATAACTTTCCTTCCAAGGAGCAAGCATCTTTTAATTTCATGGCTGCAGTCACCATCTGCAGTGATTTTGGAGCCCCGCAAAATAAAATCTGACAAGGCTTCCATTGTTTCCCCATCTATTTGCCACGAAGTGATGAGACTGGATGCCATGATCTTAGTTTTCTGAAAGTTGAGTTTTAAGCCAACTCTTTCACTCTCCTCTTTTACTTTCATCGAGAGGCTCTTTAGTTCCTCTTCACTTTCTGTCATCTGCATATCTGAGGTTATTGATATTTCTCCCAGCAATCTTGATTCCAGCTTGTGCTTTATCCAGCCCCGCATTTCTCATGATGTACTCTGCATATAAGTTAAATAAGCGGGGTGACAATATACAGTCTTGATGTACTCCTTTCCCGATTTGGAACCAGTCTGTTGTTAAATGTCCAGTCCTAACTGTTGTTTCTTGACCTGCATACAGATTTCTCAGGAGGCAGGTTTAGTGGTCTGGTATTCTCATCTCTTCAAGAATTTTTCACAGAGTGTTGTGATCCACACAGCGTAGAAAAGGAAACTGTTGTACAGAACAGTAGGAAAGGAAATGGAGTACAACATACAGGCTTCCTTCAAGGCTTTTTTTTTTCAAAATAATAGTCCACCATGTTTTCTCTTGTTCCTCAATGGCCTACTGCACCATTTCTTTTGTTTATTGCTTTGCTTGTTCATTCATTCATACACTCGCAAGTTCAATGAGCTTCTCCTGGGTGATAGATACAGTATACACTGCTAGGGATACACTGATAGACAAGGTCCTGGCTCTTCTGAGCTTAATGTCATGTTCAGTTGCGAGAGCATATATGATGGAAGAAAGAGAAAAATACATCAGTAGAATAAATTTAAAAGAGAGCTACATATCAATTGAATTAATTTGAGGACAAATACCTATATATAAGAAACATGCAAGACAATAGGAGAAGTATGGTGAACTTCATGAGAGAATGTAACTCAGTTATGTCATCCACAGATGAATTAGTCTTTTAGCAGGTATCCACTGAAACTATAATCCTAAGATCATCATGAACAATAAAATGAGTGTGGGGAGAGGGGCTCAGAGATCCATCTAACACTTCTTGTTACCCTACTTTGTGTTCCACCTACTATATTCCTAAAAAACGAGGCAAATTGCAGACCATTATAATTCACTTTTAGGCACCCTGAAGATGCTTCGTGAGGCAGATTGGTGCCAATAGCATTCTATAAATTTTGAGTCAAATGACAGACTTCTTAGTAGTGTGACTTTAAATAATATCATACCTACAATTAAGGGTAATGTGTTATGGAGATTCTAAGAAACTAGTTCCAAACTGCATTAGGTCATTGAAATATGAGTCCAGGATAAGTGACATTCAATATATGCCATTTAAATACCAAAGCGGTGAAGCCTTAATGCAGTGGGTGAATAGTGGCCTTGAAAATGAGGCAGGAATGAATTTTCTTCTTTCAAATGCAATGTGATTGGGTAATTTCATGCTCAAAATTTTTCTCCTAAGGTTGCCAGAATGAACATCATACTTTCCATAATATCACTGGCAATTAGTATGTCAGCCAGGCAGCTAACTCCATCTCCTATTAGGTAAGCAACAAAAAATATGATAAGTGTGTATGTTATAGCTTCATTTCAGTATAGTTTAAGCCATAATTTTAGTGAAACAACCAAAATAATGTCTTGCAATGTGATGTGAAGTATATTTTGGAAAAGGTGGTTAATTGTCAGAAGATCTTGTGCCTCTGGATGAAGTGGACCCTCTGCAATTGACTTCTGGTGTTGGAGTGCTGGGGCTGCTTCCATCTTCTTAGACCAGGGAACCCAGCCCTGCAACGTGTTCCCTGGTCTTCACACAAACCGTCTCTTTGGGATTCTTCAGAGCCTTGACTCTTCTACTGTTTGTGGGGAACTTCAAGGAGAATGTCGTGTAGATTCTCCAAATTTATTTTTCCATGGAAGCCTTTTTCTTCATGGAGTTCTTGAAGAGGTGCTGTTCTGGAAGACCTGTTTCAGGAAATGCTTCCTAAGACCTACTGTTTTCTAGAATCACAGATGCCATGACCAATAATCTCTCTAGTGAAAATCCATTTACACTTTTTACAAACAGGCACCTAAACTTTAGTGTAATTATGAATCAGTGAAAGAGACAAATGGATATTATTCAAAATTAGAACACACCAAATTGCATACCTTATAAAGATGAATTTGCATCCTGATTCATATAAAGCATGCATTTTGTAAAAACTTTTAAATAATTATTTTCTAAAGTTTTGAATATTTGGGTTGTTAAAAATGATGATTCTTAAATTATACTTAACTTCCAATAAGTCTGAGTAGTGATTATACTTACATCTTTAGTCACTTCAGTAAAAATGTTGACTAATACTTCCCAAATTTATTTGATGATGAAAATCACTTGGCAAACTTATCAAAGAGAGATTCTTGGATGCCACTCCATGCACACTGAATCAGAATCTCCAGGGGCATCTGTATTTTAACATCAGCAGACACGTTTGAAAAACTGGTCTAGGTCTGGCTTTAATGACTTACAAGCAGAATACTACAGAAATAATTTATTGCATGTATGATGCTGTCTTTTACTTTCTAAATGGAAAATAATAAATTAATTTAAAAGCCTCTGAGAATATTAAATGATTTTCTGTACTCCAATAATAGGTAGTGAGTGAGTGAGTGAAGACGCTCAGTCGTGTCTGACTCTTTGCGACCCCGTGGACTGTAGCCCACCAGGCTCTTCCGTCCATGGATTCTCCAGGCAAGAGTACTGGAGTGGGTTACCATTTCCTTCTCCAGGGGATCTTCCCAACCCAGGGATCGAACCCGGGTCTCCCGCATTGCAGGCAGACGCTTTAACCTCTGAGCCACCAGGGAAGCCCTGCTGACAATTTAGTATATGCACTCTTCATCTGTATACATACATATAAAAATGTTGCTATATAATTAGATTTTCAATAAAAGAGAACAAAAGAGAAGAGAAATTTTAGTTTTCTTCCTAGAGGTTAAAAATGTCCTCTTTTGGATAGCTTCTTTGCTGAGCTGTCAGAATGTGTATTTCATAAGTCATTCCCTTCCACCCCATGTTCACTGTGTATTATGAGAGAGTCTCAGAATAACGGGTCCCGGTCGGCCCCAGTTTGCCTAGTCGTGGTTGTCTGCCAAATGGAGCTAGTCACCTGGATGAGTCAGACTTAGGAACAGCTTTATGATTATTCATATGAGTCTCTAGAGAAAATCTAAAATAGAGTGAAACTGACATCCAAGCATTAGACCTCACAGGTGGCCCACCTCAACTGGAATTTTCCCAAAGTTAAATAGAGGAGACAAATTTGGCCTTTTCTGTTTACTCACCAAATGTCCCAAAGAGAAAATTGGAAATGAACCTGTCTCAGTTTATATTCATAAAGACTAAAGCACTTTTTCTGTTTTCAGGCCCCAATATCATCTCTCATCACTACAGTGTCTTAGTGTTGAAAAGGAAATTCTGAAAAGCTCCAGAAAAAAATATTGATATAGAGGAGACAAACTGAGTGTGCCAATATTTGAAATACATGGTGCTTTGGTGGAAATGGTTAATTTTTTTCTTAATGTTTTCCTTGTTTGGTTTTGCTTTTCTTCAGTGAATAGCCAAAAGTGGCCAAAAGACAAAACAACATTGATTATTGTAAACAATAATCAATGTAAAATTGGGGAGGAGAGAGAGTCTCCTCCTCCTTAACCAATTTGATTCACAATTAAAAGAAATTCTGCACTATAAATCAATTCCAGCCTCAAGGTCTCCCTGGTTCACTTAGGTTTGGGATATGTATAGAAGTAACCACCAGATGGCAACATTGCTTAAGAAATGAGAGGCTATTAGTCCTCAGTACTAAGACTCGCTGCTGCTGCTGCTAAGTCACTAAGATTCACTAGAGAATAGTAAAATCTTTTCCTTAGGTAAAATCTGTAATTTAGTTACTAGTTTTACTGCTCTCCATAAATTTGGAGAACAACTTAAATTGATGGAGAATGGCCAGGCATAAAATACAGAGTGTGATAGAAAACGTGAAGTGTTATGTAGCTATCATTATACCTAATGAAGGATTTATGCGTTTGATCCCCCAAGGCTCAAGAAGCAATTCCTGTGCTAGAACAAAGCTTTCTCTGTGTTGACTTTAAAATTTCTTTATGCCACCTAACACCATCATCTTGTTAATTTGGAGTTCTTACTAAAACATAATTCAATTCCTTAATAAATATTTTTATTATATTTATATAATACAGCTCTTTGCTATACTATATATAGCATATAGCTCTTCGCTCTTAAACATGGAGTAGGAGAAACTGAAGGTGTAATAATCCTTTAAGATCTCCAAGGTTTCTCAAACTGTTAGCTTTTCCCATGGTCCAAACTCTCCAGGTCAATCCTGAGCAGGGAGGTCAGTTTCAGAAACCCTTAGGATTATTCCAAACAATTCAGTTTTCACCTGGAAGATAGAATAATATTGCTGAGAAACTGTCTACAAAATTACAGGAATTCACCAGAATAATACTGTGAGCATTTGAAAAAGTCCCCAATGAAAGGAAGAAAATGTTATAGCATTAATTAAAACTTTATTAAAGCAGAAATGTTTCCTATCAAAAATGTAGAGTTCCAGGCTGAGGGGCAAGGAGATAAATTAGGAGTTTTGGGTTAAAATATACACACTACTATATATAAAATAGATAAACAACAAAGACCTACTTATAGCACAGGGAGCTATACTCATTATCTTGTAATAATTTATAATGGAAAAGAATCTGAAAATACATGTGTGTGTGTATATATATATATATATATATATATATATATAACCGAACCACTATGCTATACGCTTGAAACTAACACAACATTGTAAATTAACTATATTTCAATTTTAAAAATGTAGACTTCCATTTTGGCTTCTCTAGACCTACTCTTGGAGAAGGTGATGGCACCCAACTCCAGTACTCTTGCCTGGAAATTCACATGGACGGAGGAGCCTGGTGGGCTGCAGTCCATGGGGTTGCGAAGAGTCGGACACAACTGAGTGACTTCACTTTCACTCTTCACTTGCATGCATTGGAGAAGGAAATGGCAACCCACTCCAGTGTTCTTGCCTGGAGAATCCCAGGGACGGGGGAGCCTGGTGGGCTGCCGTCTATGGGGTTGCACAGAATCAGACACGACTGAAGCGACTTAGCAGCAGCAGCAGCAGACCTACTCTGTTTTTTTCCTACTTTAGTTTTTAACAGTTTTTCAGAGAACATTGATCTTAAAATTTACATCTGTATGGTCAGTGAATACAGTCAATGAAAGTCTCACTATGGGAACTGTCCCTTCTGTCAATGGCCACACATCTAATTTTAAATTAAAATTCTAGTCTCCAAGCAAAATTTGATGACAGATTTTCTACTTCCTCTTCTTTTATGAGTCTTCAATCCAGTTCTTTTGGCTCTGTATCACCTGGATCAGACTTTTGGGGAAAGTGGTCAATCCCCTATTTTTCCAGTATCCTCAGAGATATAGCGGTTTTAGGATATTGTCACTGATGGCTGGGGAAAGAAACTCTTTCTTGCTGTGGGTTTATTATCAATAACAAAAGGTGAAGGTGAAGTAGCTCAGTCGTGTCCGACTCTTTGCGACCCCGTGGACTGTAACCTACTAGGCTTTTCCGTCCATGGGATTCTCCAGGCAAGAATACTGGAGTGGATTGCCATTTCCTTCTCCAGGGGATCTTCCTGACCCAGGGATCGAACCCGGGTCTCCCGCATTGGAGGCAGACGCTTTAACCTCTGAGCCACCAGGGAAGCCCATCAATAACAAAGATGCTGTTAATTAATGTTGTAAGCCATCAGCAAGCCTAGAGCTTATCTGTATTTAGTTTTAACAATAGAGCATCTGTCTACTCTGTATTTAATTTTTAATAAATAGACATTGTGCTTGGTCTCAGGAGGGCAGAAGTCACTGTGCGAAAGGTACCCATCACTCTTAAACCAAAATAGTGTAATAGAAGCTTTGCCCTAGAAAGGGAAAGGGAAAGTTTTGAATGTTAAAGATGTAAGGAAAAGGGGTAAGGATTAAAGAAGGGTTGAAAGGGGGGCTGTTTTCAAAGACATCTCTTTGTTCCTAGTTTTGCTACCAGAACAATGTCTATTAAGGCAAAGAGAGGTGAAAACACAGTGTCCATGTTCAGTTGAGGAGATTTTGCTTTTTGCATCCACGGGGAGCCCCTCTCATTTGGATAACTGCTATTCAAAGTGCAAGTTGACAAGGAACTGGGATCAGAATACAAATCAATGCACTGCTTGTTTCACTGAGGAAGTCTTGCTAATGGAAAAAACAAACCAAAAAGCTGCACTAAACAGCATGGTTAGGGACACAGTTGATCTAAATTTTGATGCAAGCTCGTTATTTAATGATGGACCTGAAATCAATAGTTTGTGAACTGACAGCAGTCCTGAGCAGCACTGATTAGACCATGATGAGAGCTGTGGCACCTGGGCTTGGAATCCACCTGCCAATGTAGGGCACATGGGTTTGATTTCTGGTCCAGAAAGATCCCACATGCTGCAGAGCTGCTGTTCTCTGCAGCAAGAGAAGCCACTGCAATGAGAAGCCCCTGCTCACCACAACTAGAGAAACCTGAATGTAGCAACGAAGACCCAGTGTAGCCAAAACAAAAACCGAACTGTGTCCCCTAGAACTGTGCATTGCTCAAAAGAGAAACAGTAAACTTGTATAATAGAAGGTGGCTTTAGTATTGGTTTAGTGGCATGTTCTAAGTCTTGGAAGGTCTCATTTAAGAGGAGATTCTCAGAACCATTTTTGCTGTTTCCCTATTGAGGAGGATATAAACCTTATATAAACCATATTCTTCAAACAGGACTTCTGTCTTCCTTCTGAGATTCTTAGGAAAAGTGTGTACTAGGGTCTGGACTAGGGTGAGGCAAGTGATAGCAGTTGTACTATTAATAGATACCAAAAACTCAGTAATAAAATATTTTAATGCAATATTAAAAAAAAGTCAAAGTTAAGGGAAAAAATCCACAATGAACAAAGTGTTTGCCTTTTAAATAAAGACAGGATGATATTGATAATACATTCTTTTGGGCTCTGAATCTATGATTTGAATTTTCTGAAGTGTCTGCAAATTAATTCAATATGGCTAGTATCTCTGGGCTTTGATGAGAAAATCTCATTGTGATCTGTTTCTTTTCAATGAATCAGATTGGAAACAAAACAAGACCAAAAGTAGCAAGTTTCTTGTATCACATGAAACTGCCTTTATCAGCAACTTTTCTCTGTAGCCACAAAAACAAAAAAAATGATAAATCTAAGAAATAATGAGGATTTGCCCATCTTCGGTTTCTGATCATGTGAACTGTGTTACACAGGTCTGATCAATCAACTTCCTTTTGATTTCTAGGACTGTTTCAGACCAACACGGACAATCGGATGGAAGCACCGTCTGATGTGTGGCCTTCTGTACTGGTGGACCTGAAAGGCATTTCTAATCAAGGGCACTGTGAATAAAAATGTAAAGAGATTTAATAACACCAGAACAGTTTTATTTGAGCAAAACAGAATCTCTGATATTCACCATCTTGTGTCAAGAAGAGAGACGTTTCTTTGGGGAAGTCACAGAAGGGGGTGTTGTTAATTACTGGATGCAATTCCCTTGTCGGGTCTTTGATGGGGCATTCTGAAATATGCATTTCATTTGACTTTAGTCTCTGTGTGCTGGAGAGTTGCTTTGAGAAGAGATGGCCCTCCAGCAATTGCAGGATGGTGCAGTATACACCAGCACTTGAGTGATCTCTGCCTTGAAGAACAATGAGAACTTTAGAAAGCAACTGGAAGGTCATCCACTTTGGAGGTAATACTGATGCCCCACTGAGCCTCTCTCTTGGAAACCTCGTTCCTAAGAGCCAGAAATATGTTTAACTGAACTCGTTAATTTCTAAATATTCTTAATTGTGACAATAGAGTTATTGAAAACAAAAGAAAGCTGATTTTTTCCTTCTTCCCAAGAACCTGCAGAACTATGTATGCTTATAACCCTGAGGCCCAGGGGCAATGCTCTGTTATGATTTTTAAACCTGACACAGAGGCCCAGGACCAACCCTGGGCTGCTGCCAGTCACACTGAACATGAACTAGGGTATATCAGCAAAGCAAGGTCACCCCCCAAATAAAACAATTTAGTGTCTGTCATTTTAAAAAAATACTATAACTAGCTTTAGGGAAAAAAAAAATCAGAATTTTGTTAGCGTTCCTTAAGCTTTTAGACTGAAAAATATTGAATTATGTGAGGGTGGGGGGGTTGCATTATAATTTCTTCAAGTTTAAGGTCTTTGAAGGCAAAGTAACACACACATACATACAAGTGCAAAATGCAAAGCCAGACTGTCAGTTGAGGCTTTTAGAGAAGATGGTCAGCCAGCTCGCCTGATGAGGGGGCTGCTTTTATTACCAGAAACTCTGACTAGGAAAGAGGCCCTTCAAGTCTGGAGGATTCCCTTTGCTCCTGCTCCTTATTGCGGGTGTGATGATTCCCTCCACCGGCGGAAACGCTTTTCACAGGACGCTTGGCAGAGCCCTAACTTCAGTGCCCACCCCAACTCCACAGCAGTTGTCTGATGAGGGAATTTTAATCATAGAGGTGGCTCCTTTAGGGCGTCTTTGAGCTGTAAAGAAGACACACCAACCGATGTGGACACTAAATGGGACTGGTGTGGCCCTGTTTCCATTAACAGAACACTTCTCTGGGTTTTACCGAGAGAAAAGAGTTGGGTTATCTCCTCCCTCACTTTCCCTCTGGCTCAGCTTTGAGCAAGGCAGACTCCTGACGCTCTGTGCAAAATGCAGGGCTGGAGTTTACCGAGGGGGTTGGGAGGTATGACTGACATGTAGACACTGAGTTTTTTTGCACTAGGCTCCTTTCTCTGCGAGTATATAACCAACAGATGGGCACTGCAGAACCAGCCCAAGTGAGAAACTCTTGCACACAAGCACACGGACACACACTCTGTACCACATGCAGAGACATGCTGATGAAGGCTGGAGACCTGGCTGTGGGCAACTTTATTCTGAATGTGTAAAGTCAGCCTGCTGGGACCCTGCCTCAGAGAGGAAGGGTCCAGGGAGACTCTTTCCAGGCTGTCTTTGAAAAAACAATCACTTATGCCTCATGAACTAAAATATTTGCCTTCAAGTAGAGTAGCATGAGAATTGAGCTGATGCCAGTTTTAAGATAATTCTCAGTCCAGAACTTCAGAAGTGGGGTACAATGATGCCTGTGATAGAAAAAAAAATCTTAGGCATTTTCCCCCTTGAAGTCAAGGGAAGAGCTTTCAACCCCATTATCTCAGGGAAGCGGGAGACTTTCCCCCAAGGCTGTGAGTCTCCACCCTGGAAACACTGGGTGGGTGAGAGCTTCCACCATTGCCCCACAGGGCATGTCCCTGGGTTAGAGGAATGGTCTCATCCACAAGGTGGCTGCTCCTCCATTCATGTTGGGCTGCAGGACAGATACTAGCTAGGACTCTGCAGGGCTGGGTTTCTGTTGAGGAATGCAGGGCCTTGGAGGGAGAGCTGGCAGGAACAAGAAGGTACAGAAGGAAGACAAGAAGTTACCCCCAGATGGTAGCCCCTGCTGAGGCACCATCTTGAAGAGATATTGCATCAGTCTGAGTTCCTTATCTTCTCTCCTCTCCCATCTTCCCCCTTCTCTCTCTCCTGGGATTTCAGCCTAAGAAGAATCTTTTGTTGCAACAAGGCTTTCCAACCAGCAGGTTGGAGTTCCCTTTGGGATCCAGGACGAGGGAGAGAGCTCTCTGAGTGGATAAAGAGATGTATTTGAAAAGGGGGGCACGGGACAAGGGTGAAACTGGTAGGATAAAAATCATGGCTAAGAGGAGTGGCAGGTTACTGGGTGGGTCTGGAAGTCTCATCATTTGCTGGTCCCTCTGAGGTGGCAGCCAAACTGTCCATTCCTTCTTGTCTCCTCCCCTTTCCCTTGTCCCCCAGAACTGCCTGAGCCCTGAACCAACCCTTGACCCTCTGTTTGATCTGTGGAACTACTGCCCAGCCTTCAGTTCTTTGGGGCTGGGAATTCCTACGCTGCCTGTGGTTTCCTTTGTGAACTTGGGCAATTCATTTAACTTCCCAGAGACTCACTTTGATGGATAAAATGGGAGGTTTATAAGAACTAAATCTGAAACAAAGCAGAACAGGTACTAGATAAATGTGTTGAGAACCCCAGTCTCCATAGAACACTGAAGAAGCAGCTGGAAAAGTTAAGACGTCTCTTGCTGACGATGCTCAGCATCCTGTCTCATCACACCCTGCTCCAGCCCCGTTCCTTCCTCCTCAGTGCTGTGGCCCTTTCCCCTGATTCCCAGGTTCTGAGTTTTCTAGTTTTCAGGTCCCAGGCAGGGGCACTCCTAGAACTTTACTTGTGAGAAGCTGTCAGTGAAGACAGGACACTGAGCCAAGGAAAACCCACTGTAGGGTGTATAGATGGTCAGGTCAGACCTGGTTCTCCTACCAGCTTTGGTGGAAACACATCACTGCTGTTTCTTTAGAAAGATGTAATATTTTTGAGAAATAGCAGTTCAGTATTGCGCATAAGAGAGGGGACTGAAGAGCACATTGTTTTAGCAGGAAAAAAAGCAGACATCTTAAACAACAGGAGCACCCCGCTGCAATCCTATTGTATTATATCGACATATTCTACACCATTATAATACAAAGCAAAGAATTTATGAAGCTGGGGATCTTTACCCCTCAAGGTTTTCTCCTGCAGCGTAAAGAAGTCTGAGCATTTAGGACAAGACCTGAGAACTGATTCCTTCTGTAATGAGACCTCTGCGCAAAGGCTCTTCCCGCGCTGTCTGTAGAAGTAACCAGTGTAATTTCTGGTCTGGTCTGGAGCTTTGATGAAAGGAAGAGAGGCTCCATTTCCTCTTGGTACGGCTAGTTCTTGCAGTGTTCCCTAGAAGCAGTGTTTTGTCTAGTCCTAACGGAATTTGAGAGCTGAAGGCATCATTCCTTCCACTCTGCAGGTGCAAAAGCTTAGTAACTTGTGAACGGTCTCAGCTCCAGCACCGCCCGCCCCCCGAACCCGCCACCCCTCATCTTTTCTATTAAGATATATGACAGCAAAGAGTCCCCACAGTTATTCTGTCAGAGTTGGAGAAAATGGGCCTCAGCAATGTGTTATTTTAATACTGAGCTCACTAAATCCCTCTCCTGGCTCGACTCACTCTTCTAATTAAAAACTCAATTAACTCAAATATATAAACATGGGGAAAGTGTGAGCTCGTGTTTCATTTGGAGCCCAGCTTCAGCGAACAGCAGACAGTTTTTATGCCTCTTACCTTCTGCAGTGTGAACCTGCAGGGGCTGATTACCCAGCCTCTGCTTTTCTGACTGCCATATGCTTTCCTCACTGCAACGTTAATCAAGACCAGACTTCGCTTGATGTGAAATAAGATCTGAAGGCTCCGAGAAGTCATCCTCTTGAAATCCGAGCAGCTGGATCCCACAGACTGAGAGAATCTGATTTAGAAACATCATTTCCAGGCTAGGTTTCCAGTCCATCTTAAAGGGGACATGGCTCACATCTTTGGGCCCTGGAAAAGTTGTATGAGATCTTGGGGTTTCCTGTGACCCTGAACCTGGCTATAGAGCTAGTTTAGGAAATGAGAAGTGAATTTTTGATGGTTATATGGTTAGATCCGCAGTCTGTTGAGATCACCGGGTTTACGAAGGGTTTTCCAACAACTTAGTGAGAGAACAATGAATATTGTTATAGATCAAGTACTGTATATGAGTTTTTTCAAGACTTTTAATTAAATCAGATGAACAGAGCTCCAGTGAGACCTTGTGGGAGTTGAGAAAGCTGCAAATAAATTGTTCTTGGCACACAATGAAATGAGAAGTGGAGTCTGGAGTTTTAATAGAGTTGTGGAGGCTTAAGGGGAAACAGAACCCTGAAACACAGGGCAGCTGGGTTGTTTCTCCCAGACCTTGCTTGGTGGTGGTGATGGTAGGGTTCTCTGCCCAGAGACTTACTCTTTGGTCGAAGTGAGAAACCTCAAGTGTGTCTATACAGCAGTGCCCATGAAAAGAGACCATTGTCCCAGAAAAGCTTTTTTTTTTTCAGCCTTTGGTGGCAAATTTGGAGCTTTTCATATTCATTTGCTCAGTGGAAAGAGAACTGCCACTTCCTGGTTTATGACCCACATCTTCCATCTTTCCAGATATGTGCAAAGGAGGTGATAATGTCTCCAGAACTACCTTGAGCAAGACTCACATGAGACAGCAACTATGGAAGGAAGCAGGACACTTGGACCCTTAGATTACTCAAGTGCTCAGCAGTTCCAGCGAAGTCACAAATGGCCTCTTCCTAATCTGATATGCAAAGCAAGCTCCTGTGTTTTTATGGAAGTGATAACTCTGCCTCACAGTATGACACCTGGAGGGCCTGACTCTAGACTTCTTTTACACAGTAGAATTCATTGTGTGATCAGTATACTATTTTTTTTTCCAGGTATCTGTTTACTCACAGCTGAATATAATTTCTGTTATGTTGGCTCAATTATATTTTCTGAAACATGGTTTATGGAAATTTATCAATATTTATATCATCCTGATTAAATCATATAGAGAAATAGTCCTTAATATCAAGAGCTTGAGATAAAAATTTCCACCAGGTCAAGATGGCAAAATACCCTGTTCTCTGAAGACATACTTTTAAACATAAAAAGTTTAGTGCAATTTAAGGATTTATGTTATTTATACTTCATCTAGAAACCTCAAACAGATTCCATCTTATCTCATACAACTACTTACTCAAATCTTGAATGACAAATTCCTTTAATTGCAGAGGTTGTTGGGAAAATACACTCTTAAGGCTCACACATTCATTCTGTCTGGACACCCTGTTCCCCAACTAGTGTCAAATACCTGTGGTTTGTGTTTGCCTGGGGCAGGGCAAATGAAACCAGCTGGGAGATTTCAGTGGGAAATTCTTGATTAAACACAATGGTTATGTAACTCAGATATCATCTGAGGTCCCCTGAGCCCTTATGATCTAGACAGGAGTGGCCTAACCTACAAATAAAGACCTCAAGTTAAGTTCAGTGTCCACTCAAGATTCTGAAATTCATTGCCATTTCCTGTGTCCTCTGAGGTCTTGTTTTACATTCTGAATCTTGGTGGTGTTTCAATTTTCTCTGTCCCATACTACTCCAAACTTAGAATCTTTTTCTTGATTGTGCTCCTGCAAATGCTTGTGAATCCACAACTGTGAGCTATAGTAAAAGGTTTTTTTTAATTTTTAAAAACTTGTTTTTGGTTGCACTGAATCTTTGTTGCTGTGCAAGGGCTTTCTCCAGCTGTGGTGAGCTGGGGCTGCTCTCTAGTTGCAGTGTATGGGGTTCTAATTGCTGGCTTCTCTTGCGGCAGAACACAGTTGCTAGGGACATGTGCTTCAGCAATTGCAGTGCAGGGGCTCAGGAGTTGTGGTACACAAGCTTTAGTTTCCTGAGGCATGTGAAATCTTCCTGCACCAGCGATTGAACCATGTCCCCTGAATTGGCAGGCAGATTCTTATCCATTGTCCCTTCAGGGAAGTCTTATAGTAGAACTTTTACTAAAGGTCTATGAATTAGTATGTGAGAGCTTCACAACAGCACACAACACAGTAATCAGTGTACAATTGCATATCAAATAGTTTATTCTTTTTTAACTTTATTGAGATAAATTGATACACAAAAATTATATATATTTAATGTCACATGGACATCACCAGATGGTCAACACCAAAATCAGATTGATTATATTCTTTGCAGACAAAGATGGAGAAGCTCTGTACAGTCAACAAAAACAAGACCAGGAGTGGACTGTGGCTCAGATCATGAACTCCTTATTGCCAAATTCAGATTGAAATTGAAGAAAGTAGGGAAAACCACTAGACCATTCAGGTATGATCTAAATCAAATCCCTTATGATTATACAGTGGAAGTGAGGAATAGATTTAAGGGACTAGATCTGATAGAATGCCTGAGGAACTATGGATGGAGGTTCGTGACATTGTACAGGAGACAGGGATCAAGACCATCCCCATGGAAAAGAAATGCAAAAAAGCAAAATGGCTGTCTGGGGAGGCCTTACAAGTAGCTGTGAAAAGAAGAGAAGTGAAAAGCAAAGGAGAAAAGGAAAGATATAAGCATCTGAATGCAGAGTTCCAAAGAATAGCAAGAAGAGATAAGAAAGCCTTCCTCAGCGATCAATGCAAAGAAATAGAGGAAAAGAACAGAATGGGAAAGACTAGAGATTTCTTCAAGAAAATTAGAGATACCAAGGGAACATTTCATGCAAAGATGGGCTCGATAAAGGACAGAAATGGTCTGGACCTAACAGAAGCAGAAGATATTAAGAAGAGGTGGCAAGAATACACAGAAGAACTCTACAAAAAAGATCTTCAAGACCAAGATAATCATGATGGTGTGATCACTCACCTAGAGCCAGACATTCTGGAATGTGAAGATATTGTCACCCTGCTTATTTAACTTATATGCGGAGTATATAATGAGAGATGCTGGGCTGGAAGAAGCACAAGCTGGAATCAAGATTACCAGGAGAAATATCAGTAACCTCAGATATGCAGATGACACCACCCTTATGGCAGAAAGTCAAGAGGAACTAAAAAGCCTCTTGATGAAAGTGAAAGAGGAGAATGAAAAAGTTGACTTAAAGCTCAACATTCAGAAAACAAAGATCATGGCATCTGGTCCCATCACTTCATGGCAAATAGATGGAGAAACAGTGGAAACAGTGTCAGACTTTATTTTTTTGGGCTCCAAAATCACTGCAGATGGTGACTGCAGCCATGAAGTTAAAAGATGCTTACTCCTTGGAAGAAAAGTTATGACCAACCTAGATAGCATGTTGAAAAGCAGAGACATTACTTTGCCAACAAAGGTCCATCTAGTCAAGGCTATGGTTTTTTCTGTGGTCATGTATGGATGTGAGAGTTGGACTGTGAAGAAAGCTGAGTTTTGAAGAACTGATGCTTTTGAACTGTGGTGTTGGAGAAGACTCTTGAGAGTCCCTTGGACTGCAAGGAGATCCAACCAGTCTATTCTGAATATCAGCCCTGGGATTTCTTTGGAGGGGATGATGCTGAAGCTGAAACTCCAGTACTTTGGCCACCTCATGTGAAGAGTTGACTCATTGGAAAAGACTCTGATGCTGGGAGGGATTGGGGGCAGGAGGAGAGGGGGATGACAGAGGATGAGATGGCTGGATGGCATCACTGACTTGATGGATGTGAATCTGAGTGAACTCCATCAGTTGGTGATAGACAGGCAGGCCTGGCGTGCTGCGATTCATAGGGTCACAGAGTTGGACACGACTGAGAGACTGAACTAAACTGAACTGAACTGAATGTCTATATCTTGATGACTTTGGACACATGCATACACCTGTAATATCATTCCAAGGTACTAAACATATACCTTACCTCTCCAAATTTCCTGTGTTCTTTTTGCGTTTTGTTTTTTCCAGTAAGAACACTTCATGAGATCTATCCTATTAACATATTTTGAAGTACATGGTACCGTGTTGTTAGCTATAGGTACTGTATTATACACCAGATCTCTAGAACTTATTCATCTTGTGTAACAGAAACTTTATACCTTTTGAAAAACAATTTCCCATTTTCCTCTTCCCTAGCCCCTGACAACAACCATCTTATTCTTGATTTCGATAAGTTTGACCATTTTATATTCTTATTTAAAAATTTTTTTCTTGGAGTACAGTTGATTTATGAGTTTGATTATTCTTAAATACCTTATTTAGGTGGGACATCCCTGGTAGCTCAGCTGGTAAGAATCTGCCTGCAATGCAGGAGACTCGTTCGATTCCTGGCTTGGGAAGATCCCCTGAAGAAGGGATAGGCTACCCACTCCAAGTATTCTTGTCTGGAGAATCCTATGGATGGAGGAGCCGGGTGGGCTACAGTCCACAGGGTCACAAAGAGTCAGACACGACTGAGCGACTACCACTTTTAAGTGGTGTGCACATTTTTCCTATGATTGCCTTATTTTATTTAGTGTAAAGTCCTCTAGTTTCATTCATGTTGTCACAAATGATGGCATTTCCTCTTTTTTAAAAGGCTGAATAATATTTTGTATTCTCTCTCTCTTTAGTCATGTTCAACTCTTTGCGACCCTATGAACTGTAGCCTGCCAGGCTCCTCTGTCCATGGGATTCTCCAGATAAGAATATTGGAGTGGGTTGCCATGCCCTCTTCCACAGGATCTTCCTGACTCAGGGACTGAACCCATATCTCTTATGTCTCCTGTCTTGGCAAGTGGGTTCTTTACCACTAGTGCTGCCTGGGAAGCCACCACCCCCTGCCCCCCATATATATATACACAAATATGTATCTCACATTTTCTTTATATATTCATCTGGCCATTAGGGTCATCTCTATATATTTTTGAGAACTTCCATATTGCTTTCTATAGTAACTTCAACATTCTGAGTTCCCATAAAGGGTGCAAAGGTTTTAATTTCTCCCCATCCGTGCCAACTCTTGGATGTTTTAAGATACCTATCACCACCAGCATATCTCACTAGCCTGTCACACTGTATAACGTCCAGGCTTCATGCCACTTTGCTAGCTCTTCTTCTCTCTTAATCTCCCCTCTCTTCCTTGACTCCCACAAGGCCTGAGTTGCCTACAAGGACTCCATACTCCTCTAGCTTTGTTTTCTCTAGCCCTTATTCTCAATGCTCCTCCAGACCCACTTTCTCAGGATCAGAATCTATCATGGTGTTTTTCATTGAGTAAGAGTATCACTCCTTCAGCCAGTCCTTCCTCCTTTCAAGGAGGCAAACTCTCGCTTCTTAGTTTATCAGCACCTTGATCTCAGACTTCTAGCCTCCAGAACAGTGAGAAAAAAACTGTTTAAACCACCCAGTCCCTGCCATTTTGTTATAACAGCCAAGTTGACTAAGACAACTGAAGTGTGAGAACTTAAACTGCCCCACCCTACAATTTTTAAAAGAAAAGTTGAAATTTTCTGGTATTTAAAACAGCAGGTGAGCCAAATGAAACAAAACTGCAGGCTGAATGCAACCTCTGGATCACCACTTTGCAACTTTTCCTGTAATAATTAAGACTTTGGACTCTAAAATTAGAAAGGCCAGCGTTTCTCAAAACTTAGCACTCATTAGCTGTGTGTCCTTGGGCCAATTAACATCTTTTAGAAATTCAGTTCTCTCCTCTGTAAGCTAAGCATAATGATAGCACCCTATGGGGTTAAATGAGATCATTGAGGAAAAGTAGCACATTGCAAACAAATAGAAAATGCTAAAATGAGTCCATCTGAAAAGGCTACATACTGTATGATTCTAACTACATGACATTCTGGAAAAGACAAAAATATGGAGACTGTAGAAAGGTCAGTGGTTGCCAGAGACCAATGGGAGGAAAGGAGGAATGAACTGGAGCACAGGGACATTTAGGGCAGTGAAACTATTCTGTTTGATACTATAATGGAAAATACACGTCATCATACATTTGTCAAAACTAGTAGAAGGTATAGCGCAGTGAATCTTAATGTAACTATGGATTTTAATTAATAATAATGTATTAATATTAGCTCTTAAAGGAAATCAGTCCTGAATATTCATTGGAAGGACTGATGCTGAAGCTTAAACTCCAATACTTTGGCCACCTGATGTGAAGAGCTGACTCATTTGAAAAGACCCTGATGCTGGGAAAGATTGAGGGCAGGAGGAGAAGGGGACGACAGAGAATGAGATGGTTGGTGGTATCACTGACTCAATGGACATGGGTGTGGGTGGACTCTGGGAGCTGGTGATGGACAGGGAGGCCAGGTGTGCTGCAGTTCATGGGGTTGCAAAGAGTTGGACACAACTGAGTGACTGAACTGAACTGAACTGAATATTAGCACATCAACTGTAACAAATGCACCACACTAATGTCAGATGTTAATAATAAGGGGAAACTGCGGATGAGATAAGAACGTATATGGGAAAAAAATGTCAAAATGAATGATGATTATTGATGAAGATAAATATGGTCTGTATGTTTATACTAGGTAGTTGCTGCTGTATACCAAGCCACCCCCCAATTTCATGGTTTAAGGCAATAACTACATATTATTGCTCACAAGTTAATGGGGCAGCTTTGTGGTTCTGATGATTTGGATCAGGGTGGCTCATGCCCTTACAGTCAGCGGCAAATCAACAAACTCTTCCTGGGGACTTCCCTGGTGGTCCAGTGGTTAAGATTTCACTCTCCAATGCAAGGGACGCAGTTTCAATCTTTGACTGGTGAACTAAGATCCCACATTCCGAGGGGTAACTGAGCTCTTATGTCATACTAGAGTGTCTTTGTGCCACAACAGAATGTCCTGCATGCTGCAGCAAAGATCCTATGTGATGAAACTAAGACCCAGTGAAGCCAAATAAATAAATACTAGTTTTTTTTCTTTTTTTAAGAGCTCATCTTGGTGAAACTTTGTAACATGGGGCTCTTGGATCAGCTACCACATGTATTATAGGTGCCAGCAGGGATCACAGCTGATACAGTCCAGTCAACTGACCATGGACCATGTGGTCTTTCATTCTCTAGCAGGCTTGTCCAAGTTTGTTCACATGGTGGAACCAAGGTCAAGGAGATGGAGAGAGTGCAAGTCCTTGCATGCTGTTACTTCCTCCACTTCTGTTGGCCAAAGCAAGTTACAAAGCCAGCCCACATCCAAGGATGGCTGCATCTCTTGATGGTAGGAGCTTCAGCATTGCATTGCCAAGGGCCTGGATGCCTGAAGAAGAATAACCACAGCTGTTTTGTTTCCATTCAGTCCACCAAATTGATGATCATGGAAATTTTCTTCTCACTCATCTCAATGACATCACCCTTCATCCATCCTAAGACCCTTTGCCCAGATTTGGTTGGCTATATCTTGGTCAAAGATATAGCTTGGTCTTTTCTTTTATCTAACTGGAGGTTTGGATTGGAAAGTTAAACTTGACCAGAGCCTAAAATTTTAATGCAGAGAGACCAAGGGAATACAAAAGTCACTCAAGTCTGGTACCTGAGTCTGCATTGGAGAAACATGGACCTTAAAATATGGGAGGTGTTCTGACAGGGACCTATAAGCCTATCCCAGGCCTTGTGAACATATGTTAACAACTCTCATCTGGTACTAGCAAGAGCAGTGGGTTTTGTTGCTCAATCACATAGGAAAAAAGAAAATTTGATTTCATTTACCACAATTTATGAAGCCCCGAGTCACCCATACATGACTCATAACATTTGTTGGGGGGGAATAAGAATAACAGCTGCCCAGGGAATCAATATGGCACACATACGGTGCTCAACCTGGCTGTGGAAATTCAGTGATATTTAAGGGAGAAATGTTCTTACAACTTAGGCACCAAAAGTTATAGTGTTCATCATCTGCCCTTGGGCTGCTGTTTACTTCTGTGGGCAAGCAGTGTGCAATTTACTGGAAAAGTACTTAAAAAAAAACCCAAACACCCACATTATGGAGAAATAGGGTTGAAAATGTTCCAGTTTTACAGTTGAATTTATAGTCTTAGCCCTAAGAAAATATTTAGCATCATCTTCATGGACTCAGTATTTCAAATGCTCCAAGAGAAGAAGCCTAACATTAGCTGCTGAACCCGTGTTGGGTCTCCCACTGCACCACTGTGTAGCTGGCAACCCTATGCCGTCTGTCCTTTCTTGACCCCCATTGGTGGGAGACTTCTTGGAGTGAGCAAAAGCTCCTTCCATCTCTCAGGGTGCCCTGGTTGTGTTGAATACTCCTGCGCTTTTCTGTTTATCTTACCTCACTTCTTAAATTCTGCCCGAGAGGTGATAACTCTCAATGCAGTCTTGTTTCTCCAGTGCTCAGGAGCCAACTATAGGGAGGTTTTTCTGGCAGCCAGAGGCCAAGGTGAAGTGCCAAAGTTCCTGCCTCTCCCCCCGCCCCCACCAAGAGTTTCAATCCTGACTACTATGACACTGCAGGGTGTTTCTAGAATAATGTTTTCCAAAGCACATTCCATAGGACAGTTAGATGAGCCGATTCTCAAGAAAGTGTTCCCTGGTTGGATAATTTTGAGAAATGACACAAACCATATTCCCTTCAAAAGTGTATGTTTCCTACACCTAGCACAGTATATGGAAGAGAGTGGGGGATTCAGTGGCTATCTGCTGAATGGCTGAATTAGATCAGTGCTTTCCAAACAACAATAAAACCCCCATAGCATGAGATGATTTGGCCCAGATACAATTTTTTTTTAATTTTAATGATTTTGTGTTTATTTCAACGTGTATTAGTAAAAAGACTTTTCATGATTTAACGGATGTCATTGATTAAGGCATGGCTAACGTTAATATGTAAGCTGATATAAAGAAAAATATTAGGTAAACAAAAGAGCAATTTGTATGCAGATATAATGAAAATCATAAAAAAGATATATGAATGACTGGAGTTTAAGAAACATCCATTTATCACATTTTCTCTGAGTCTAGGTTCTGAAGTGAAAGGTAAGAAGGTGTTGCCTGCTTTCCATAGGAAAAAAAGACCCAGATCTACTGTTTCCTAATGCTGGAAAATCATACGTGAATGGAAACAAATGAATAGGAATCAATATTTTCTTAAATTCACTCAAATTGCTAGTAAGCCCTAATGCTTGGTTGAAGAATCCTGGTAACAGTTCTGTAAATGAGACTAGAAATTCTTGCCTACCGCTCTGAATCAGGATTTGCTCTGGGTTCCTGGGCTTAGAGGCTCACTGGCTTGAGGCTGGGGCTTTCCAGGTGGCACTAATGGTAAAGAACTTGCTTGCCAATGCAGGAGATATGGGTTCCATCCCTGGGTCGGGAAGATTCCTTGGAGAAGGAAATGTCAACCCACTCCAGTATTCTTGCCTGGAGAATCCTATGGACAGAGGAGCCTGGCGGGCTACATGGGGTCACAAAGAGTCGGACATGACTGAAGTGACTTAGCATGCATGGCTTCAGGCCGGAGTGGGTGGGAATGAGTTGGGGTATAATATGAATTTGATAATATTAAAAAAATAAGAATGATGAATCACATTAACTACTTTCAGTTCTTTTTTTGTAGGAAATTTTCTTCAAATGAAATCCTACTTGGAGCTGACTGTTCTTTTTTTTTTTTTTTAATCTCTGTTTCACATTTTAGTCATTTATTTTTTTAAAATATTTTGGCTGCAATGTACAGCATATGGGATCTTAGTTTCCCAACTAGGGTTTAAACCTACACCCCATGCACTGGACTGCCAGGAAAGTCCCTGAAAGCCTATTTGGAAATCCTAGGCAAATAAAAATAGGATCAAAAGGGATCCTACTGATGGGGGAAAAGGATTTTGGCAGAGGAGCTGAGTGGGGAGACCAAGCTGTTCCCTCTTGGTCTCACCTTAACCTCTGCTGTGACCCCTAAGTAGAGCTTGAAGACCCCAAGATGGGATGGCTCCTGGAGTTTCCTTTAGATTAAAATTTAGTTTTTAACTTATTTGGTATTATCAGATTCAGTAATACTCAAAGTGCATAGGATAACTTGGAGCAGCGTTTTCCTCACATTTTTCATGGAAATGTAATAACATAAGAAAGAATTAACATGAGATCCTACCCTATCAAGCTTGCCTAGTCTGGAAAGGTAGCTGAAAGTATAAAACTTTGAGAGCTCCAGGTTTACCTTAGGGGCCACAGAACAATTCCTACTTGTCCTTCTGGTCAGTGGATGATGTTTTATATTAAGTCTATAAATTTGGAAAACTAGATTGAACAGAAGAGAACCAATACTATACATCAAAGTGTTGTTGTTTAGTCGCTAAGTTGTGTCTGACTCGTTTGTGACCCCGTGGACTGTAGTCTGTCAGTCTCTTCCGTCCATGGGATTTCCCGGGCAAAAATACTATAGTGAATTGCCATTTCCTTCTCCCTGGTGCTGAGCTGCCAGGGAAACTCGCGCATCAGGTTGCTGTGTTGTGCCGTGCTTGGTTGCTCAGTCAGACACGTCCAGCGCTTGAGACCTCGTGGACTGTAGCTCCTCAGGCTCGTCTGCTCATGAGGATTCTCCAGGCAAGAACACTGGAGTGGGTAGACTTTCCCTCCTCCAAGGATCTTCCCAACCCAGGAATCGAACCCAGGTCTCCCGCATTGCAGGTGGATTCTTTACCATCTGAGCCACCAGGGAAGCTCAAGAATACTGGAGTGAGTAGCTATCCCATCTCCAGGGGGTCTTCCTGACCTAGGAATCGAACCAGTGTCTCCTCCCTTGTAGGTAGGTTTTTAACCAGCTGAGCTACTAGGGAAGTCCAACATCTATTAATTTTTCTACTCTCTTTATGTCAGATTTTGATAATTCAAATTCAAATTCATATACATAAGAATATAAAAATACCAAATGTATGTTTCCCTCCCAGATCTTTGAGTGAATAGATGTTTCAGGGAGATGTCTTTCCGAGATTTCATGTGTTCGTGCTGTATCTTAAATTTCTGGGGAGTATGCATCTACCTAATATCGGGTATCATATATACAATTGCTGGGCTTCCCAGTTGGCTCAGTGGTAAAGAATACTCCTGCCAATGCAGGAGACATGAGTTGGATCCCTGGGTTGAGAAGATCCCCTGCAGCCATGGAGGGTTACAGTCCATGGGGTTGCAAAAGAGCTGGACATGACCTAGGAACTAAACAATAACAAGAATACACAGTTGCTAAGGGACAGTGTGTATATATGGGGGGATGTTTTAGGCATTGATGAAGAGCGATGCATGTTTTCACAGTGCAGCATTGTCTTTAGCTTGGACTCAGTGGAAAGTGACTCTTGCCAATAAAGGATGCACCTTCCCATCGTTGCAGGATGCCGGAGCTGCTCCCTGAAGAGGGAGCCCAGACACAATACCAGCCAGATTAGAGGTACATTGAGTTACAGCATCAGGGGGCTATAGTCAATATTTTGCAGAGCATATTGGAAAGAAGCAGAGTCTCCTTTCCTGAGAAATGCTTATGGAAAGAGTGCACTCTATCTGTAATTGGAAGTGAAGACTCAGAAGTTAGAAATGGATAGCCTAGTGTAAATCATTCTATTGGCCCTTGGTAAGGTTGTAACCAGGTCCTCAGAGAGGTGGAAAATCGAGTGATGCTGGAAAGCACTGTCTTCTACCCTCATTGTATAAAAGTGCAGTAGTGGTATCTACTATTATCAATAGCATCATTGTATTATCAGAAGTATCGCTCTAGATAGAGGTGGCTTAAAAGCAGGCTCCATGTTGTTGCTGTTTTTTTCCCAACACATCTATATTCTGTGTATCCAGAATCTAGCACACTTGGCACATAGTAGGTGTTTGTTTTACATATAAGAAGACCTTGCTCAAGACTGCACTTTCTATTAAGTAGTAGTAAAACTAAAGTGGAAGTTTGCTCAGTCATGTCCAACTCTTTGCAACCTGATGGACTGCAGCCCACCAGGCTCCTCTGCCCATGGGATTCCCCAGGCAAGAATACTGGAGAGGGTGCCATTCCCTTCACCAGAGGATCTTCCTGATCCAGGGATCGAACCTGGGTCTCTTGTATTGCAAATAGATCCTTTACCTTCTGAGCCACTGGGGTGCATAGGATTTAAGTGCTAGAGGCAGGATTAAAAGCCAGGTCTTCAAGCTATAGAGCTCATAGCCACCAAGCTCAATTCTTTTTACTGTCTTCTCTGGGCAAGTGTTGGCAATCCTTAAAATCACTTTCAGTCATGTTCCCTCCAGTAAGGTATTTATGTTATTCTTTGTTTAAAAATAAGTTCAGTTCAGTCACTCAGTCATGTACGACTCTGTGACCCCATGGATTGCAGCCCATCAGGCTTCCATGTTCTTCACCATCAAATGTTTTTAAATAAATCACTTACTACGTAGATGTTTTGGCCTTGAGTTGCCATGTCTCACAAAATGGCAATTCATTTCTGCTTTCTTTGTTTTTATTCATAGTTGCTGACTGCCAGATTTTATTACCTTCCCTGCCTGAAAAATATTAGCATCCAGAAGCTGGTTTCCCATTGCTGACAGAAGGCAAACTAATTAGAAGCCTGCTGAAGCAAGTTTTATGGGGCAAAATGCATTTTTAGTTCAGCCAAAGAACTGAGTCTGCCTTAAATAAGTAAAAAGTATGAATATCTTCTGGGTTAGCAAATATATGAATTAGGAAGTCAGCTTTACACACCCCAGATGCATTGAAGGTAATATGGATGTTTCCAGAAGAGTTAGAATGTGATCCTTAGGTCTGCGGAGGTACTTGCAGGTGAGATACTTCATGGATCAAAGCAATAGGGGCAGCCTATAAATTCTGCTAAACCAAATATCTACAGTATGCCAGTTACCCAGACAAAGTCTGAAACAAGGGAGATGGGACATAGAGGCACAAAACAAGATTGGATCTCCAGGTTTCTGGGGGTGAGCCACGTGATTCTGAAGTGATCTTTAACTGCCCTCGCTACTTTTAACATAGCAGGCTCTGGAGTCAGGCTGTCTGGGATCTAATTCTGGCCCCTCAATTTGCTGAGCAAGTGATTCGTTTCATTAACCTCCTTGTTTCAATTTCTGCATCTGTAAAATGAGGTTAATGATCACACTTACCTTGTAGAGGTTTTTTTAAGGCTTCAATTAATTAATACCCATAAAGTTCTTACAACAGCCCCTAATGCTCAATAAATGTCCTCTATTATATTCCATAAGGCCCAGGAGACTCTTTCACTAGGACTTTGATGGTTGCTTACATGAACTGAGCAGGTCTGCTATGAAATTTGGAGGGATTCAGTTCAAGATGAAAATGTGAGATTTTTTTTTTTTTTTAATCTCTGTTTCACATTTTAGTCATTTATTTTTTTAAAATATTTTGGCTGCAATGTACAGCATATGGGATCTTAGTTTCCCAACTAGGGTTTAAACCTACACCCCATGCACTGGACTGCCAGGAAAGTCCCTGAAAGCCTATTTGGAAATCCTAGGCAAATAAAAATAGGATCAAAAGGGATCCTACTGATGGGGGAAAAGGATTTTGGCAGAGGAGCTGAGTGGGGAGACCAAGCTGTTCCCTCTTGGTCTCACCTTAACCTCTGCTGTGACCCCTAAGTAGAGCTTGAAGACCCCAAGATGGGATGGCTCCTGGAGTTTCCTTTAGATTAAAATTTAGTTTTTAACTTATTTGGTATTATCCGATTCAGTAATACTCAAAGTGCATAGGATAACTTGGAGCAGCGTTTTCCTCACATTTTTCATGGAAATGTAATAACATAAGAAAGAATTAACATGAGATCCTACCCTATCAAGCTTGCCTAGTCTGGAAAGGTAGCTGAAAGTATAAAACTTTGAGAGCTCCAGGTTTACCTTAGGGGCCACAGAACAATTCCTACTTGTCCTTCTGGTCAGTGGATGATGTTTTATATTAAGTCTATAAATTTGGAAAACTAGATTGAACAGAAGAGAACCAATACTATACATCAAAGTGTTGTTGTTTAGTCGCTAAGTTGTGTCTGACTCGTTTGTGACCCCGTGGACTGTAGTCTGTCAGTCTCTTCCGTCCATGGGATTTCCCGGGCAAAAATACTATAGTGAATTGCCATTTCCTTCTCCCTGGTGCTGAGCAAGATTGAACAGAAGAGAACCAATACTATACATCAAAGTGTTGTTGTTTAGTCGCTAAGTTGTGTCTGACTCGTTTGTGACCCCGTGGACTGTAGTCTGTCAGTCTCTTCCGTCCATGGGACTTCCCGGGCAAAAATACTATAGTGAATTGCCATTTCCTTCTCCCTGGTGCTGAGCCGCCAGGGAAACTCGCGCATCAGGTTGCTGTGTTGTGCCGTGCTTGGTTGCTCAGTCAGACACGTCCAGCTCTTGAGACCTCATGGACTGTAGCTCCTCAGGCTCGTCTGCTCATGAGGATTCTCCAGGCAAGAACACTGGAGTGGGTAGACTTTCCCTCCTCCAAGGATCTTCCCAACCCAGGAATCGAACCCAGGTCTCCCGCATTGCAGGTGGATTCTTTACCATCTGAGCCACCAGGGAAGCTCAAGAATACTGGAGTGAGTAGCTATCCCATCTCCAGGGGGTCTTCCTGACCTAGGAATCGAACCAGTGTCTCCTCCCTTGTAGGTAGGTTTTTAACCAGCTGAGCTACTAGGGAAGTCCAACATCTATTAATTTTTCTACTCTCTTTATGTCAGATTTTGATAATTCAAATTCAAATTCATATACATAAGAATATAAAAATACCAAATGTATGTTTCCCTCCCAGATCTTTGAGTGAATAGATGTTTCAGGGAGATGTCTTTCCGAGATTTCATGTGTTCGTGCTGTATCTTAAATTTCTGGGGAGTATGCATCTACCTAATATCGGGTATCATATATACAATTGCTGGGCTTCCCAGTTGGCTCAGTGGTAAAGAATACTCCTGCCAATGCAGGAGACATGAGTTGGATCCCTGGGTTGAGAAGATCCCCTGCAGCCATGGAGGGTTACAGTCCATGGGGTTGCAAAAGAGCTGGACATGACCTAGGAACTAAACAATAACAAGAATACACAGTTGCTAAGGGACAGTGTGTATATATGGGGGGATGTTTTAGGCATTGATGAAGAGCGATGCATGTTTTCACAGTGCAGCATTGTCTTTAGCTTGGACTCAGTGGAAAGTGACTCTTGCCAATAAAGGATGCACCTTCCCATCGTTGCAGGATGCCGGAGCTGCTCCCTGAAGAGGGAGCCCAGACACAATACCAGCCAGATTAGAGGTACATTGAGTTACAGCATCAGGGGGCTATAGTCAATATTTTGCAGAGCATATTGGAAAGAAGCAGAGTCTCCTTTCCTGAGAAATGCTTATGGAAAGAGTGCACTCTATCTGTAATTGGAAGTGAAGACTCAGAAGTTAGAAATGGATAGCCTAGTGTAAATCATTCTATTGGCCCTTGGTAAGGTTGTAACCAGGTCCTCAGAGAGGTGGAAAATCGAGTGATGCTGGAAAGCACTGTCTTCTACCCTCATTGTATAAAAGTGCAGTAGTGGTATCTACTATTATCAATAGCATCATTGTATTATCAGAAGTATCGCTCTAGATAGAGGTGGCTTAAAAGCAGGCTCCATGTTGTTGCTGTTTTTTTCCCAACACATCTATATTCTGTGTATCCAGAATCTAGCACACTTGGCACATAGTAGGTGTTTGTTTTACATATAAGAAGACCTTGCTCAAGACTGCACTTTCTATTAAGTAGTAGTAAAACTAAAGTGGAAGTTTGCTCAGTCATGTCCAACTCTTTGCAACCTGATGGACTGCAGCCCACCAGGCTCCTCTGCCCATGGGATTCCCCAGGCAAGAATACTGGAGAGGGTGCCATTCCCTTCACCAGAGGATCTTCCTGATCCAGGGATCGAACCTGGGTCTCTTGTATTGCAAATAGATCCTTTACCTTCTGAGCCACTGGGGTGCATAGGATTTAAGTGCTAGAGGCAGGATTAAAAGCCAGGTCTTCAAGCTATAGAGCTCATAGCCACCAAGCTCAATTCTTTTTACTGTCTTCTCTGGGCAAGTGTTGGCAATCCTTAAAATCACTTTCAGTCATGTTCCCTCCAGTAAGGTATTTATGTTATTCTTTGTTTAAAAATAAGTTCCGTTCAGTCACTCAGTCATGTACGACTCTGTGACCCCATGGATTGCAGCCCATCAGGCTTCCATGTTCTTCACCATCAAATGTTTTTAAATAAATCACTTACTACGTAGATGTTTTGGCCTTGAGTTGCCATGTCTCACAAAATGGCAATTCATTTCTGCTTTCTTTGTTTTTATTCATAGTTGCTGACTGCCAGATTTTATTACCTTCCCTGCCTGAAAAATATTAGCATCCAGAAGCTGGTTTCCCATTGCTGACAGAAGGCAAACTAATTAGAAGCCTGCTGAAGCAAGTTTTATGGGGCAAAATGCATTTTTAGTTCAGCCAAAGAACTGAGTCTGCCTTAAATAAGTAAAAAGTAAGAATATCTTCTGGGTTAGCAAATATATGAATTAGGAAGTCAGCTTTACACACCCCAGATGCATTGAAGGTAATATGGATGTTTCCAGAAGAGTTAGAATGTGATCCTTAGGTCTGCGGAGGTACTTGCAGGTGAGATACTTCATGGATCAAAGCAATAGGGGCAGCCTATAAATTCTGCTAAACCAAATATCTACAGTATGCCAGTTACCCAGACAAAGTCTGAAACAAGGGAGATGGGACATAGAGGCACAAAACAAGATTGGATCTCCAGGTTTCTGGGGGTGAGCCACGTGATTCTGAAGTGATCTTTAACTGCCCTCGCTACTTTTAACATAGCAGGCTCTGGAGTCAGGCTGTCTGGGATCTAATTCTGGCCCCTCAATTTGCTGAGCAAGTGATTCGTTTCATTAACCTCCTTGTTTCAATTTCTGCATCTGTAAAATGAGGTTAATGATCACACTTACCTTGTAGAGGTTTTTTTAAGGCTTCAATTAATTAATACCCATAAAGTTCTTACAACAGCCCCTAATGCTCAATAAATGTCCTCTATTATATTCCATAAGGCCCAGGAGACTCTTTCACTAGGACTTTGATGGTTGCTTACATGAACTGAGCAGGTCTGCTATGAAATTTGGAGGGATTCAGTTCAAGATGAAAATGTGAGTTCCCTTGTCCTAATTATTGAGTTCTAAGATGGTGATTGCAGACCATTATTTCAAGTATGGGGCCCTTCAAGGGGAGGGGCCTGTGTAATCGGACAGATCACACACCCATGAAGCTGGCTCTGGAACCAAGTTAGAGAAACTAGGTTTTAGAAACAACTCATGTACAAAATAAACTTGTACGATCTCTTACATCTGGAAAAGCCGACAATATTAGTTTTCTTAAAAGAAAAGAAGGGGCTGTTTATGAAGTATAAACCCACTTAAGAAGATAAACTAGAAATTTTCCCTTTACAAAACTCAGTGTATTGTCGATCTCTGCTGAAATGTACAGAGAAAATAAAAACCTAAGTGTTGATAGGAGATGATTCCTCTAGAATCCACTTTTGATTTTCCATTGCAAATGAAGACAGAGAAAGAAATACTCTTTTCTCCAAATACTCTTCAAGGCTTCGACAACCGACAAGTTTAGTATTCATTTTTGGTTGTTGGTTACCAGGAAGTAATCCTGGCCTAAGTTTCTCTACATCACACATGTCTTTCCAATAAAACAGATTTTGAGCCAAAGAAATAAAGAATAAAACAAATAGCACATAGTAACTCTGATGAGTGAACGAAGAGAAAAATCAGTTTTATTTATTTCTTGCCAAATCCTTTCAGTTTGGGGATATGAGGAAGGTCACAATTACTTGAAACTTATTAGACAGGTCAAGGCAATCAAAAAGAAATTGAATCTCAGATAAAAAATGGATCTATGCCCCTGGACTGTTGCGTAATATATAAATATAGATACATACATTTAAATGATATTTGGAAAGCTCTTGACCCATTGTTGTCAAAAATTCTTTGAAGGCAACATCTGCTCACAGTGAGGCAGCCATCCGTTGGCAAATGTTTTTCAGCTGAATTGTGTAGATATCATTGTACTATGAATGAGATTTAATAATTTATTTTTTTATGTGTGGTGCTTTCAATATCCTTTCTTTTTTCATTTAATAAGATTAGCAATAGTTAACCAATCATTTTCATATGGATTCTGGCATGAAACAATTGTTTGAAAAAAATAACAATTATTTTATGTCCTTATTTGCCTGCCAGTGACTTTTGACACTGATTGTTTAATATTTGCCAAAAAGAAAAGAGGACAAGGGCTGAAAGAGGGGGAAAAACAGAAAAAGAGAGGAACAGATTAATGTCCTGAATATTTGGTCCTTATCTATTAGGAATATACCAATAAAAAGAAATACAATATACACTATGAAGTTGTTAGGGCTTCCCAGGTGGTGCTACTGGTTAAGAATCCACCTGTCAGGGTAGGAGATGTAAGAGATGCGGGTTGAATTCCTGGGTTGGGAATCCCCTGAAGGATGGCCTGCAACCCACTCCAGTATTCTTGGCTGCAGAACCCCATGAACAGAGGAGCCTGGTGGGCTACAGTCCATGGGTTGCAAAGAGTTGGACAAGGCTGAGGTGACTCAGCACCTGCATACATGGAGTTTTAACAGTTTTAATTCATTTTATGAAAGTGTTGTAAGACTAAAATTTCAGCAGGATACATCAAAAAACTGAAACAGAAATAAGCTTTGTGAAATTCAGTAAGAGGTCTAAGAAACTAGGGGGGAAATCTCAAAAAAGTGTCTACAACTTTGAAGTTTAGTTATTTTACTTACTTTTGGCTCTCGGTTGAAGAAGCTCTGAGGTCTTAGTCCCAGATATCTGAGTAAATATACCTTTTTAAAGCTATCACTATAAATTCTCCTTTTCCTCTGTCCCTAGGCAGGATTTTTCTATTTTTTAAAAAGATTCAAAAAGTTCTGATACAAATTTTCAGTTTAATTTTTAAAATATCCTTGCTATACTTACTCCCCCATCCTCCTATTTCTGTTCCATGGTTTTCCATTTTTTGGAATCTTTTCAGAGTATCTATATCTATAGATATTCTTTATTTATATATATATGAGCAAATATATAATATATTGAATATATTGGTAATGAATACGGATTCTTATTCTCCACCACTAAACACACATATGCAGATATAAACTTTTAATTTAAATGACAGAGGACAAAACTCAGGATCCCAAATCAATGGGTATCTTTAAATAAACATTTGAATATAGATTCTTAGTATTCTGGAACCTCCAGACTACCCCATTCAGTACTCATGGAAGGGAATGTTTACTTTTTTCTTTCTCCGAGCAACTTGGAGATCTTTCCAAATCAGTACGTAGAGATGTCCTTCATTCAGTTTTTACAACTGCATATATTTTATTGTGTGGATGCACCATAGGTTAGCATATTTATCTAGAACTTTATTAATAGCATTTATCGTTTTCAATTTTCTGCAGTTAAAAATAAAAACTACAGTGAATAAAGTACACAATCATCATTTCACAATTTAAAAAAAAATTAGACTTGAGTTCTAAAAAATATCTTTATTGAGTTGTAATTAACCCTGAACAAAGTTATTTAAAGTATACAATTTGATGAGTTTTTGATATATATACATCACCATGAGACTATCATCAAATTCAAGAAAATAAACATATCTACAAATACCCAAATAGTGCTCCTTTATATGGCTCAGAGGTTAAAGCATCTGCCTGGAATGCTGGAGACCTGTGTTCGATCCCTGGGTCGGGAAGATCCCCTGGAGAAGGAAATGGCAACCCACTCCAGTACTCTTGCCTGGAGAATCCCATGGAGGGAGGAGCCTGGTAGGCTACAGTCCATGGGGTCGCAAAGAGCGACTTCACTTTCACTTTCACTTTCACTTTCACTTTCTATAATCCCTTCATCATACCCTTCTCCATGTCCCCAGGCCACTACTTAACCTATCAATCTCTGCATTGGGAAGATCCCCTGGAGAAGGAAATGGCAACCCACTCCAGTACTCTTGCCTGGAGAATCCCATGGAGGGAGGAGCCTGGTAGGCTACAGTCCATGGGGTCGCAAAGAGCGACTTCACTTTCACTTTCACTTTCACTTTCACTTTCTATAATCCCTTCATCATACCCTTCTCCATGTCCCCAGGCCACTACTTAACCTGCTTTCTGTCATAAATTCATTAACCTTTCTAGAATTTTATATAAATGAAATCAGATAGCATCTCCCTCTACTTTTGTCTAGCTTTTAAAACTCAATATAATTATCTTGAGATTCATCCTTTATGTGTATCAATAGTGCATTCCTTAATATTGCTGAGTAGTATTCCATTATATGGATATTCTGCCAATTGTTTATCCATTCACTTACTGGACATTTGGATTGTTTCTAGTCTTAGGCTATAATAAGTAATGCTGCTATAGACATTTGTGTACAAGTGCTTTCATTTCTCTTCAGTAAATACTTAGGAGTGAGATATCTGGGTTATATGGTAGTTGGATGGTTAAATTTTTTAAAAACTACCATACTGCTGTCCAAAATGTTATACCATCTTGCATTCCTTGAGCAGTGTATGAGAGTTTCTGTCACTCCATATTCTTAACACTTGTTAAGTTCAGTCTTTTTCATTCTAGTAGGTATGTAGTAATGGGATCTCATTGTGGCTTTAATTTACATTTCACTAATGACAAATGATGCTAAGGATACGCTTTTCTTCTTTCTTTTCATTGCATCCATGTATCTTCTTTGATGAAGTTTCTTAGCTTTTTTTCACTTTTTATTTGATTATTTTTTTACTATTTTGTTTTGAAGATTCTTTACAAATTATGGATGCAAACTCTTTATCAAGTATAAGATTTACAAATATTTTCTCTTAATCTTTGAATTTTCTACTTATTCTCATAATCGTATCTTTCAAAGGATAGACATTCCTAATTTTGATGCAGATTAAAAAAGTTATACATTTTAATTTTTTTAAGGCTCTTGCTTTTGATGTTATATAAGAAACATTTGCCTAACTCATGGTTGCAAATATTTTCTCCTATGTGTTCTAGAAATTTTAGCTTTAGGTTTTACACTTGGGTTTATGATCTATTTTGAATTAATTTCTGCATTTGGTGTGAGGTGTGGTATGAATTCAAATTAATTTTTTTGGCACATGGATATCCACTTGATCCAAAAATATCTGTTGAAAATACTATTCTTTCCAGACTGAATTTCACTTGCACATTTGTAAAAAATCAGTTGGCCATACATGTTTGAGTCTATTTCCATACTCTCTATTTTGTTCCATTGATCTTTGTTTATTTGGATGTTAATAACATACTGTTTTAATTACTATAGCTTTTAAAATAAGTCTTAAAACAAGATAGTAGAAGTTTTCCAAATTTGTTTTTCTTTCTGAAAGTTGTTTCTGTGTTAATTTTAGAATCAGTTTGAAAATTGGGGCAAAAAAAAACCATCTGGGAAATTTGATTGGGATTATGTTGGTTAATTGAAGGAGAATTAACATCTTGATAATGTGTGTCTGACTCATGAAGATGATATATCGCTCCATTTATTCAGATCTTTTTAAAATTTCTCTCAACAATGTTACACAATTTTTCATGCATAGATGTTACATTATTTTTCACAATTAACCCTAAGTATCTTATAGTCATTGATGCTACTGAAAATACTACTTTTTAAAATGTCTATTTCCAATTATTTGCTAATAGTATCTAGAAATAAAACTGATCTTTGAATATTGACCTTGAATCCTGCAACCATGCAAAATCCACTTATTAGTAGAAGCCCATAAGATAGTCACAGGATGTTTTAAAGAATTAATCATAATCATCATCTGCAATTAAAAATAATTTTACTTCTTATTTTCTATGTGGATGCTATTTATTTCTCTTTCTTGCCTAATTACCTTGGAAAGAACCTCCAGTACAACTGCTGAATAAAAGGGGTGAGAGTGGATATCTTTATCTTGTTTCTGATCTTGGAAGAAAACATCTAGTCTTTTACCAAATAAGTAGGTTTCTATAGATGTTCTTTATCAGATTGAGGAAGTTCTCTTGTATTTCTACTTTGCTGAGAGTTTTTTTTTTTTTTTTTTTCCAGTTAGGAATAGAAATTTGATTTTGCAAAATTTTCTTTGTTCATCTACTGAAGCGATCATACATCTTTTTGTTTTTAGTTTCTAAAACTGGTAAATTACCTGGATTGAGACAATCTTCATTCCTGAAATAAATCCCATTGGCTATGACATTATTTTTTCTTTCTTTAATAGATATAGTAGTATTTAGTTTATCTGTTTCTTCTTGGGGAGCATTGATAGTTTATTTCTTTTAAGGAATTTGTTCACTATATCTAAGTTGTTGAATTTGTTGTAATAGTATTATTAATGGTATTTCCTTATTATTCTTCGAATACCTATAGAATCTTTAGTGATATCACCTCTTTTCATTCTTTGTACAGAAAATCCATGTCTTCTTTTTTGTATTCCTTATTAGTCTGTCTATAAGCTTATCATGTCATTAGGGCACTCAAGTTAACTTATGGAGAGATTCATGTAGTGAGGAGTTGAGTCCTCTTGCTAACAGCCAGAGCGGGGAATGTTGGCCTCCAGCCTAGGGGGATGTGAATGGGTCACCTTAGAGGTAGATCCTCCATGTCCAGTCAGATATTGCAACCCTAGTTGATAGCCCAATTACAGCTTCTTGAGCAAGCTTGAGCTGGAATCACTCAGCTAAGTTGCTCCTGGATTCCTGACCCACAGAACTGTGTGACATAACAGTGTGTGGTTTTATTTTAAGTCAGTAAGTTTTAGCGGTAATTATTAATGCAGCAATAGAAAGCTAATATGGTATCGAAGTTACTTGGCAAACCCTTTGATCTTCCTGGGGCTTGCTCTTATGCTTTGTTAGGTGATACCAAAGCAGTCTTTCGTATAAGACTAATTTTATCCCATTGTTGAGGCAAGACTCTTCTCAATACTCTACTTAGTGCCCATGAATTATGAGGTTTTCCATTCTGGCTGGTGAAGGGGGAGAAAGGGGTAATGGAGCATGAGATGGTTGGATGGCATCACTGACTCAATGGATATGAGTTTGAGCAAATTCCAGGAGATAGTGAAAGACAGGAAAGCCTAGTCCACAGCACTCCATGGGGTTGCAAAGAGTCAGACATGACTTAGCAACTGAACAACAACCACTCTGGCTGGTATGATAAAGAGCTATTCCTGGTCTAGTATGACCTTTGGGGTCTGTTCACTCTAGTACTTTGAGGCGATTCTTTTCCTGGAAGTTTTCTTACATGCACGTGCTGATCAGTATTCACCTGGGAATGCTGGAGGACCTTCTGCAGACCTTCAGAGTTCTCACAGTTCTCACTGTTCGTTTGTACTTTTCCCTGAAATTCTAGACTCCTTGGCCTCCCCACACTCTCAATTCTGTCTCCTTTATATGGGGAGATTGCCAGGTTGGACCTGGGGTCTCTATCTCTGCTCTGTGGTCTGGAGACTCTTATTAGGTAGGAAGCTGGGGGAAATTAAGGGACTAGATTCATTTGTTTCTCATCTCTTAGGGATCATGGTCCTTTGTTGCCTTGTGTCCAATTTCTGAAAAATTTTTGCTTCATGGATTTTGTCTTGTTTTTAGGTTGTCCAGGCAGAAGGGTAAATCTGGTCCCTGTTACTCCTCAATGGCTGGAAGTATTTCTCAGATAACGTCTGAAAGACCAAGGTGTATTGAGAATTATGTTCTGGACATGATGCTGGTACTCCATGTGATATATCTTACTGCATCCTTAAAAATAAAACAGAACAAAACAAAGATGTACAAGCAAACAGAAGGGAAAAGAACTATGAAACAGATACTATTAGAACTCCCCCCTTTTTAATATATTACATTTAAAATTTTAACACAGATGTTTCAGTACCTCAAATAACAAAGCAGTGATATACAAGCTCAAAAGCACACCATCTTAAATTTCAATACCAATTTATAATTTTCAAGCATGATACCTGATTCTACACAGCATTCCATATAAAGAGGCAAAAACTGAAAATTAAAATAAAATCCCACTCTAGCCAATGTAAAAGGATTTTAATAGAATTCCCTTTTTATAGATGAGAAAATCAAGGCAGAGAGACGAAGTAGTTTCTTCAAGATCATAAGGCTAATGTATGGTGGGATTTTCATCCACATTTGAATCAAGTCTCCTCTCATACCTCCTCCATCTAGCTCTTGCTGCTTAAAAGAAACCATGAAAAGTGATTTACCTTTTCTCATGTCTACCTTCTGTAGATACTTACCCTTCTGGACTTCATTCTCCCTCTGAGAACCACATGGAGCCAAGTAGTAGAGACTCGTTTTAGATTTTCCTTTAGTACAGAATAGCAGCTTATTTGGCATCTTGATTTTTTTTTTTTTGGTGTCTGCAAACAATGAGGCAAATTTAGACTGAGAATTTATAACATAATACGTTTCCATCATAGACACATTAGCTTTGGCATGCGTGCTAATTTGCTTCAGTCCTGGCCAACTCTGTGCAACTCTGTGGACTGTAGCCCACCTGGCTCCTCTGTCCATAGCATTCTCCAGGCAAGAATACTGGAGCGGGTTGCCAAGCCCTCCTCCAGGGGATCTTCCCAACCTAGGGATCAAACCGGCTTCTCTTACGTCTCCTGCATTGGCAGGTGGATTCTTTACCACTAGCACCACCTGGGAAGCCATTAGCTTTGGCAAACGATTACAAACTTCTTTGAAATAAGAAGGGAAAAAAAATCTCTCTCAGTGATCTGAGGCTGTCCCTGAAGTTTGGATGGAAGGAAAAATGAGGCCTGAATTTCAGGGCAGTTTCCAAACTTTAGATTGAGTGAGGAGTCGCTAGTTGTTTTGCAACATGATAAATGATTTCTATCTGAGGACAAAAGGCCTGTAATATTCTCCAGATTATTGAAGAGTGGAAAAGAGAATAAAAAAGGCTTCTCTATGGGAGATATAGTGATGACTGTTTATAATGCTTCCAAGAATCCTCAGTGAAGTTCCACAGAATGGAAACACTCAGGCCAACACTATTGGCATGAAAATAGAGACAAGCTTATTAAAATATGTTTTTGAGGGAAATATTGATGCATAATTAAGGGGGTGATTCCAGGGCAACGTTGAGTCTATTATAATTCTGAAATTCTCAACAAATGAAACAGTAAGATTTTGGCTGAGTTTATTGGTTTGGGAGATTCATTAATGTTAATCTAGTGCTCATGTGTAAATCTTTTTTTTTTTCCTTTTCCTTTTTCAAATAAACTTTTTTTTTAATTGGAGAATTGCTTTACAATGTTGTGTTGGGTTTCTGCCATACAACAAAGTAAATCAGCCGCAGGTATACATATGTACTTTCCCTCTTGAACCTCCCTCCCCCCTCTCACTCCAGCCCAGCCCTCTAGGTAATCGCAGAGCTCTGGGTTGAGCTCACTGTATCATACAGCAAATTCCCACTGGCGGGCTGTTTGACATATGATAACACATATGTTTCAGTGCTACTCTCTCAGTTCATCCCACCCTCTTCTCCCACTGTCCCACAAGTTTGTTCTCCTTGTCTGCGTCTCTATTGCTGCTCTACACTCATGCATAAATCTTAACTCAGTTTTAGGATTTGAACTCCCCATCTTTCCTCTTTTCTCTTCTTCATGCTTGTTGAATTTTAACTACACAAAATACAATCTGTTTATTGTTGAAAAAGTAAGAAATAGAAATAAACAGAAAAAAAAAAAACAAAACCCAAACACCTGTAATCCTACCACTAAATAAAAAGTCATAATGAACATACAGGCAACTATCTTGATGGCTTTTGCCTTTCTCCTATGTAAATAAAATGTGTGTGTGTGTGTGTGTGTGTGTTTATGTGCAGTTCTAGAAAAGTTTATAGTGCTGTAAACTAGAGATCCCTAATGTATTTGGGATCATGGCACCAGATGGGGAAGACCTAATACCTTAGTTGAAATCTGGGTGGGAGACGCCCTGCCAAGGCATGGTATGCTTTTCTTCCGGATCTAAGTATTTCCAACTTCACCTCTGAGACATTCCAGGGATGAGATGTCTGAACCTGTGACTGGAGAGTGATCCTTTGCATATAAGTCCCAAAGGTGACTCAGGCTTAAGGCCTTAGCTGGAAACAGTCAGAAAACAATATTTCCCAGACCCATAGCTGTGCCGGTTACAATCCCAAGAGGCCTTCTCATTGTGTCTGTGATTACAGAGAATAGTTACTCTTTCTGGACCATGTGAGTCCTGGAAAGGCCACACTATTCATGCACTGAGAATCAGGATCCCGAATAGAAGCTGCTAGCAGAAGAGGGCGGAGAAGGCAATGGCACCCCACTCCAGTACTCTTGCCTGGAAAATCCCATGGACGGAGGAGCCTGGTGGGCTGCAGTCCATGGGGTCGCTGAGTCGGACACGACTGGGCGACTTCACTTTCACTTTTCACTTTCATGCATTGGAGAAGGAAATGGCAACCCACTCCAGTGTTCTTGCCTGGAGAATCCCAGGGACGGGGGAGCCTGGTGGGCTACCGTCTATGGGGTCACACAGAGTCGGACACGACTGAAGTGACTTAGCAGCAGCAGCAGCAGCAGAAGAGGGAGGTTTGCTTTATTTAGATGGTTCTGTGCCATTCAGCTGGGCTTCCCAGGTGGTGCTCGTGGTAAAGAACCTGCCTGCCAATGCAGGAGACTGAAGATACATGGGTTCGATCCCTGAATTGGGAAGATCCCCTGGAGGAGGGCATGACAACCCATTCCAGTATTCTTGCTTGGAGAATTCCAAGGACAGAGGAGCCTGGCGGGCTACAGTTCATAGCGTCATACAGAGTCGGACACAACTGAAGCGACTTGACACCCATGCACACCATTCAGCTAACTCACAAGCCACTGAAGAGTCTTTTCTCCATCTAGTGTACTTAGTTGCTTGTAACCAGGATGAACTCTGCCTGATTTAAGTGAAAAGAACATTGCTGAAAGGCAACTGCTGGCGAGGTGAGAGAATGAGGCTCAGCAGATGGGCAGCAGAGGCACTAAGTAGGTAGAGGCTATGATGATCTGGGAGGGCTGCCTGCTTCTCTGCCTCAAGCACCAAGGCCAAGCCTTCTCTTTCCATTTTAATGGTGAAATAAACAAACCTATGTTGAAGAACCTAAATATTTAAAAAGGAATAGCATTTTCTATGAATTCCCACTCCGTTAATGAACATTTTGTCAGAAAAGTGTTAGTCTCTCAGTCGTGTCCGACCTTTTGCCACCCCACAGACTGTAGCTCGCCAGGCTCCTCTGTCCGTGTGATTCCCCAGGCAAGAATACTGGAGTGGATTCTCATTCCCGTCTCCAGAGGATCGTCCCAACCCAGGGATCGAACCTGGGTCTTCTGCATTGCAGACAGATTCTATAACATTTGAGCTACAGGGAAGCTCTTTTTTTTTTTTTAATCAGAAAAAGGCTATCATAAATATTGGCTTCACCAAAACACATCAGGGATGCAATTAGTAAGCCTGTGAGGTTGTGGAAATTCTCTTACTATCATTAAATTATCATAGTGCTATTTAAAATAATTCTCTGAGACCAAGGCTTCTCTTAACCATCGGAGGACCCAAGGCAAAGTACAGATGGAGACCCAGTACTGTGTCTAAATGCTGAAAAATCAGGGACTTGCCTGGCAGTCCAGTGAGTAAGACTAGGCTTTCACTGCAGGGAGAATGGGTTTGATCCCTGGTCAGGAAAATAAGATCGCTCATGCTGTGAGGTATGGCTAAAAATTTTTTTTAATTGAAAAATTATAAATAAATTATAAATCCAATGAAGAACATATTAAAAAAGGTATGTTAGATCCTCCTTTCTTTACAGTTTCACCTTGTACATACCTGGCAGAATTCATTGTGCATAGCATGTGCTCAGAAAACAGTTATGAATTGACTTTTTTGTTGACCTTGAGTTATTTGGTTCAGTTAAAGTCACACAACACATAAGAATAATTCTCTGAGGCCAAGGCTTTTCTTAACCATTGCAGGACCCATGCAAAGTTCAGATGGAGACCCAGTACCGTGTCCAAGGTACCTCCCTGTAGCTCATACGGTAAAGAATCTGCTTGCAATGCAGGAGATGTGGGTTTGATCCCTGGGTCAGAAAGATCTTCTGGAGGAGGGAATGGCAACCTATTCCTGTATTCTTGACTGGAGAATCCCATGAACAGAGGAGCCTGGTGGGCTACATTCCATGGGTATGCAAAGAGTCAGGCATAACTGAGTGATTAAGCACACAATACATATGAACTGTTATGCTCGGAGCTGAAGGCATATGTGATGAGACACAGTTGCCCTGTAGAATGTACTAGAATGAGTGAGATGCTCCTGAGTAGACAAAGGCAGCACTGCCCTCTGGCCCCATGTTCTCATCATGGAAAATGGCCCTGTTCACTTCTAGGGATGTGTTTTAGTGGAAGTCTAAGCCTTTCTGTTTTTCCTCTGGCTGGTGGCCACCATGCTCCTGGTGACTTGCCCACCAAGAGTTTCCCTTTGATTTCTGAGAGAGCAGTGCTTTTGGTTTGATTCATTTTGTTTCCCAGCTGGGAGCTGCCTGGGTTTCATGTTCCCCTCCTCTCCTCCACCTTCCCTCCCAAAGTCTCAGGCCTTCTCCTGGGCCCCAGGAGGCCTCACTCCTGCCCTCCTGGCAGGTGGTGAGGCTGCAAAGGGACACCAAGTCTCAAAGTTCCTTGGCTGCACGTGGCCCCATCCTCCCTATCCTTTGGTTTCGAACCACACACTCAAGTCAAGTCTTCCCTGAGGGCTCAGACTTTATGGACCAAATAAAGGAAAAGCAAAGTCACTTTAAAGGGCCCTGGGTTGGTACTGGTATCCTACAATCTGGAAGAGAAAAGCTCTAATTTATCACCTCAACCTGTCCCTCGACAATAACAAAGCCAGGGGATATACACCTCATTGATAAAGATGAAACAAATCTTTCTGTTACTATATAGAGTTTACATGTGCTTTTACATATGTCATCTTATTTATTTCTTCAATAAATCTGTGGATTAGGAGGAACAGATAGTATTATTTACATTTTACACATAGGGAAAAAGGAGCTCAAAGTTTGTCTGTGAGCACACAACCAACAGACAGCTAGAATGCAAACTCAGGTCTTCTGACTACAAATTTCTCATTATGCTATCCTGTTATCACACCACAAAATGTTACAAGGTTTTAGATGGACCATGTGAGCCACAGAAATGTAACAACCATGGGTTATCAAGTCCTCATAGGTTTACAAGCATATATACCATATTGGTCTTATCCCCACTTACTCTTGGTCAACCCCCTGCATACCACCACACATATTTGCAGTGTATCTGACTCTGTTGTCATTTTATATCATCTTGTGCAATAGTTTGATTCATCCGTTTCTCTTGCACTCCATTCCCACAAGGGAAGGGAACATATCTGATTTTGCACACCTCAAATTCCCAACGGAATTCTTGACTCCCCTTAAGTTCTCAAAAAATATTTGCTAAATGAAGGAAGGAAGGAAGAATCAAAATGAAATAGCTAGTGATTCGATTTGGGACTCTACTCTCAACTAGAAATCAATGGGACCTGTGAGAGGCCAAAGGAAAATACTCATAAAAATGTTTATAGGTTGTTCTTGGACCCTGTGGTTAACAGGGGAGAAAGCAGGGAACCTTTCCAACTCATGAACGGGAGTGCATGTGGCTCTTACTCCTGGGAGGCCCTTCTGTGGCTCTTTGTTTCCCTTCCTTGGCTGTAGCTTGAGAAAGCAGAGCTGGAGCAGGGGCTGGAAGAGAAATGTGGCCCCAAGTAGGCGAGACCTGGCAGGGTTACCTTGTTTGGGCTTTCTGGAGCTGCTTGCTCTCAGAGCGTGTGGCCTCTCTCCTGGATCCCTGACCCACATCCAGAGGCCACGTGCAGGCCAAAGTCAATTCAGCTGCAGCCTTGGGCATGGAGAAGGGTTCTTACTCCAACACCTGAGCCTCTGGGGACATCTGCTGTCTATTTCCTCTGGCATCGCCAGAAGAAAAGAGAACCCTTCCACTCCAGATGCTGCCAAATCCCATCATCCTCCTTCAAGAGGAAAAGAGGAAAACTTTTGTGGGTTGGAGAGACTTACCCTAAAAGGATGGGGAAACATGTTCCATATCTGTGTCAACTCTGTGTTTGCAATTCTTGCCGTTGGCTTCCACGAATGACTTTTCACGAACTGCAGATGAAAGAATTATTATACAAAATGTGACCAAAGCAATCATGTATCTAAATATAAAACCGGATCTAGATTACAGACAAATAGAAACTCATGATCAGCCCACATCAAAGACTTGTTCTTTATGAGCATGTATCCACCAATGCTTACTCAGAATGAACCATACCGGATGATCTGCTCAGAGCAGTTAGTGTGTTTAAAGGTCTCTCGGAACCTTGGCTAAAGTTGTCCATGCTTTCTGGTTCCTGTCACATGTGGATCATAAGCAGAGTCACCTTTTGAGTCTGTCAGGCTTAGAGTCAGAGTCCTCTGAGATGCTGCCCTGCAGGATCGGGTCTGATTTTTAAGATTTTCTCTTTACTATCGGTTTTCAGTAATTTTATTATGATGTGTCTTGGTATAGTTTAACTTTTTGTGGTTGATGTCCACTGAGCTTGGGACTGGTGAGTTTATAATTTTTATTTTGGGGAGTGTCTCCATGGTTACGAATATTTTCTTCTGCAATGTTTGATTTCTTCTGCAATCCCATCGACTGTATTTTCCACCTCAGACAATTTAGTTTTCAGCTCTAGAATTTTGATTTTCTGAAATTATTTTCCATGTCCCCACTGAACATATTGTATCTTTCCTCACGCTTTCGAACATATGGAATACAGTTATAATAATTGTTTGAATGAATTTTCTGCTCATTCACACATCTGTGTCAGTTCTGAGTCAGTTTTGATTGATTGATTTCTTTTTCCCTCATCATGGGTTATATTTTTCTACTGCTTTGCATATCTAGTCATTTTATTAGCTGCCAGACACTGAGTATTTTAACTCACTCAGTGCTGGATATTTTTAAATTCCTATGAATATCCTTGAGCTCTGTTTTGAGGTGCAGTTTAGTTAATGGGAAACAGTTTGACTCCCTTGTTCTTGCTTATGAGATTTGTTAGGAGGATGAGAGCATCATTTATCCTTGCCTCACTGTTGAGGCAAGACCCTCTGAAGAACTCTACCCAGTGCTCTGTGAATTATGAGATTTTTCAGCATAGCTGGCTAGAGAGGGCACTCACTCCTGCCCCTGAGGGCTCTGGGAACTGTTCCCTCAAGTCAATATGGGTAGCCTCAGGTATTTCCCTTAAACACATATACTGACCAGTCCTCTTGTGCAATACTGGAGGGGGCACTGCTACACATCTCTGAACTCCGCTGGGTACCTTTCTTTTCCCAGATCCTCTGCCCTATGAACTCTAGCTCCCTTGAGCTCCCTGGGCTCTCATCTCTGCCTCCTCCACTCAGTGTATCTGTGGGTTCCACTGGGTTTCCCCTGCTCTGCTCCAGCCTGGGAACTCTAGCAAGGGAGTACAAGGATAACTGTCCTTGATGATGTCCAATGTCTTGAAAAACCTGATGGCCAATGTTTTGAAAACTGTTGTGTCATATGTCAGTCCAGGTTTTTCATTGTTTTAAGTAGGAGGGTAAGTCTAGTCCTTGTTACTCCATCCTAGCTGGAATCGGAGGTCTGCATCATTAACTTTTAAGGGCTCTTTAAATATTAAAAGTAGTAACCTCTTTTTCTCATCCCCTATGCTGGAATTCTTCCTCTGGATTTTATTAATACTCTGCTTTGTGGTCCTTTTTGGTATATAGAAAATTTGCATTATAATTCTTTATATAGTCAAAACTAGTAGTTTTTAATATTTCTGACATTGACATCATACTTTTAAGTATTTCTGCAACTCAAGACTATAATGTCCACTGTCTTTGTTTTAATCATATACTAAGTTCTTACAAATTCTTGAGATTTATATTTTGAGCTATGTATTTTCTATCTAACTCTATAGTAGGTATAATTTAATAATTGCAGCTATTTAGTGTATAGAAGGCAAATGATATGATAGACATTGCAAGCAGTCTTTCAAAATCATTCTCACCTTCTTTTGTACTGGTAAAACCCTTTTATACTAATACAATCTTTTTACACTAATAAAGCTCACCTTTTTAGGTGAGTAGTTGCTTCCAAGGATAATGACTACAGTTCCAAACCTCCATGGAAGTTACATGTGGAAGTATGATTGCTATCTGGCCAATGGATTTTTAGTGGCAGCGGTGTGTTCAGCTACTGGGAAGAGTTCTGAAGGAAAGGAACAAGCCCTGTCGTTCTTCCCTTTTCTCCTTGCAGACACCACTGTTGGCGTTTGAGCTGCCATCTTGGACCTGAGGGAAAGCCATGAGCTGGGAATGGCAAAGTAACAGGAGAAAAAGAGCCAAGTTCCCAGATATAAGAAGGGCTAGGTCAGCCCTATACTCTCTACCTTGGGGCTCTGATTACTTGAGTGAGAAATAGGCTTTAGTTTTGGTTTTGCCACTGTTATCTGGGCTTTTCCATTACTCAGAACTCAATTTAATCATGACTGATATGAACTTTTGAATTATTTTGAAAAAAAAAAAATCCTATTGAGATTTCAATGAAAATTATATTAAATTTATATATTAATTGAATGAGAATTGACTTCTTAACAATATTGTCTTCCTGTCCAGGAACATGGAGAAGGGAATGGCAATCTACTCCGGTATTCTTGCCTGGAGAATCCCATAGATAGAGAAACCTGACAAGCTGCAGTCTGTGGGGTCGCAAACAGTTGGACGTGACTGAGCGACTAACACGCACACACATCGAGGAACATGCTTTGTGCTTTCCTTTATTCATGCCTTCTTTTATGTTATTATAAGCATTTAAGCAATCAAAAGACTATTTTCTTTGTTTTTCACATTATGTATTTCAAGCATACATTACTCTTTGAATTATGAAATGGAAATAAAACCAAATGAATTATAGAACAAATGTGTTACAGAACAATGCAGAAATGTAAACCGAGGGTGAATCTAAATCAAGGAAAACAATCTCTCTTTAAGTATAACGTTTTTGTTTGGAAATTTCATGAAATTTCTCCCTTTACATATGGTTTCCGGAAAGCAAGTTGATGGCTGCTGAACACCCCAGTGTTCCTCAAAGCAGTCCCTTTAAGCATAATGGCTTATGAGAAGTGCTTGGAAAGTCATTTGTGTTGCTTACTTCTGTTCTAGTGTCTTATTTCTTAATAGGATCTCATCCTCGTTACCTAAAGTTGGTGGGTGACTTTTCTGGCCAATAACAACAGGGGATGGAATGCATAAGGTTTCACTAGCTACCAGGCTTCACTGCTAAGAAGATGACTTGGTACTTGTAATCAGAGGAGCTGGATTTGAGACTCGGAGTAAGTTCCTCATTGATGTAAGACTATGAACAGATCACTTGCTATTTTGGAACCCCACTTTTTCTCATGTGTATATATATCTATAATTTTGGGGATGATTAAAAAATACTAGCTTAAACTTCTTTACAACTTTTCTGTAAAAGCAATGGGAGTATGGGCATAAGCATTCTTTATAAATGATAAAGTCTATATAAATGTTAAGAATGGGTTAGTCTTTCACAATAATAAAGTAACATATTTCTTATTATTTTCAACCATGGGTTTTTTATTTTTTCAAGTATAATGACCCTTCTTTAACATAAAAAATTTATATAAACCGCTGGCTTCCTTTTCAACTTGGTGCCAAAATGGCTGCAGCAGCTCCAGCACTTACCTCCAGACAAGGCAACGTCCCTGGAAAAAGAGAGATAATGTATTTTTAACAGTCTGTTTTAGGAGAAAGAAACTTGCCCCCAAAACTTCCTTCTATCCTGATGACCACTATTGTTGTTGTTGTTTAGTGGTTAAGTTGCCTCTGACTCTTTTGTGACTCCAGGGACTGTAGCCCTCCAGGCTCCTCTGTCCACGGGATTTCCCAGCCAAGAATACTTGACCTATGTCCATGAGATTTCCCAGCCAAGAATACTGGAGTGGGTTGCCATTTCCTTCTCCAGCAGTTTGCCAATTCCTGACCCAGAGATTGAACCCACAGCTCCTGCATTGGCAGGCAGATTCTTTACCACTGCACCACCAGGGAAGCCCTGATGACCTCTGCTGCTGCTGCTGCTGCTGCTGCTGCTAAGTCACTTCAGTGTCCAACTCTGCGATCCCATAGGTGGATGACCTCTAACCATATCTTAATTGCCATAAGTCTCAGATCCATTTCTGAAATCACTGTTAATGTAAATGAGATTATTTTATGTCAATCTCGGTCATCCTTAAGGCTACAGATGCCTCATCCCTGGAGACAATAGCGTTTTGAGGAGAAACTGATACCTGGACAAAGCTGGTTATTAGTTTAGTGTGGCAGAATTGATTGGGAGCTAACCTCATCTTGTCAGGCACCATTTCCAATGCACACTGATAACTTCCTAGGCCAGTGTGTGTTACTCCCTTTTTCTCCCTGAGGGATTTCTCTGGGATTTGCTTTATCTGAGGGATTTCACAAGAACTTGTTTGGTTTGCATGTGGGGCAGACTGAAAAGTGCTGAGGAACTGATGCTCCTGAACGCAGCCCTCGGCCACTGATGGATGAGAATCGATGGTGCCCCTTGGTGGGAAAACTCTGCATTATGTTCCGCCATCTCCTTTAGGTCCCCGGGGTTACTGAGCTCCTATGGCCCACAGTGATAATCTGCTCATCAACACACTTAGTATTGACTTCCTTCCCCTCCTTTGTCACTTCCATACACTCTTACCAATGTTTCCTCCTATCAGCTCTCAAACAAACTCCTAGTTCCCTGATCCTTACGTTGGGGTCTGCCACTGCAGGAGCCCAAACTCAGTTGGTAGGAAGAAGGAGGAAAGGATTCTGTGTAGGAAGCCTCGTGTCCACTCCAATAACATAGAGAACCTGGAACAACCCCAGGATCCATATCCACTGGTCTCCAGCAATACCCTCCCCAAATGACACCAAAACCAAGAGTGAGACTCAGTATTCCCAAGAACAGGTACAAACCTGAAAACTTCTGACAAAATGCAACATTGTATACCTTCTGGAAACCTGATTGCTATATTTAGTAGATAAAAAGTTTTCTGAATAAGCCTCTGAGACTTTACTAGACAGAGGCTTCAGACTGAAGTTTTGTGAATACAGATTGGCTTTCCAGTGTATCTATCTTTCCTTCCCGGAGAAAAAGGTTTAACAAGGTGCTTCTTTTTGGAGATTTGGGATTATTTGAAATTTAGATTGTTTACCTAAATCTGCTTCATGGGGATTTGGGGGATTATTTTTTTATGTGTGGAGTGATAATTTTGTAAAGAATTTTATTTCTTCAAATGAATTCTTTAGCTCATTGGTTTGCAATATTCCTGGAGTTTTTAACTTTAAAATCTAAATTGCAAAAGGGATATAACCACTAGTTGGAGAGGAAAACTTGAAAATTTGATTTTTTGTCAGCTAAAATCGGAAAGCAGAACTCTATCACTCATATTTTCACAGATGCCCTGTGTCTGGAAGCATGGACATCTGGGATGTGGGTGCCTCAGCCTTCCTTTAGCTTCTTACTGGAAACGGAGGAGTTTTCTTGACAGCAGTAATAAATCAAACATCCACAGGAAGCAAGGAGACAATTGCAGTGAAACACAAACTGTGAAAGGTCTTCCCTAAGATTATTACAGCCCTTTCCTCAGTGGTTTCTCCCCTGGGATCTGCTAGAGTCGTGATTTTTTCAGAAGAATGCATGAATTAGAGATGTTAAAATTACTTGCTTTTGTGGAAATTTTAATCGTGGAGAAGGAAATGGCAATCCACTCCAGTATTCTTGCTTAGAAAATCCCGTGGATGGAGGAGCCTGATGTTCATGGGGTCGCAAAGAGTTGGACACGACTGAGCGACTTCACTTTCACTCACTAATTGTGCATAGATCAAAGTTAACTGACAGAGCACATCCCATGAAATCTAGGTAGCAGAACTTGTTTTAGGCTACTACAAATCCAGGGTATTTTTTAACTTTCTGAATTTAAAACTTTTACCCGTTTACCAGAGATCAAATTGCCAACATCCGCTAGATCATGGAAAAAGCAAGAGAGTTCCAGAAAAACATCTGCTGCTACTGCTGCTAAGTCACTTCAGTCGTGTCCGACTCTGTGTGACCCCATAGACGGCAGCCCACCAGGCTCCCCGTCCCTGGGATTCTCCAGGCAAGAACACTGGAGTGGGTTGCCATTTCCTTCTCCAATGCAAGAAAGTGAAAAGTGAAAGTGAAGTCGCTCAGTCGTGTCCGACCCTCAGTGACCCCATGGACTGCAGCCTTCCAGGCTCCTCCATCCATGGGATTTTCCAGGCAAGAGTACTGGAGTGGGGAGCTATTGCCTTCTCCGAGAAAAACATCTACTTCTGCTTTATTGACTATGCCAAAGCCTTTGACTCTCTGGATCACAATAAACTGTGGAAAATTCTTCAAGAGATGGAAATACCAGACTACCTAACCTGCCTCTTGAGAAATCTGTATGCAGGTCAGGAAGCAACAGTTAGAACTGGACATGGAACAACAGACTGGTTCCAAATAGGAAAAGGAGTCNTGAAACTCCAGTACTTTGGCCACCTCATGCGAAGAGTTGACTCATTGGAAAAGACTCTGATGCTGGGAGGGATTGGGGGCAGGAGGAGAAGGGGACGACAGAGGATGAGATGGCTGGATGGCATCACAGACTCGATGGACATGAGTCTGAGTGAATTCCGGGAGATGGTGATGAACAGGGAGGCCTGGCGTGCTGCGATTCATGGGGTCGCAAAGAGTCGGACATGACTGAGCGACTGAACTGAACTGAACCCGTTTTAGTGTAAATGTCTTTCAACAGGTATATACACAAGCATTCTAAAGGGATTTACTACAGTTCAAAGGAAATGGATGAGTATTTTGAGAATTTCATCCTGGCAAACTGAATCACACATTGGAAGTTAGATACAGCTGTTGAACCATGGACGTTTTCTGTAGAAGGATGCTGAGGTTACTATCTTCAGTGCTATCATATTCATAACCAATTTCTGTTCAGCTGGATGCTTCAAATATATTTTAATCTGAGTGTTTTTTGTTAACAGTGGAACACTGGTTTGGCTATATTGGGAGACAATAACTTAAAAGTATTTTAGATTGATATAATAATATTTAAAAATAAAAATAATTAATAGATGTATTATGAATTTCCCCCCAAATTTCAGAAGCAGCAATAGTTTTGTGAAGAGAAAAAATTGTTGCCATTACTCACATAAGATTATTTGGTTTCAATGTGACTCCTCTAGAAAGAACTGTAAAAATGGCGGATCTGTCTTCCTTTTTCATACTGAAACAAGTAGCCTTTGCGTTTTCCTCACTGCTTTCAGGGCAGTCTTAACCAGCTTCTTGAGGAGGCTGCACATTCCGTAAAATGGTGGCTTAACCAAGAAAAACTAACTGTTTTAAAAATTAAATGGGCAGAATGATCCCTTAGTTGTAACACCGTGAAGCATGGTCAAATGAGACAACCAATAGAATGCAGTTTTGAAAAATAATGCAGTTTTTCAAAATAATATTTGAAAAATAATGACAAATTCATTATTATTCACAGTCCCCACAAATTTGTTACTTGTTACCATCATCATACACCTGCATATTGAGTTAAACAAAGCATTGTTTCTCAGGTTTGAGGCATAAACATCATTGTTAGTTGGAGTTCAGGGTTTTGGAGCTTCTTTGATCTGTTTAGAGATTCCTTAATATTTACATATAAGGCATTGCTATTGTGAAATAAAATCTCTTTTGATTCCATAGCATTATATTGCTTCCACAATATCCCCAGCCTTGCTCCAGCTAAGGAGAAAAATCTGTTATTTTTCACACACTCTTACCTCATTTACAAGGATTAGAGGTAGAAATCTCGGGGACACTACAGGTTGCCTACTTAGTATCCATTTTACCCGCTTCCCTCACATAGGATTCCAGTTTTGACTAGCCAATAGTTCAACAAGCTGGCCATGTAAAACTTGGGATATGGGCTATACCAAATATTTCCATTTGGTAATGAATATCCTGGAATTTGGAGGCTTCTTTGAGAGTTTTCTGCTACCAAAAGGTGGTTTGGAAAGAGATCCTGTGTTTAGCACAGCACACTAACTAGGGGTATTTGGAGATGCAAAGTTAGACTCAGAGAATAGTTTAGAGTATGTGTTTCATGTCTGTCTGTGTGTAAAGTGGTAGGTGCGTAACGACACTATGTCAGAAAGTAAGCTGTTTAGGAGGGTTGAGCCTGGGAACTTCAGTTGAAAGGAAAAAGGTCTCAGGATTGTAGAGGAAGGCAAGACATGGGTGACAAACTACAGTCTAGGGGATAGAGGATGGCAGCGGGAATAAGAGCCCAGCCCAGGGAACAGCCAGGGGATGCTTTATTTGTTGTCTTTTACCTTACTGTGTTAGCCATCCCCACTTAGGTTTTCCCACCTTTTAGTCAAAACAGGGAATGCACTACAACCCTGGGTTCGTGAATCTTTGGGGATAAAGTGGATCGGGTGGTGGTCATCATGGCACGAGAAAGGCTGGTGACAGAGGATAACATCTGTAAAGCTGAACTGGAGGGCCAGAAAGAAGGGTCAACCCGGATGGGTCAAGAGAATGAGAATCTTCCCCTGCACCCCCAGCAATCCCTGGCAGAGGCTGGAGTCTTCCACACAGCACATGAAATGGGGGTTCCAGCCACTTCATTTGGATGTTAAAGGGTAACACCAGAAACTGACTCGATGGACATGAATTTGTGCAAACTCCAGGAGATGGTGGAGGACAAAGGAGCCTGGCGTGATATAGTCCATGGGGTTGAAAAGAGTCAGACACAACTTGGTGTGTCCACCTTAACAACAAAGGCAACTTAGTGACTGAAAAACACCACCACCACCACCAGAAACCTAGGACCTGGGGGATACGACTGAAGTGACTTAGCAGCAGCAGCAGCAGCAGAGTTACAAATGGAATCAAACTCCTTATGTGCATTCAAACATAATTTTGTGGCTTTGCTGGAGTCATTCTTTTTGTTTTAGTCCTTTGCCATTTTCTTCCCTAGCAGATAAACTGTTATGGAAAAGATCTTCAGACTGATAATTTACTGCAGTCACACACAAAGTTTGCTGCCATATGTTGCTTATCATAGGAAGCGCAAGCGATCAAAGTCAAACAAAGCATTTTTGTACTAAGCGTGTTCCACAAAGCTGTCTTATAGCTTTTTTTTTTTCGTTAACAATGGAGAGGAAAATACACTGAAGTCAGCTGTGGTCATTGCCAAAGTAGACATTTGCTTTCTGTTAGCCTCAATCCTCCTCATTCAGGCTTACTGCATCTCCTAACGGGCTCCCAGGGCTAGATCTGCTTTATGTAGGGCTCCAGAGATAAGGAGGGGAGAACCTCCCGTTCAGAGCTCAGCTATCCCATCGGAGCTCTTTCTCTTCCTCTTCTGGTGGAACATCTGGAAACCTCAGTCTGAGGTCGCTGAGCCTGTGGCATCCTGAGATACATATTTCAGGCATGGCAGTGTAGCTAACGTGTGCAGCAACAGCAGCAGGGTTTAGCTTACAACCTCTACATTTTGGAAGAAGCAGCAGTGTGTTCATCTCTAGATGCGGCTCATCTGTTCTCTGATAAGGAAACGGTGCCCTTCAGTGAATGCCAGTGGAGGAGGGATATGTCACTTACATCCCTGGTCACTTCTACGGAGTGAGGAATGGTCCACCAAGACCTCTTGGAGTCATTTCAGAAGTGTGTCCCAAATGACTAAGCAAAGATGGATCCAGAGAGTTCTAGGAAGATTTTGAGGAGAAGAGAATGGGATGTCATCTGGGTAGAGAGAAATTGACAATTAAAAGATGGTTACAATGGTGCTAAAGACCTGAGATTAGTAGGCTTCTGGTACAGGAGAGAGTAATTGTGTATTAAGCTCTGGGAAGGCAGGAGGACCCACCACTAAGGAAGCTCTAGGTCATGTGCATCATTCATGTATGCATGTATGTGTTCCAAGTGAGTGTACATGTGTGTGCATGTGTGGGGTGATTGCAAGTTCTTGGAATCTATTCTTCCTTTGCCATTTTTTTCTTTATTGAGTTAAAATTTATATAATCTAAAATTAACCACTTAGTACATTCACAGTGGTGTGCAATCACCACCTCTATCGAGTTCCCAAATGTTTATCACTCTGAAAGGAAACCCTGAACCCCTTAAACAGTCCCTCCCCATCACTCATCCTCCAAGACCCTGACAACCATCAGTCTGCTTTCTACCTCTATAGCTTTACCTACTTTAAACATACTATACAAACAGAATCATACAATAGGTGACCTTTTGTGTCTAGCTTCTTTTTCTTTAGTATAGTATTTTTGAGGCTCATCCATCCATGTTATAGCATGTATCAGTATTTCATTCCTTTTTTAATCAGAGATGTCTAGGGATCTACCCAGCATGGAGTGTGTGCTAAGTCTCTTAGTCGTTGTCTGTCTTTTTAGGACCCCCTGGACTGTAGCCTGCCAGGCTCCTTTGTCCATGGGATTCTCCAGGCAAGAATACTGGAGTGGGTTGCCCATGACCTCCTCCAGGGGATCTTCCCGAACCAGGGATTGAATCTGTGTCTCCTGAAGTTTCTGCATTGTACACAAATTCTTTACCCCTAAGCCACGGGGGAAGCCCTCGTTCAATTTTTTTTTTTTTTTAATATTTATTTTTGACTGTGCTAGGTCTTTGCTGTTGCATGGGCTTTTCTCTAGTTGTGACAAGCAGGTACATGGGATTCTCCAGGCAAGAATACTGGAGTGGGTTGCCCATGACCTCCTCCAGGGGATCTTCCCGAACCAGGGATTGAACCTGTGTCTCCTGAAGTTTCTGCATTGTACACAAATTCTTTACCCCTAAGCCACGGGGGAAGCCCTCGTTCCATTTTTTTTTTTTAATATTTATTTTTAACTGTGTTAGGTCTTTGCTGTTGCATGGGCTTTTCTCTAGTTGTGACAAGCAGGTCTACTCTCTGGTTCCGATGCTCAGGCTTCTCACTGCAGTGGGTTTTCTTGTTGTGAAGTGCAGGCTTTAGGGTGCATGGGCTTCAGAGCTATGGCATGCGGGCTCAGTCGTTTCAGCTCCCAGGGTCTAAGGACACAGGCTCAGTAGTTGTGGCCTATGGACTCAGTTGCTCTGGGGCATGTGGGATTTTCCCAGGCCAGGGATCAGACCCGCATCTCTTGCATCTCCTGCACTGGCAGGTGGATTCTTTACCACTGAGCACCAGGGAAGCCCATTTCATTCCTTTTTATGGTTGAATAACATGTCTTCATGTGGCCATGAAGTGAAGTGAAAGTTGCTCAGTCGTGTCCAACTCTTTGCTACCCTATGGACCGTGGTCTTACCATATTTTGCTTATCCATTCACCAGTGGAAGGTAATTTAGGTAGTTTGCACCTTTTGGCTATTTATTCTATGACCACTGATGTAGACCTCACAAAATAATCATTGCCCCAGACTAAAGATAAACTATAGCTACATGTGTTCAACAGGGCTGGGAAAAAGTGATAGAAATTCAAAATTTTTATTCTCCAGTTGATAGCGGGAATGTCTTTAAATTTCTGTTCATCTTTGAAAAGTTGAAGTTGGAAATAGTAGGCAAAGCATTATGGGTATGGTTGATGTCAGAAATATTTTATGGATCACCAAACATAATAATCTCACACCGAAAGAAAAGACCTTGGCCCCATACACTGATAAGAAAAGCATTGCATATTTATGTATTTTTATATTTATATGTTTGTATATTTACATATATTTAATATACAACAGTATTGTATGTGTGTGAAATGTGCTAAGTCACTTTGGTCATTCCAACTCTTTGCAACCCTAAAAACTATAGCCCTCCAGGCTCCTCTGTCCACCTCTGTCCATGGGATTCTCCAGGCAGGAATACTGGAGTGGGTTGCCATTTCCTTCTCCAGGGAATGTTCCCAATTTTAGGACTGAACCCTCATCTCTTATGTCTCCTGCATTGGCAGGCAGGTGTTTACCCCTAGCTCCACCTGGGAAGTATATATATCATATGATATAATTTAGTATATTTTTAAAATTGAAATAAAGGGTTTTAAGATTTAGAAAACAGATAGGTCATGATAGTCATTAGATTGTACCTACCCCTCCTTCCTTCCCATTTATAGACTGGTTGATTAGAGACTTGATTCTCTAACAAGATTGTCTGGAGGAAGGAAGAGAGGTCCTCACAAAATAAGGAAGGTGAGAGTAAAGCCAGAATGCATACTCTGATGTGTCCAGGATCTGGAAGACAGGACACCTGGCTCTCCAGTTCCTCATCACATAACCAGTAAACTACCATCAGACACACTCAGAGACATGATCCTTCTCAGAGAGGTCTTGAGACTCTGAGCCTCAAGGTCCATTCAGCCCCTATGACAATCAGTGCTGGCTGAGAGTTAGGGTTAGGGTTAGCACGGACCGCTGACCTAGTCCCCTCCCCTTTTCCTTCAATCACAGGCCCACCAACACTTCCGTCCAAATGGTGTTTTGAGTACAAAGGGAGAGAGGAAATACTTCCCTGAAGTGGATGACAGCCTATGTCCCTCTTGGTAGGTAACTTTCCTATCTGAGAAGCGGTCACCAGCAGGGAAGACCATAGTGGACTGATAAGATCTCATTTTATTTCGCCTACAGCATCTGTGGGTGTTACAGGAACACCCCTATTCAGTGGCAGCAGAGCCCTGCTTTTTGCTCGGGAGCTGGGAAAATGATGAATGTCTAGTTCCTTGTAAGTGGGAGTCTCAGCTCACAGCCAGCACTGAATGCCAGCTACTGATGTATGGAGACTAAGTGACCGTCCCTGACTAGACTGCTGTGCAAGAAACGGGATTCTTGTGCCCTTTGACCTTTCCCAGACAGTCCTATTTCTTACTCCAACAAATTTATCATTCTAATGACATCTTTAAGAAAAGATGAGATATCTGGCAAAATGGTAAGACATTTAATTCTAGAGCAGAATTGAGGGAAATCCTTGCTTCCCAGGCCAAACACAATGCGAGCCAAATAAAACTTTTACATCCAGTCTTTTATGAGAACGTCCACAATTTTTCCTTTCCCTTCCCTATTTTTTTTTTTTTTTTTCTTTTTGGACAAGCCTCATCTGGGAGTTGCTAAAGTCAAAAGATTGCCAGCAAAAGTATTTACTAAACCATCTGAAATTCTCAAAACCTGAGAATACCTCTGAGCGGTTTTCACTGTTTTAGAAGAAATGAATGGCTGATATCATATGGTTTGATATTACAGAAAGCATCCCAATTACTGGCTAGGGAGGGTTGTACACAATTTGTTAGAAGCTTAAGGGTCTAAAGGTTTGCTTTCTAACTTGAGGACTGAAAAAGCACAGTCCATAAGGGGTGTGTGTGTGTGTGTGTGTGTGTCTGTGTGTGACATTTCCCTTTCTTAGACTAGCTCAAAGAAGGGTGCAGCAATCTTTTCACAAAATCCCAACCTATGGACAGCCAGTTGCTTATGGTTGCAAATGCCGTTGGGTTTGCAGTCATTCCATATGTGGTTCATGGCAGTAGCACAGAACCTCCAGTCAAAAGATCTGACTCAGCATCCTGTCTCTGCCACTTGCACCTGAATGACCCTGGAGAAGGCACTTTTGCATCTCTACCCTGGATGCCTCATCTGTGAGAAGAGTGTCTGTACTTGATACTCTCTGGGGTCCCTGCTGGCTTTAACAGCCATAGCCATTTGTTTAAGTCAAGGTTTGGCTTAGCTACAGACAGCTGGCTTTAGAGATCCAGTTTATCAACAGCCTCTGCATAATTTACCACTTCCTTAAGTCCCAATATTTCTCAGATGCTCGTCATTCTGTGAAATCCACAGTGCTTTCCAGTTGAAAGGGTGGGCAGAGAGGGAAAGGGGCAGAAAGTCTGGTTCAGATATTAAAAGTGAGAACTGATGGTGTGAGACAACTATATATATGGATATTAGACAGTTTTCTCTGTCCTTAGCCACAGAAGAACCTACTCCATCGCTTCCCTCTGGCTCATGTTTAAGACACATTTGACCCAGAGTGAAGCCATAAAAATAACACTGCATTTTCTGACTTCATGCTGGTTGAGACAAGTAAAAAGCAGTTTCTTTTCACAACACATTTCCTTGCACCTCCTGACAGTATCTCTTTCAGCTACTGAAATGGAAGGCCACAAACCAAAGGCCATCTCAGGAACTGGAGTTGAGAGAAGTTGGAAAGGGACCCCAGTGGGGAGTCATCCTGAAGGGAGAGTAATGGGCCCTTGAGCCAGAGTCAGCCAGGCAGCCAACAGCACCTGTGATAACACCAGGCACAAGCAGAAACAATCCTTCAGGGTCTCCGAGGTCACGGTCATGGGGCTCCCTCGATGAGGGTCTGACTGTTCTCCAAGCAGAGGCTAGGATGAGAGCGCGCTCGCTAAACGTACGGCTGCCTTCCCAGTGAGGCAGTGAGACTCGGTCAGAGATGTTGTTTTTCTTCTCTGAATACCTGCTGGGTTTATCTGTAGTTCATTCAAGTCTGAGGAATCCTCTTGCCCTTCCTGTTTTGGCCCTATTTTCTGTATCTTTCTTCCTGTATCCTTCTCTCAGTTTGGCTCCTAAACAGCACTTGATTTTTACAACTGGAGAACAGAAGTACTCCATTTTCCTCTCGTCTCAGGGGACAAGCTCACTGAGATGCCTTTGTGAAGTCAGAGACGCCACACAAGGCCAGCCAGAAACTGCTCTGTTCAGCTTGGAAGAAGAGTATCTCGAGGAGAATGTAGCTTCATGAAATGTTTGCAGACAGGAGTTTTTAGGTTTGGGCCTTTTTTTCCTGTGAGTTACTAATGTGCCCTGTAGCTTGTGGCTCTTCTACAGTTAATTTTTTTTTATGCTAGTAAGAATTTTAATAAATTCTGATTTAATATTCCTGATTCAATATTTAGTACCATGCATGTGTGCACGTTCAGTCATGTCTGACTCTTCCAGCTCTTTGTGACCCCATGGACCTCTGGGTCCTCTGCCCACCAGGGTCCTCTGTCCATGGGATTTCCCAGACAAGAATTCTGGAGTGGCTTGCCATTTCCTACTCCAGGGGATCTTCCCCACCCAGGAATTAAACCTGTGTCTCTTGCATTGGCAGGAGGATTCTTTACCACTGAGCCACCTGGGAATTCGCAGTATTTAGCACATATACCTTTAACAATATTGATATTTGAAACAGAAAGATCTAATTAAATTAATGATTAGTAAGTTGGCTTTTGTCCCAAGCTAGATATTTCTTAATATTTTTCCAATACTCATTTATGAAATCCTTCAAGTTTTTCTGAGGATAGGAGAAACTTGCTCACCAATGATTTCAATCTTAGGTCAAATCCAAGCAACATTTTTCTAAATTAATATTATTTGGGAGTTTTAAGCTACATTTTCATGAGTAAAATTTGAGCTCTCAGGAAGTTTTGGTAGATCAGCACGTTTCAGGAGTAAAACAGTGCATAAAGATACATCTTGTTTGAAAAAATTCTGCTTGGGAAAGCCACCATCAAGTCAGAAAACCAAAGATAAACTATATTTACCACTCATATATTATTTCTTTAGTATGGACTTTTACTACAAGTCACTGCAAGAAAGACTAACAACCAGTAGAAAATTGGGCAAGCATGTTAACAGATAATTCACAGAAAAGAAAACTCTTAAAAAAAAAAAATCCAATCTTTACTCATGATAAGAGAAATGCCACCTAAAACTAAAATGAGCTATATCTTTTACCAGATAGATGAAGACAAAATTTTTGATAGCACAATGTTGTTAGTGTAGGGAAACAGAAAACTGGATGGTGGGAGTAAAACCTGATTTAATCTCTGACAAAATTAGATTAGCAATGTCTGTAAATAGCATACTAATCCTTTGACTCAACAATTTCCTTTCCTGGGAATTTAACCTAAGATGTAATCATGCATATGTGAAATAATGCTTGCAATCTGTTCATTGCAGCATATTTTTGATAAGGAAAAATGGCAACCACGTAATTGTACAGGTTAAAAATCATTATACTTTTTGCACATCTATACAACTGACTTGGAGAAGGCAATGGCACCCCACTCCAGTCCTCTTGCCTGAAAACTCCCATGGACAGAGGAGCCTGGTAGGCTGCAGTCCATGGGGTCGCTGAGTCAGACACGACTGAGTGACTTCACTTTCACTTTTCACTTTCATGCATTGGAGAAGGAAATGGCAACCCACTCCAGTGTTCTTGCCTGGAGAATCCCAGGGATGGGGGAGCCCAATGGGCTGCCGTCTGTGGGGTTGCACAGAGTCGGACACGACTGAAGTGACTTAGCTGTAGCTGTATACCACTGACTATCATGGAGCCATTAAAAAAGTGAAAGTGCATGTTGCTTAGACGTGTCCAACTCTTTGCGACCCCATGGACTGTAGCCCATCAGGCTCCTCTCTCCATGGAATTCTCCAGGCCAGAAAACTGGAGTGGTTAGCTATTTCCTTCTCCAGGGGATTATCCCAACCCAGGGATCAAACCCAAGTCTCATGCATTGTAGTCAGATTCTTTACCGTCTGAGCTACCAGGGAAGCCCAAGTGATATTTGTACTGAAATGAAGTTCCAAAGTATGTTGTGAAGTATAAATTGCAAAGTAGAGAAAAATACATAGAATAAACCACATGACAATAAAATACATGAAATAAATATTCAGTTCAGTTCAGTTCAGTCGCTCAGTCGTGTCCGACTCTTTGCGACCCCATGAATCGCAGCATGCCAGGCCTCCCTGTTCATCACCATCTCTCGGAGTTCACTCAGACTCATGTCCATCGAGTCCGTGATGCCATCCAGCCATCTCATCCTCTGTTGTCCCCTTCTCCTCCTGCCCCCAATCCCTCCCAGCATCAGAGTCTTTTCCAATGAGTCAACTCTTGGCATGAAGTGGCCAAAGTACTGGAGTTTCAGCTTTAGCATCATTCCTTCCAAAGAAATCCCAGGGCTGATCTCCTTCAGAATGGACTGGTTGGATCTCCTTGCAGTCCAAGGGACTCTCAAGAGTCTTCTCCAACACCACAGTTCAAAAGCATCAATTCTTCGGCGATCAGCCTTCTTCACAGTCCAACTCTCACATCCATACATGACCAAATATAATTATATAAGCATATATATGTATATACATGAAGTGAAGTGCTAGTCACTCAGCTGTGTCTGACTCTTTGTGACCCCATGGAATGTAGCCCACCAGGCTCCTCTGTCCATGTGATTCTCCAGTGACAGATGACTGGATAAAGCAGCTGTGGTACATATTTACAATGGAATACTACTCAGCCATAAAAAGGAACACATTTGAATCAGTTCTAATGAGATGGACAAACCTAGAGCCTATTATACAGAATGAAGTAAGTCAAAATGAGAAGTATAAACATCATATACTAACATATATATATAGGATCTAAAAAGATGGTATTGATGAATTTATTTTCAGGGCAGCAATGGAGAAACAGACATAGAGAACAGACCTATGGACATGGGAGGAGGAGAGGAAGGAGAAAGGGAGATAAATGTAGAGAGTAACATGGAAATTTATAATACCATGTGTAAAATAGACAGCCAACGGGAATTTGATGTATGACTCAGGGAACTCAAACAGGGGCTCTGTGTCAGGCTGAAGGGTAGGATGAGGAGGGAGATGGGAAGGAGGTTCCGGAGGGAGGGGGACATGGGTGTACCAATGGCTGACTCTTGTTGATGTATGACAGAAAACCACAAAATTCTGTAAAGCAATTATCCTTCAATTAAAAAATTTTAAAAAAGCAAAAGAGTGCTGGAGCTGTTGCCATTCCTTTCTCCAGAGGATCGTGCTGACCCAGGGACTGAACCTAGTTCTCCTATATTGCAGGCAGATTCTTAGCCATCCGAGCCACCAGGAAGCCTATATACTTGCCCTATATTCTATTGATGGATATGCATGTGTATTTATGTGTGCATTGACTATCTCTGAATAGATACATAAGAAATGGGTAATAAAGGAAAGAAAAATGGGGGCAGGCAGATTGCTTTTCACTATGTATTTTTTGTACATCTTAAATTTTGTATGATAAGCATTGTTGCCATTTTAAACCATCCATACAATTAATTTCAAAATTAATTTTAAAAGGATAAAATACTACTTTCCCTGTCAATATTCTGAAGTTTCACATTTTTCTTGTGGCCTCTAGAAGCAGATACCCTTGTCTCTTAAGCACAATTACTCAACAAGCTGAAGTCTTCATTTGATTTTTCCTTTTTAAAATAAAAGTCTTTTCAAAGTTTAGTTAGTCAAGACTGAAGAGTGAATCTGGAAAAGTTCCCGAGCCTTTCTTTGTATTTGTGCCTGATCTTTTGATTCCAAGATCCCTTCTAGATGTGTTTCTCTTTTCTTCAGGCAAAACTGCTTTCTCTCCTTTTGTTTCTAGTGGAATAATGATTCTGCCCTGCTGCTGCTGCTAAGTCACTTCAGTCGTGGCCGACTCTGTGCGACCCCATAGATGGCAGCCTACCAGGCTCTGCCCCTGGGATTCTCCAGGCAAGAACACTGGAGTGGGTTGCCATTTCCTTCTCCAATGTATGAAAGTGAAAAGTGAAAAGTGAAAGTGAAGTCGCTCAGTTGTGTCCGACTCTTCGCGACCCCATGGACTGCAGCTTACCAGGCTCCTCCGTGCATGGGATTTTCCAGGCAAGAGTACTGGAGTGGGGTGCCATTGCCTTCTCCGAATGATTCTGCACAGGATACTGTAAAAGTCTCTCCACGGTCATCATTTTTAATTAATACCACAATCCTATTATAACTCTATTTTATAACTGAAGAAATGGAATCCAAAGAGTTAAAAAATTACTTGCTCAAAATTGCACAGCTAACAGGGGGCTTTTCCTTACATGGAGAGATTAAAAACAACAACAAAAATCCAGATAGTTTGGAAATAATTAACTTTTTCCACTTGGAAGGAGGCAGAATGTTTAACATAAATTGTCAACTCAGAGATATTTGATAAAATGCTTAGAAGTGGCTGGGCTCTAGTGTTTTCATTTCTCCTGACAGGAAAGCATAGATAATGGTTTGCTGGTGACAATCTGGTTGGGAATTCATGTGACCTTGAAAACACTGAGCAGCGTGTCCCGGGGGAGGACCTGGACCTCTCCTTTGAGTACTGAATCAGTCAGGGTTCAATCAAAGAAGCTTATGCATATATCTTATTAGTGTATAAGATGTACTTTTGTGTCTAATCATTAGCGTGGTGGCTCAGATGGTAAAAAATCCACCTGCAATGCAGGAGCTTCAGGAGACTTGAGTTCAATCCCCGGGTGGGGAAGATCCCCTGGAGAAGGGAATGGCAACCCACTGCTTGCTATTCTTGCCTGGAGAATTCCATGGACAGAGGAGCCTTGTGGGCTATAGTCCTTGGGGTTGCAAAGACTTGGACACGACTGACTGACTAACACACACATCATGAGCTTGAAGTTCACAGGTAGCTGGGAAGGGGAGAAGGATGTCAAGCAAGAAAGAGAAAGGACAAGCTGGAACCCGTGAAGACTGATCAGAACCCATGTCAGTTTTCATTGCATCCAATCCAGATGGTGTGGTATCTTGCAGCAGAAAACTAGCAGCCTGCATCAAGGAGCTAAACACACACCCGGACCAGGAGAGGAAAAGCTGAAGCAGGACCCAGGCGAGAGGGAGACAGTCATAGAGCTGGAGGCCTCCTAGCAAGGAGATAGGTTGCCAGACAGAGTGATAAACAAGTGCATATGCCCACCTTGCTAGCACAGGAACCAATAGGACTGCCTCTTCACTTCTGCTCTCCAAAATTTTTACTTCTGCTCTCCAAATCTCACACCAACACATGCTTCTTATGGCCCACCCTACCCAGAAGCATACAGGAATGGGAATTCTGGGACGCATTGCAGAGCCACGAGTGTGCTGAAGGCAAGCAGACAGCCACCTTTCTGGCTCAGGTCTCTCCTGACACACAGCTTGAGAGGCAGCCTCTGCTCCCAGCCTCCTCTAGACCCTGGGTTCATTCTCATCTTCTCTCCTTGCCTCTAGCCAGAGAAGAAAGAAAGGGGAAATTCAGAAGCATCCACATGTCCACCTCTGTCTCTGTCCAGTCACTATTTGTTGAAGATAAGACATAAACACAAGGTGATATTTTCACAATAAAATTTTTTTTAAAAGCATTTTTTTTTAATGGAAGGGTAGATGAGTATGGGAAGTTGTTCTTCTCCAGCGATAACCTCTGAAAAGTTCTTAATATTTCTGCACTATGCCCCTTCTGAATGCCGAAGAACTGATGCCTTTGAGCTGTAGTGTTGGTGAAGACTCTTGAGAGTCACTTTCACAGCAAGGAGATCAAACCAGGCAATCTTCAGGGAAATCAACCATGAATACTCATTGGATGGACTGATGCTGAAGCAGAAACTCCAGTATTTTGGTCTTCTGATGCGAACAGCTGACTCATTGGAAAAGTCCCTGGTTCTGGGAAAGATTGAGGGCAGAAGGAGAAGAGGGCATCAGAGAATGAGATGGCTGGATGGCATCACCGATGCAATGGACATGAACCTGGGCAAACTTTGGGAGATGGTGAGGGACAGGGAGGCCTGGCGTGCTGCAGTCTATGGGGTCGCAAAGAGTCAGACACAACTGGGCAACTGAACAGCAACAATGATGCCCCTTGTCACAAGAGACTGGTAATGTCGTTTATAACACAGCAGTCTTCTTGTTATTGGTCAAGCCCACATTTGCAATCCTGAGAATGTTCAATTCATTCTTTACCCTTGATACAAGACTTATCATCATGTTCACAGCAGGATGGGAATTGAGCCTGGTTTTGCTGGCCTGTCAGCCTCCCCTGTGTTCTGTCAGACTCTAGATTTTATTTTTTTTCTTTTAATAGGCAGATAGCACCTCTTCTGAAATTTCTTTTTCCACATTTTCCCTTCCTCTACTACAGTGTCTTTGTCTTTTTTTTTTTTTAATCCCATTGTTTCCTCCTCCACTGATATTTAGCCTCTGCTCAAAGTCTTCAGTTATTTCTTCTAGTTGGCTTGGTGGCTTCAGATTAGAAGGTAGGGACAGGAAAGACAGAGTCCCTCTGAGTGGGCTGGGCTCTGGGTAGAGCATCTTGAAATTAATCAGACTCCTTAGATTAGAAGATTGAACTCCTGTTTCCCTAGTTCTTGTACTTCTTTTTGCAACTTGGGCTTCATTGCAACCACTCTCTTCTGTTCCCTTAGTTGCCTCCTGACTCATCTGGGGGCGTGGAAACTTATCAGGAATGCCCTGCTAACAGCTTAGCCTCCCTCACAAGGCTCTACCCCCAACCGGCCTGTCTCAACCTCTGGAATCCTAGGTTTCTCTGATTATTAATGTTACGCGTCACCTTGATTGCACCAAGGGGTGGCAAGTGACTGGTTAAACCTTATTTCTGAGTGTATCTCTGAGGGTATTTCTGGAAGAGATTAGCATTTGAATTGGTGTGTTGAGTAAAGCATGCAGCCCTCCCCAACAGGACTTTATATAATCCAACGGCTTCCTGGCTGGAGGAGAGGGAAACACCAGACGTCTGCTAAGGACAAGTTTGGTCCTTCATTTTGATTGCCTCTTTCTGAAGGTTTAAGAACTCCAGATCCGGAATATAGCACTGGCCTTGGAAAAAAATAAAGAGCTCCCTCAAACTAAAGATAAGGGCAGGAGGAGGAAATATTTTTGCATGTTTCCTAGAAGACAAAGACAATTAACTTCAGCCTGATCCACCTGATAAAACCTAATGAATGGGAGTACGATTCATGTTTGCTTTCTCAAGTTCCCATATTTTACCAATTATTATAAAATCATGACTTTTCAGAAGAAACAGATAAAAGTAAAATTAATGTGAGTCAAGGCATATCCAACTAAGTTGGGTGCAGATAAGGGAATGTTTAAGAGAAAAGTATTTCATTTTGCAAAACATTGTCGTTTTGAGAAGTATTCACAGTTTGAATATGAAATAGCTTAAATCACTGATCACATGAGCAATAAAACATGCTTGAACTTCATGTTGTTTCATGTTTTTTTAATGCCCCCATCTTTTTTTTTTTTCGGTCTCTCTAAAGGAGCTAAGTGAGTGAGATCAAATAATTTTAATAGAAAGAGGATTAAACAGTCCCTTGAAATACAGTAGAATGTTGATATAAAATTGGGTTGGCCAAAAATTCATTCAGGTTTTTTCATAAGATGTAATGGAAAACCTAAATGAACTTTTTGGCCAACCCAATAGATTCCCATCTGCAGCAATGATAAAGCAAAAAGGAGTTGGAGCAGGTGCAAGGAGTGGGGAAAAGGGTTCCAGAATCCCGGGTTAAGATGTCTTTCACATTGGCTCTTTGTCAAGCGTGCTTAGTTGGTGGTGATTTCCATTCTTGTGAGCCTTCTGCAGTTGGTGAGCGCTTCCTTTGAGTATGTCTTCCTACATTTAAAAGCATTTAAGTCCTGTTGAGTTCTCCAGAATTTTTTCTTAAAATTAAAATATTTGAACTGACATAGTAGCTGCAATAAACATCCTGGGAATATGGGCACACGTTAACTTGTTATGGGTTTCATTCTTTAAGGAAAATAGATGGTGTGCATTTTTCAATCCTCTTTCTCCCAAGATGCTAACATCTTCTTACAGCTGAATTTCCGAAAAAGAAATTTGTTCTAAATCAAAGTTCAGATAATTGGAAATTTCAGAGAGCTCTTATACATAGATCAATTCTATAGCTGTTTAGTTTAGGAAGAGCTAGTGCCTGCTGGCTATTTTTATAGTTTTCTTTCTTTACCTATTTCCTTTGAAAGTATCAGCTTTAGGAACAATTTGTAAAAGCAATTTAGATTATGGGAGGTCATCATCTGTGGATCTTGTGTTTTATGTGGTTGAATATTCAGGAAAAAGGAGTCACAAGTATATTACTATGATTCTCATTCTTATCAAATTAGAAAGAACATAGCTTTCACATAGAAATAGTTATTTCTTGGTAAGCTGAAACGCTTTATCTTATCCTTCACTTCCTGTTTGTGTACTGTGAATATTTTCAGCATTTGGGTGGTGGAGTCATGAAGACACAAAAGTTTAAGAGGTAGGATACAGTAGGGAGTCTATTCTGCACCCAAGAAAGTTAAAGTTTCATATAAACAAGTTTGTGGGAAATGAACATTCTCCGTTATGAGCCATCGTGACAGTGACTACGACCCAGATTTCATTTAGCAGTAAGACTGTTCAGTTCAGTTCAGTTCAGTCGCTCAGTTGTGTCCGACTCTTTGCGACCCCATGAATCGCAGCACGCCAGGCCTCCCTGTCCATCATCAACTCCCAGAGTTCACTCAGATTCACGTCCATCGAGTCAGTGATGCCATCCAGCCATCTCATCCTCTGTCGTCCCCTTCTCCTCCTGCCCCCAATCCAGATAGTAAGACTGTTAGCTCACATCTATTTAGCAACATCTAGAGAATCCTGTTCCTTGAAAGAATGAATGAAAACGTAATTCAGATATTGTTGTCATCCCATTTTATTCACTCAACCAAAAATTATTGGCCATTTTCTGAGTCCCGTGCACTTTTGGGGGATGATTTTATTCCTTCATGTTTTTGCACGGCCTGCTGTTTCTCTTCTTTGCCTCTCTAACCCCTGATCATTCTGAAAGCCCCGCCTCTTCAGTGACCCTCGCCTGACTCTTCCTATGTGAGCTGCATGGTCTTTCCTATGCTGCCCCTGAGCCCTATGCTGCCCCTGAGCCCCATGCAGCCCTCTAACATAGTTCTGTATCATATTTGTTGATTTCTTTGTAGCTGCACCCCAAGCTCCCAACAGACTGCAGGATCCATGAGGCAGGCTCTGTGTTACATTCAGATTTGTGCCTCCAGTGCTTGGCAGAGGGTCTGACACATAGTAGAAGGCCCGCCAATGGTTGGTGAATGAACGCAAGTGTGCGTCCTGCCTTGCCCACCCTGGGGCAAGTTTGAATAAAGATAAACTAGATTTGAGATCTTATTGCATAATTAAATTACCCTGTCCAAATACTTTTTAAAGCTGAAAGGAAATTCAGAGATCAACTACAGGAAATTGAGGACTAGAGAGGTGAAGAGAGTTGGCCGAGGTCGTGCAGCTGTTTAGTGGCAAGCTGGGACTGGAGCCCAGTTCTCCTGCCGGCCAGGCCGATCCCAAATATGGGGAGGGTTAGTTGCTATTTCCTCTTAAAAATTACCCTGGAATTCAGGCAAAATGATTTAGCAACCTAAACATACTAACGGGGAGACAGCAAATTAAAACTGTTTACAGAATGAATCTAACAGCAATTATTCAAAACTCTCTGGGAATGCCAAGAAGAGGTTGTTGAGATGAGCTTATAGCTGACTTCTTTTGACAGGGCCATGGGTGTCTGCCAATGTTTCCTGGTCAAACTCTTAATGAGGATGGATGTCTGAATAGTCCAAATTTAGCATCTATCTTTGACAGAGATTTGGGTTGAAAGACATATGTCAAGTTCAAAAAAACTAATTGATGTGTTTGTATCCCTAAGTGTATCAAACAAGGGATTTGAAATATTACTCATTTCTGCTGTTGAACATTGATATACCTAAAGAACAAGATGATTTTTATTTTCCACCTTGAAATTTTGAAATCAATTCAGCCTATTTCCAGAACAAGGCCCATAAAGAAAAAAAAAACTCATTTTTGGATATGCACTGAAGACAAAGTTGACGAGTGAGTGGTTAAGCAGTGGGAAAGCTTTGTGAATATTTAGCAGAAAGATGGCAACCTTGTACCAGTCTTCCAGTATTAACCTGCACATGTGTTTTGCTTGATGTTTCAGTGTTTTAACATGGAAAACATTGTTGACATTTAAAAATAATAAGATTTCACATGTAAAAAATTCTTGCTGGATTTCCCTGGTGGTCCAGTGACTAATATTACACACTCCCAATGTAGGGAGAGGGGTGGTGGTGGTGGCCTGGTTTCAATCCTTGGTCCAGGAACTAGATCCCACATCCTGTAAATAAGACACAGCACAGCTAAATAAACAAAAAAAATCTTTTAAGTTCTGGATTTCTATCTAATTTCAGAAAGTGAGAGAATCCAGTAACACTGGATGCACTTGTCTATTAGTTTCCCAATATACAAACTAGGCAGATTGAAACAAGTATCTATTCTTTCATAGTTCTGAAGGTCAGAAGTCCAAATCAAGGTGTTGGCAGCTCCCATCCCTCTGAAGGTTCTAGGGGAGAATGCTTCTTGGTCTCCTTCAGTTTCTGGTGGTTGTAGGTATTCCTTGGTTTGAAAATGAAAGTGTTAGTCACTCAGTCGTATCCATCTCTTTGTGACCCCATGGACTCATGTGACCCATGGAGTGGGTTGCCATTCCCTTCTCCAGGGGATCTTCCTGACCCAAGGATCGAACCCCCCGGGTCTCCTGCATTGCAGATAGACTCCTTACCATGTGAGCCACCAGGGAAGCAATTTTTGGATGCTTCTCTGGAGCCTCCAAAAAGAATACAGCTCTGAGCAAACCTCGATTTTAGCTCAGTGAAAGTCCTGTTAGACATCTGACCTCCAGAAAGGCAGATTGTACCTCTGTATTGTATTGTAGATACAATAATAGATTGTATTGTCTAAACAACTTATTTGTGGTACTTTATTACATCAGTGATAGAAAAGAAATTTGGTGATCAGGGAAATGGCTTGTTCCATGCCTAACTGGAGGGTTTTAGCTAAGACAGTGCCTTGTCCTCACCATTTCTTTTTCTTCTTCCTCCCGTAGAAAACTGCACAGTTTGCTTCCTTACTCATTCGGGTCTCTAGGCCAAGTGTCACTTAATCAGAGAATCCCCAAGGGACCCCTGTCGTGGTCTGTGCACGGGTTGGAAAAGAATTTCCAGACATGAGACAGAGTGAGAGGAAAATAGAGTGTGTTAGAGTGGGAGACACTATTAGAACAGCAGGCCAGCTCAAGGGAGAGCCTACACAGAACATAGGTCCTTAGTCTATTTTTATACCCAGGGTAGTAGGAGTGGGACAGGGGTCTTTCAGGACATTTGCTAGATTGGATGAGATAGATATACTGGATGGGGAAGAGCAAGGCAAATAACCTTCTCCCTGTAGGAGGGGAGACAGGTAATACTGCTCAGGAGGACCTGAAATCCGTTAATAGTTACAACATGGGGGAGGGAGGACGATAAGGGTCTGTTTTTTTCCATTCCTGCATTCCAAGACCCTCCTTGGTTTTTTCTGTTCTTTCGTCCTTGGGACAGCACAACCCCTAACCTTAGAACAAAAGAGAAACAAAGCTAAACAAACCCCACCATTCTTTTTTACTCACCTTTATTTTTCATCATAGCACTTAACCATCTACTGGCAAGTTGCTGCTGCTGCTGCTAAGTCGCTTCAGTTATGTCCGACTCTGTGCGACCCCATAGACAGCAGCCCACCAGGCTCCCCCGTCCCTGGGATTCTCCAGGCATGAACACTGGAGTGGGTTGCCATGTCCTTCTCCAATGCATAGTGTACATTTAATTTTGTTCATTGTCTGTCTTCCCCTGCTAGAATCAGAGTTCTATGAGGAAAGGGTCTTGCTGGTGTGTCCCTAGGTGTATCCTCAAAACCCCAAATGATGCCCGGCAAGCAGCAGGCCATCAATAAATATGTGAGTAAATGAGCAGATGAACAAGCGCAAACTTCCCATGTCCCCTGAGCCCTATTCAGGTACTTCCTTTTCATAAGATTTCCTGGAATTCTTCCCATCAGTTCTCTTCTAAACTGAGTGGATGAGGATGGCCCTCCTAGCCACTGTCCACATAGGGCATGTCCCCTTGGAGTCCTGGCCCCTCTGTTCTCCTGATGTCTCCCTTTTCAGTCCTTGATATGAACTTTGGGTGAGGATGAGCCTGTGATCTCTGCACCGCCTCCTCATTTCCTGGGTATTTTCCCTGCCTCTGATCATTCCCTGTTGGCGCTTTTGTTTTTAACTTTTAAAACACTGTCTTACTTGGAGTTTTCCCAAAAGCAGACCCAGAAGCAAAATAGGTAGGTTATTTGGGAAGGTTTCCAAGGGGCAGAGTAAGGAAGCAGAGAAGTGAGGGAAGATACATAGCTGATACATGGAGCAGTGATGAGGACTTAACCACTGTGGGTGACTGAGTTTAACTCCCTGGGGAGCCCCTGGATAAACCATGTGAAATGTGTCACAGAACAGACTGCCATCAGAGGTGAGGAAGCTGTGATATTCATCCATTGACTTCTGTCCTTATGAGCTGAGAGTTACCACTGGGTGTATAATATCCCTGGCATTTGTGGTTGCCTTGCAGGCAGGCTGCACAAGTTCCCTCGAGAGGCTGGAGAGAACCATCAAGCAGATAGGAAAAGAGAGGCAAGCAGTTAAGAAGGCAGCTGACAACCTGTCTCCAACTGTCTACTGGTTGAGCGGTGGAATGGCCACCATTTGCCTGACTCAGATCCATGAATCCACTCTGTTATGCTTTGCAGTGGTGGCCAGCCACAGTCTCTAAGAAGAGTAAAAGACTAAAATTGGGAGCACTCACACAACAAGCTGCAGTTTCTGTGTGGCAGCTGGATCTGAGGTCATTCTTGAAACTCACCACACACACACACACGCCCTTCTATTCACTTGAGATTCCTCTCATTCTCAGCTATCTTTTCAGGCCTCAGCTACTTTCCTGATAGGATGGACGACCTGGACATACATCCCTGTGGTGTCAGAGCCCTGGTTAGTTACCTTGTCTTTGTCAGGCTGTGGTCGCTGCAATTAGCTCCCTGGATGTGGAAAGACCAAGACCTGAATCCCATCCTGTCCCTTTCACCATAGTGAATTCACCCGCTGCTGTCCACTTTGCTGCCTCCACTATGAATACACAACTTTAGCTTCTGATGGGTTGGCTCCCCCAACAGTAAAGTAGCTCTTTGTTTGCCTACTGGCTTCTGGTCATCAAAGCTATGGCTTTTCCAGTAGGCATGTATGGATGTGAGAGTTGGACCATAAAGAAAGCTGAGAGCTGAAGAATTGATGCTTTTGAACTGTGGTGTTAGAGAAGATTCTCGAGAGTCCCTTGGACTGCAAGGAGATCAAACCAGTCAATCCTAAAGGAAATGAGTCCTGAATATTCATTGGAAGGACTAATGCTGGAGCTGAAGCTCCAATACTTTGGCTACCTGATGTTAAGAACTGACTCATTGGAAAAGACTGATTCTGGGAAGGATTGAAGGCAGGAGGAGAAGGGGACAACAGAGGATGAGATGGTTGGATGGCATCACTGACTTGATGGACATGAGTTTGAACAAGCTCTGGGAGTTGGTGATGGGCATGGAAGCCTGGTGTGCTGCAGTCCATGGGGTTGCAGAGTCAGACATGACTGAGTGACTGAACTGATCTTCCTATCATCAAGATAACATGAGCAGCTGATAACCGTCAACTTAGTTTAAATCATAGCTTTTGGTGTAAACATCTTCTACTTCTTCCCAGGAATTATGATTGTGTAGAACCTAAAATTGTGACAATGGAAGTACAAAGCCCTGATGTGGGGACTGGGAGTGCAGATGGCACTGCCATCCCCTTGGTTCTCAGCATCTGTCTGCTAGTTGTTAGGGACATGGCATCAGTAATGGCTGTTGGCTCCACATCTAGCCTGCACTTGGGGAGAAACTGCCCCAGCTCCACGGTGTGTTCCCTCCATCTGGAGCCTTAGCTGAGCCTTTGAGAGACCATTTCAAAGTTCTACCAGGGCAATCCAGAGATTCTGCATAATGGTGCTGTATGGCAGAAGCAATGAATTCCATGATTATGTGTCCATTATCAAGCCTCTGATACCATAAATCTCTGCCCCTTCCACAGTAGAAGGGGTCCCCTGTGATCAACCTGACATCAAATGTTTGGTTGGTCTCCTCAAAGAGAGCTCAGATTCAGTTGGATACCCATCAGTGGCAATAACTTTATCACTTTTGGTGAAAAGGAGCTCATGTGATTGGGCACATACATAGCCTTCAGCCCTACCACTGTGGCTACTGTATGGTGCTGGACAAGCCTTCTGTCAGAAGCAGAGCGAGGTGGTGTTCATTTGTGCAGCTGTCTGTGTGCCAGGCATTAGACCAGCATAGCTGCAGGTGAGCTCAGGGCTCGGCTAAGGGCATGTGGGGTTAGCTACTGGGAGTGGCTAATGCTTGCACCTTAGGGTCCATAGCTAAGGGCTGCCTTCCTCAGGTTATTTGTCTGGTTAGGGCTCCCCCTTCTTTGCATTGTTCCTTTTCCAGGAATACCAATGTTCACTTACATTTTAGGGATAGTTTTCTCTCAAAGTCTCTCTCTACATATATATATATAAAACATAAGGAGTCAGCCCTCCATATCTGCATGTTCTACATCTATGGATTTAGTCAACTGCAGATTAAAAATATTTTTTAAAAAATTCCAGAAAGCACCAAAAAAGCAAAACTTGAATTTTACATGCACTGGCAGTTTTGTCCATAGCACTAACATTACATTTATACCTATTTACATGGCATTGACATTAAGTATTACCACCTACTCTAGAGAGAATTTAAAGTATACAGTGTATTTGGAAGTATTTATGTAGGTTATACTCAAATATTACATAATTTTATGTAAGAGACTTGAGCATCCTTGGAGTTCCATATTTGTGGTGGTGATGGAACAAATTCTCCACAGATATTGAAAGACAACTGTCAAGAGATAGAGAGGGAGAGAAGAAAATATATATTTAAAATATACATATGAATAATACTTTATATATCTGTGTGAGTAGAAAATAAAAACACCATAATATTAAGAACAACCATTATCTGCATAATCAAAGTATAGGTGACTTTTTCCCTTTTTAATTTTTAATACTTTTATAATTTTAACCATAAAATGTATCATTTCTATAATCAAAAGTGAACAGTTACCTTAGAAATTTAGAAGAATCCACATTTGTATTTCAGATATAAATTTTGGATCCTTTTGTCCTCAGTTTGCCCAATATTTTCAGTTGCTGGGAAAAGGGGAATTTACTGCCATGAAACTGAGATTTTCAAGTAGACATGAGAAATGAATGAAGAGTTCAGTGTGGTTGGAAGAGAGATACGAGATCACATTATTCCTTACAGTCTAACTCTGTTAATATATTAGAATTTAAAATTAATAACTCTCTGCTTAAAAGAATATCTAATTTAACAACCTGATTTTATAAATTTGGAAGTGACATATTTTGTACATGTAAATAGATCATGCTATTTTGACTTCAATAATGCTTAGAGACAGTATTTAAAGTCAATTTGTAAAATGTGCCAGTTTGCATCATTAATTTACTTAGTGGGAAAAGAAAACACCAAGTTTTCATAGAAACAAAGTGCTAGAATGGACTTGAGAGGTCAGTAAATCCTTGCATTTTATAGCTGATATAGATGCCTGGAAGTAATCTGTCCAGGCTGACCTTTAAGAGATAGCATATATATATATATATATGTTTTTTTTTTTTTTTTTTTTACTCTATCTGCCACTAGAGTGGACTGCTAGTATCATTTTACTTCAGGCCAACTTGGGAAAAAAATATCGTGTGCATCTGTATTGCGTTGCTGGGCTTTCCTGTTGGCTCAGTGGTAAAGAATCCGCCTGCCAATGCTGGAGATGTGGGTTTGATCCCTGGGTCAGGAAGATCTCCTGGAGAAGGAAATGATAACCCACTCCAGTGTTCTGCCTGGGAAATCCCATGGACAGAGGAGCCTGGCAGGCTACAGTCCTTGGGGTTACAAGAGAGTTAGACACGACTTAGCAACTAAACAACAACATTCTGGACTCTAACAGAGATTTTTCAAGAAATTTTCTGAAGCAAAAACCACTCAGCTCAGGAAGGCCATGCTTGTTCAAGGTCACATGGCTGTCTAAAATTAGAACTGTGATTCCAAACCAGGACTGTCTCAATCAATGACACTTGAGAAATTAATATTTGGGAGAAAGTACTTCCAGAAGATGGAGTAAAGACCTTCAAAAATCCACTCCTTTATAAAAGCCACAAAAACACTGGTAAAAAAAACTTTCAAAATTAACTTTTTTGGTACTCTGAAAATTAATCAAAAGTTTGCGCAAATCTAAGGAGTGCTTGTTCAAGAAACATGGCTGTATTTTGATAAGGACAGCATATTTTGTGGCATTTTAATGGTCCCTAACTCATTCTCCTTTCCCCATTTTTGTGGTAGCCGTGAATACAAACAACCTTGCAACCATAGCAGCTATGAAAATCAACAGACTCAGAGCCCTGAAGAGGGCAGATGGATCTGGAGCTTACCCAAAGTCCCATCTCCAGAGATTTATTATGATATGACCTGCCTCGCAGCTCTCTGAAAACCTTCTTTGCAGAGCTTGTCTTTATTTAACTTGACTCAGACCTAGCTCAGTGGGAAATCCCTTTTCCCAGGTTGTTGAAAATAATCAATGGCAATTGTTTAGAATGACAATTGTTAGAGGCAGTAACACCAGGTGGGGATTTCCAAAGGGAAAATTGTAATAAGGGACTTTGAAAAGCTCTGAACTGTTACTGGGCCTTAGAAGGACATGCATAGGTACACAACCAGGAAAGAGAAGGCAAGCGAGCCTCTGGCTGTCATTGAGGCTCTGTGTAAGCAGTAGTAAAGGCTGAAGCAGAATTGTAAACTGCCACAACAAATACACAGAAACTCGCAGGAAAGAGTTGGAAACTTACAGGTTCAAGGCATTTAAGGAAACCTTTATGCAGTCACTGGGGCTTCCCTGATGGCTCAGCTGTAAGGAATCTGCCTGCAATGCAAGAGTCACACGTTTGATCCCTGGGTTGGGAAGATTCTGTGGAGTAGAAATGAGAACCTACTCCAGGGTTCTTGCCTGGGAAATCCCATGGACAGAGGAACTTGGCAGGCTACAGTCCAAAGGGTCACAAAGAATCAGACGTGACTGAGCACAGCACGGCACAAGCTAGCCAATAAGATACTTCAATGGCTGCAGATAAAAAATGATACAGATTTTACAGGATTAGTAAGTAAATGAATGGGCAAACAAATAGCAACAACAATGAACAGCAACAGCAACACTCCCTAGAGAGGAGAACAACTTAATTTTGGGATTATCATATTACACTGTTTAAAATATCCAGATTCCAATCTGCAAAGGACCAGAGAAGTATAGTCCATACAAAGGAAAAAAAAGAAGTCAGTAGAAACTGTTCTTTTAAGTCAACTGTTACAACTATCAGTAGAAAAGTAAAGGAAACAATGAGGCTTCTCTGGTGGCTCAGTGGTAAAGAATCCACCTGCCAATGCTGGAGACGCAGATTCCATCCCTGGGTCAGGAAGATCCCCTGGAGAAGGAAATGGCAACCCATTCCAATATTCTTGCCTGGGCCCATGGACAAAGAACCCCGCCCCCCCCCCACACACACACTCATTAACAAAGATCATATATTGTATGACTCCTTTTATAGCAAATGTCAAAGACAGATTCATAAAGATAGAAATTAGATTAGTGGTTACTAGGGCTTGAGGTAAGAAGGGTATGAGAAGTGACTCCTAATGGATATAGTATTCTTTTTAGGGTGATGAAAATGTACTTATAATTGGGTAGTGATTATGGTGAATATACTAACTCTGTGAATGTACTAAAAGTCACTGAACTGTACACTTAAGAAACGGTGACTTTTATCTGGGCATGGTTTTACATGCTAAGATCATGTAATTTGTCATCTAATTATTGAACTGCTAAGTTGAATATTTGAGTAAACTCTGGGAGTTGGTGATGGACAGGGAGGCCTGGCGTGCTGCAGTCCATGGGCTCGCAAAGAGTTGGACATGACTGAGCGACTGAACTGAACTGACGTTGAATATATAAAATCATTGAAGCACGTAAGTGCTATCAAGGAATCAAAGTACCCCAATGTATGTTTTTAAAAATATATCAATGTTCAATGTTATGTGGCAGCCTGGATGGGAGTGGAGTTTGGGGGAGAATGGATACAAGTATATGTATGCCTGAATCCCTTCGCTATTCACCTGAAACTATCATAACATTGTTAATCAGCTATGCCCCAGTAAAAAATTAAAAGTTAAAAAAAATTTACCAGTGTTTTTCTGATTCTCCCCCATCTTGCTTTATGGTAATCTCTTCACTTTCTAAATATATTTTCTTATATTTTTGAAACTTATGAGAATTCTTTTCTGTTTCCTACCTACAGAGCTAACATTTATTGGAGTCTTTGCAGGCAAATTCTTCAGCAAAGTGACCTCTACACTGCCCCTTCCCCATCCTTAAAATTCTACAGCCTCTTAGAAACCTGCACCATCTCCCAGAAGTATCTGTACAAATAAGTTTATAAGTGGACATTTGAGCTTAGAGTAAACTTGAAGAGATGCCAAAGGCTCTTGGTTGAATTAAAATCATAGCGTTAGCAAGAAGTGATTTTCCTAAAGACTTCAGGCTTGCTTGACAAGGCTTCCAGACTTATAAGGGAGATTTTTAGCAAGAAGTGATTTTCCTAAAGACTTCAGACTTGCTTGACAAGGCTTCCAGACTTATAATGGAGATTTTTCTTTTTTTTTTTTTTTTTTGCTCTAGGAAATGGCTGTGTGGTGATGAGCCGACATGAGACCTGCATATTAAGGAAACTTATGGAAAAGTTTAGGTTGGAAAAAACCTACAGTTTTTTCTCCTCCCTTTCTTATCCTAGCAAATTTTAAATTAAAATTTAAAAATAGAAATTAAATGAGGTCTAGTAAGCAATATACACTTTATAAGGAAAACAGATTTTTCATGTGAATAGGCATCCTACAGTTTTATAAAAATATATCACTTGAATCCTACTATTTGTTTTAGTTCAAAGAAAGTTTCAAAATGTCCCACTAGATTTAAATAGAATTATGTTAGTAGAATATGGAATGACTAATTTTGGGGACTGAATTTTTATAAATATCTACTGAGGTCTTTTGCAAAAGAAAAGGAATGTATTCTCCTATGATCATACATGTTAAGGGGATGAATAACAATGGAAAGGAGCAGACTGACTTGAGGATTCTAAAATGTTAAGAATGCAAGATAATGATCACCACTGTGAGATGCACACCTGGGAGAGAAAGAATAATGCTGGGGTCACATCCATCCATCCTGGCCACAGTCAGACTCTCCAACACAACCAAGCTGGAGACTGTTGACCAAGGAAGTGCGCTTCCTCAGCATGGCTTGTTTAAAAATTATTATTATATTTTACAAATTCATCAAGTTTAAAGAAAAAGCCTTTTCCCACTACTTTGAGCTATCAGTCTTGTTGCCGAGTATCATGTGTCTTGTTTAACTTGAGAGATGATGGGTTACAGACCTCAAGTAGCATCTCAAGAAAATCTTCAATATCAAATGCACTGCTGTGTGGTCTTTAAAATGTGACCTGAAGAAGAATATTCAGCACTGTAAAGCAGATTTATGTGTTACTAATGGTAATATGTTAACATATTTCCTTTTACATGTTGATGATGATGGTGATATCTACATAGGGTGATTTAGAATTTACGAAGAATTTTTGCAAACACAATTTTACTTAATTCACACAAAAGCCTGTGAGATCTTTAGGATCAATTTTTTTTAGAGCAGATATTTTTGTCTTCATTTCACACATGGGATAACTGTGCCTCAGGGGAGTTGAACTCTGCTTGTTATTAGTAGAATTGAAGTCTGGATCCAGGGCACTTGATTTTAATTTCAGAACATTTTGCAAACCCATGTTCTCAATCTGGACTGCATATAAGAATCATCTGGATGATATTAAAAAAATAAATCCTCATGTTCTGGATGAACCCCAGACCAATGAAATCAGAATGACTTGTCATGAGACCCAGGCCACAGTGTTTGTTACAGTTCTTCAGATAACACCAGCGTTCAGCCAAGTTTGAGAACTTTGCTCTACGATGTCATGTTTCTTCCTTAAAGGAAGAGTGGCATTAAAAAACTGTTCTCATTGGAAGGACTGAGGCTGAAGCTGAAGATCCAATACTTTGGCCACTTGATGTGAAGAGCCGACTCATTGGAAAAGACCCTGATGCTGGGAAATGTTGAAGGCAGAAGAAGAGGGTGAGAGAAGATGAGATGGTTGGATGGCATCACCAATACAACGGATATGAACTTGGGAAAACTCCCAGAGCTGGTGAGCGACAGGGAAGCCTCGTGTGCTGCAGTCCATGGTGTCTTGAGGAGTCAGATACAACTTGGTGACTGAACAACAGCAACATTTAAGAGACCGAGATGTGAACCTTCAAAGATTTTAATATATTCATTGTCTTATTCAACTATTATTTCTTGAGAATCTTCTACGTGTCTAGTGGCACTTTTCTAGGAGATACCACAAAGTTCCTGGCAGTCTAGCTACCTCACAGGCATTATTATCATTTTGGCCAGATGTAGTGATCTTCTTCCATGTTGCTCATGAGAAATATTCTCATGAGGAATATTCATTCCTCACTCTTGCTCCCCTTCTTAATTTGACCCCAGTGCCAATCACTTTTGTGCAATGAAATGTTTTCTGCTCTATGAAAGTGAAAGTGAAAGAGAAGTCGCTCAGTCATGTCCGACTCTTTGTGACCCCATGGACTGTAGCCTACCAGGCTCCTCCCTCCATGGGATTTTCCAGGCAAGAGTACTGGAGTGGGTTGCCATTTTCCTTCTCTAGGGGATCTTCCTGACCCAGGGATCGAACCCCGGTCTCCTGCATTCCAGGCAGACGCTTTAACTTGTGAGCCACCAGGGAAGCCCTATGCTCTACCAGTAAACATGCATGCATGCTGCATTGCTTCAGTTGTGTCTGACTCTTTGAAACCCTATGGACTGTAGCCTGCCAGGGCCAGGCTCCTCTGTCCATGGGATTCTCCATGCAAAAGTACTGAAGTGATTTGCCATGCCCTAGCCTTTTCCAAACGCAAATTTCTGAGCCCAGGTGAAACAAAGCCAGTTATTTGGAAATCATCAGCTATGTCCTCCCCAGTAAGTGCCGAGGAGCTAAGGGGATGTGAGAGGCAGCCATTCACCACATTCCCCGTCTCTTATGGTAAATAGGAATTAGTATGTGAACAATAAAGAAAGCAGGATTGGCCCCAGATAGCTAGATGCATATGAAAGAAATTATTTCAGCAAGTCCTGTGGCTTGCATTTAGATCACTAAATCTTCACATGAGAGATTTAGTTTCCTCTTAATTAACGGTAATCTTTGAATATTCAGATTACCTGTCCCTTGCTGCAAGCTTGTATATAGCCTGGCTCCTCCCCTGCCTCCTGAAAGTCTGTGGTTTTGGGGTTATCTGAGATACTGTCTCCTGGCTCAAGTCCTAAAATTCCCACCAGATAAAACCTAACTCTTAACTTTTAGGTTGTGCATATTTTTTTTAGTTGACACTTTCTTCCTAAATGAAGAGTTAGAGCACCATAATCGAGGTGGGATGTATGGACACTTTTACTGTGTAAAGACCTGTTAGGTAGTTAGAATAGGAAAAAGGAGTCCAAAATGGCTGTGGCCAGAAGACAAAGAAAGGGAAAAGCCTGTGAAAATGGAACAAAAGAAAATCCATGGACCAGAGTGAGAACTTCAGGTGAAACAAACACGCCCCCTTCTTGGCTAGACCAATTTGCACAGGGCAGGCTCAGGGGGGAGGAGACAAAAAGAGAAGCCAAAATGGACTGAGGCCTCTCATTTGGGGCTGCACTGCCCTCAAGCCTTGAGGCATGCCTTCCTTTGCTTGCCGAATAAATCTCTGAGCTGTAACCGAGCTATAACACTGGTTCACTATTTCGAATCTTTGCTGCAGCGAGACATAACCAAGGAAATTACACGCTCCCCTGACATATCTGGTGCCATGATTCGGATGTAAACTGGCTGAAACAACCTTGGCTTGACTACCTAGAGACCCAGGTGAAAAATTTTACTCAGGGCTCAGTGTAAAGAAAAGAATAGAAAAGACATTTTTTTTTTAATTTTTGGTAAATTTTGTTGGAGTATAGTTGATTTATAATGTCGTGTTAGTTTCAAGTGTACAGCAAAGTAAGTCAGTTGTACATAGACATATATCCATTATTTTTCAGATTCTTTTCCCATATAGATGATTATAAAGTATTAAGTAGAGTAAAAAAAAATCTGCTGCTGCTTCCTGATATGCTTCCTTTTGTCAGATAAGGAGAGCCAAGTACTCCATCATGCTCTTCTTTCTGACTTGGCTGCTAGGAGGCTTGGAACTGTGTACTGTGTACAAGTCCGATTTGTTTCTCTCACTGCAACTCTTCTGGCACATTTCCCTACATATCAGTCAGGGTCTTGGCCCTCCTGATGCTTAAACAAGGTCGTTGTCAAGAGTTTGATGAAGGTCTAGGGAAGGTTAGGGGAAGCCAGTGAGTTATGGTGGGGCATTCTATGGCTTGCTGCAGTTGGAAGGAAGCCACTGCAGCCAGAGTCTGGAGGAGAGGTGGGAAGCAGTTGCTGGAATGTGGAGAGTGTCTGCAGCTCTAGGAGAGGGCTGCCGGATGGGAGCTGTAGCTGTTGATGGAGGACCACAACTACTGCCAACCCAGGGTCCTGCAGGGAAGGAGCCTAGGCCAAATTTCCCAACATCTTTCTCCTCTTGACCTTGAGTCCCTTGCCAGCAATGGCCATTATCCAAAGCAGATGGAAACCAGAGGGCAAAGAAGCCCAGCTGATAGACTCCATAGTGGTCAGTGACCCAGGACACAAAGCAGGGTGAAGGGTGGATTAGGAAGGACAAGAGAGACAACTCAGTGCCCATCTCAACTAGGTAATGAGTCTTACACTTTACATGGGTTTTACTGAAACAAAGGCTTTCCTGGTAGCTCAGCTGGTAAAGAATCTGCCTGCAATGCAGGAGACCCTGGTTTGATTCCTGGGATCAAACTGGAGAAAGATCCTCTGGAGAAAGGAAAGGCTACCCACTCCAGTATTCTGGCCTGGAGAATTCCCTGGTCTGCATAGTCCATGGGGTCGCAAAGAATTGGAAACAATTGGGCGACTTTCACTCTACAGCAAGGTCATTGTCAAGAGTTTAATGAGGATCTGGTACCTTTTATTATTTCCTACTTTGTTACTTTTTACTTTAAAATTAGGCTTAGTTTGGAAAAGAATGGGTAAAAGTTTAAGAATGGCAGTAAAAGCCTAAAATAACATGATTTATTGTGGTTGAAACATGTAAAGGTTATAGAAGACCATCACCACCTTCCTACATGACCATGTTCAGATTTTAGAAACCCTTGAGGGAAATAAGCCAACACTGTCATCTTTATGATTGAATCATCTCTCTTTGTGTCTCTCACAGTTGTCTGTTCCAGCTATATATCTCCAGATAAACCAGGGGCTGATGTTTTTCTGACAGATCTGTATATTGCTCTTTAGGGATTTGACTGGAGTAAATTCTCCTGTCATGTTATTCAAACTCAGTGACACAAGCCCAGGACTCCATAGGCCATTTCTTTTTTCCTTTCTTTTTTTTTTTTTAAAAACAAGCTCTTTGTTTAAGATTTTGAAAGCACAGAAAGTGTGAGAAGAAAATACAAATTCCCTGACTCTGCTCCGAGAGACGACCACTAAAAACACTTAAGCATATTTTCTTTATATCTCTATGTTTACTTGTTTCCTTTTACCATCACCAGCATGATAGCACTTACTATTAAAAGCTCGACACTATTCTAAGACCTTTACCATATAAAGTAAAAACTCTTATGATCTTCATTTTGCAGATGAGGAAACTGAGGCGACAAAGGTTATACAATTTGCTCAAAATCACATAAAAAATAAGTGGTGAGACTTGGATTTGAACCAGAAAAACGTGTTCAAGTGCTCACACTTCAAGTCACAAAATAGAGTGATATGACATCAGTTAAAAACATGAGCAGCAGAAGGAAAAATCAAAGGTAAGATCATAAACTGGAATCATAAATTGACTAAAAATTCCAAACCATAAAAACCTTTATCCTTGCTTCTAGCATTCCACAGAGTTTGCTCTAACTTTGTAGTATCTTTTGTAATTTTAGAAGGGGAGCCTTGTCAATTACAAAAGGCTCATAGGTGCTTCATTGGTAGCTCAGATGATAAAAAATTCACCTGGAATGCAAGAGACCTGGGTTTGATCCCTGAGTTAGGAAGATCCCTTGGTGCAGGGAATGGCAATCCATTCCTGTATTCTTGCCTGGAGAGTTCCTTGGACAGAAGAGCCTGGCGGGGCTACAATCCATGGGTCACAAAGAGTCAGACACAACTGAGCGACTAACACTTTCATACTTTCACACTGGGGTTCATGAGATTAAAAACAGATCAGAGGATCAACAGAAATATTGCTATTGTTGATATGGTGATCAGACAGAAGTCATAAATACTTGGTTATCATGTAATGTAACTAATGATGTTATTTATTCTTTTCATTTATTGTTTCACTATTATTAAGCACCTGGGCTTCCCTTGTGGCTCAGCTGGTAAAGAATCTGCCTGTAATGCAGGAGACCTGGGTTTGATCCCTGGGTTGGGAAGATCCCCTGAAGAAGGAAAAGGGTGTCTACTCTAGTACTGTGGCCTGGAGAATTCTATGGACTGTATAGTCCGTAGGGTCAAAGAGTTGGACATGGCCGTGTAACTGTCACACTTGAAGCACCTACTCTGGATCAGGTATGGTTCTAGGTATTAGCAATACAGTATGCAATAAGTCTTTGTGTTAGGGATCTTACATTGTAGTGAAAGAGACAGACAATAAGCAAGCAAATAAATTAAAAATATACCATTTCAAGTAGGGGGAGAGTGCCAGAGTGGCGAAGAGAAGGCCTACTTCAGGAATATTCCAACTGGGGCAAAAGATGAATTTTGTGGTCTATGGTTTGTAACATCCCTCAATAAAGACCAAGTTGAATTCAGGGAAGGTGACTCACATAGGGTAGCAGCATAGTCTATAAAGAAAAATAGATGGGCTTCATATCTTGTAACTAATCATCTGTGCTCTGTGAGCTCAGGCACTCAGTGGTGTCTGACTCTTGTGGCCTCATGGACTGTAACCCATCAGGCTCCTCTGTCCATGGGATTTCCCAGGCCAAGAGTACAGGAGTGGGTTGCCATTTCCTCCTCCAGGGGATCTTCCCAACCCAGGGATTGAACCCACATCTCTTGCATCTCTTCCATTGGCAGGCAGATTCTTTACCACCAGTGCCACCTGGGAAGCCCCAGATCATCAGTAAATATGATTTTTAAATGTTTTTCATCCAAGGATTGGTAAGTATGGGAGAGTACAGTAGGGAGGTCTAACCCCATTGAGCGCCTAGAAAATACAGAATGATAGTTCTCACACTTGCGCTTATAGCAGCTTCCCTAAGGTTCAAAACCTAGATTATCAGCTTGCCCAAAGAAGTTTTGCTTTAGAAGGTCTGGGGTGGAGTCCAATAATGTGCACTCCTAATAAGTATGATGCACTGCTGTGGCTTCAGTTATCACTCTTTGAGAACCAGCGGTATTGACCCCTGAGTTCTAAGACTCAGTTTGGGTGGTGACCATGGTGGGGATTCCAAGAGTTGGGGTTGAAATCTTCTTGGAAAAATGAAGTGGCCTAACCTAATCTATCTTTTCAGATGACCATCCCATTACTTATTTAGAAGGGAGCTAAAGAAGTGCTTGTTCCCAATTGGGGGAGCCAGGCTTTTTCCCTGGGGAAATTGTTATCAAAGGGCTACAAAGCACAGACAGATGGGTACTTGAAGTCTTATTCCATTAGTCTGGCCAAAACTGTTTTAGCTTGGAAGACTTTAAGGAAGTTACAAGCAAAACATCTGTGTCAAGCATTTATTTTTTACTGGTAAAAAATAATCACAGTCATAAGATTATATTTCATACTAATAAAAAAAAACCTTTAAACACACAAGACTTTTCCAAATTAATAAGTCTCTTTGAAAGCATCATTTTAATAGATATATAACATTCCATCATGTGATTATATGTAATTTATAAGCCATTTCTCTTCTGTACATTTCCACTATTTTTGCTCCTACAAATAATAGTAATGAATACCTGTGCACATAGATCTTTCCCTACATTTCTAATTACTTTAGCTTACTCAAAGTGGAATAGCTGAGTCAAAATAAACATTTCTATATGTGCATAAAATATATTTCCATTTGTTATTTTTAACCAAGAAGTATTTAAATGTGAACACTGTTGCAAGGACAGCATGATCTTGGCTTCCTTCTTTGCCATTTGAATAAGACTAAGCCTTCTTGTTCTCAAAATAATAAGCATGTGATTCATCTAGAAGGAAAAGAAATTTCATATCAAAATAGAAGGAAAAGAAATTTCATATCAAAATGCTTCTAAAGAAAATTTGTGAAAGTCTCTTTGAAGAGGGAGCTAACAGAAAAAACTTTGCCATACAGTACACAGGAAAAATTCCTAATTAAATCTCTCTCTCTCACCAGAGTTGCCTGATTACAGCTTCCCCTGACAATCTCTAGTCTGTCTTTCTCTCCAGCCTCAGCTGATCTCTCTCACCTTCCAGACCTAGGTCCATGCCTCTCTCTTGTAAACAAACGTAAGCTCTTCATTTTTAAAAATGTCCAGCTGTAGCCTTGAATAGTGAAATTAAGACCCAGAAATGGATTGAGCAAAGAATTTTCTTGAAGAGGCTTTGGAGGGAAGCTTGTGGACCTTGCAGAAATGCATTGCAGGTTGACTTTGGCCAAAACTTGCCCCTTAACTTAGACATTTGTGTCCCACCATTGGAAGACTGAACAGCAAAATCCTTCTTTGGTGTTATTTCTGACCTTCCTGAACTGAAGTGTGCCCAGTGATTGTGTGACAGGGTAAGTTCCAGTCACATCTATGGTGTCTAATCATTGTAACAAAGTCTACAATATGAACAAAGCATGTCAATCAAATTTATTAATATCTGAAATACTCACTTTTAAATGCAGATAAGCTTCACTGATGTAACTTGGATTAAAAATCTCTTTATGGGTGTTATATGTTGAAATTTTCCAGTAGTCTTATATGGATGTGACAGTTGGACTATAAAGAAAGCTGAGCACAAAAGATTTGTGCTTTTGAATGGTGGTGTTGGAGAAGACTCTTGAGTCCCTTGGACTGCAAGGAGATCCAACCAGTCCATTCTAAAGGAAATCAGTCCTGAATATTCATGGAAGGACTGATGTTGAAGCTGAAACTCCAATACTTTGGCCACCTAATGCAAAGAGCTGACTCATTTGAAAAGACCCTGATGCTGGGAAAGATTGAAGGCAGGAGGGGAAGGGAATAATAGAGGATGAGATGGTTGGATGGCATCACCGACTCAGTGGACACGAGTTTGGGTAAACTCTGGGAGTTGGTGATGGATGGGGAAGCCTGGTGTGCTGCAGTCCACAAGGTCACAAAGAGTTGGACACGACTGAGCGACTGAACTGAACTGATGTTGAAATTCTATTATTTCTTTAAGTAGGTGCACACTTACTAATTTTAAGAGTACAATGTATTACTAATTATTGTAAAAGTTGTTAACTTTACATATAAAGACAAAAAGAATATTCAAACAGTTAAACAGATAAATTGATTCATCGTATGAACATTAAAAGAATGTATTAGCTAGACAACTTTTTGGAAGAAGTTTATATCATTTTTTATATAAGCCAATAAATGCTTATAAAACTTAAAATAATAACACAAGTATGAATAATAAAGCTCAGCTTTATTAATAATCAGAATCTTTGTGGAATCATTTGGTGTACTAGTATTCCTAACAATAAACAAAATAATCTTAAAGGAATCATTTAATTTTGAGTGATTTAACCCCCATTTGGGTTATGCTTCTTGGAAGACAAAGACCTTTTTAAAGAGTTTTAATGAATGAATTAAAAGCAGAAGGCCAGCTTTTTCATCTCAAAATTATATAAGATGGAAAAATCTTCATAATTAGGTACAGAAGCACCCATGGTAAATTACCATTGATCCAGAGGAAAAATATACACTATGAGGGAAGTAAGATAGTACTGGAGAAAAAGGAAGTGTCTAAAAAACTCCTTCCTCCTTTCCTGCTGTCAGTTTAAAGTGAGTGACTATTCAAGGCAGCAAGCATGAAGCAAGCAACCCCAGGAGCAATCTAGCAACTGACAGAGCTCAGAAACGATTGCTTTAAATCTTAATGGTAAATTTGTATAATTTAGCTAATAAAAGGCTAAACAATAAAAGTTTAATAATAATAATTATTGTTATTTAGATTTATTGTGGTTATCCCAGAAACAAGTTCTCTGATTAGGATATTTGGCTTTAGGTGAATTTTTTTTTTTTAATCCAGACATTTGTAATTCAGTCAAAATGTGTATTTGCCACATGTCTAATTTACTTTAATATTTCTAATCCTGTCAAAGCTCATTAGCAAAAACTGCTATTGACTGCAGCAGCAGGAGATTGGGCCAAAACTGCCTTATTAAAACATTCCCATCTGGATATGTTTTTCAGCTTTCCTCAATGAGGCATTCAACTGGCAAAAGCAGAGATCTGCTACGATCAGGAAAGTTTTCTCTTCTCGAGCATTCTTTTCTTCCAAGTCTTCAAGTGCCTAACATGTTGTTTCTATAATAGTTTGGAATGATGTTTTCTTACTAGACACCAAGAGGATTCAAGTCCCTATTTTCTGCTTAAAAATGCTTTCTGATGTTCACCATGCCAGGAGAACTTGGTGAGTATTTTATCCAGAAACCTCACTCTCCAGGTGAAGAAACAGGCTCAAGCAGGTGAAAGAACCCATCCAAAGTTCAGCAGCTAACCAGGGAGGAACTGGAGCAGGATCCCACCGCCCTCCCACGGTGCATTCCAGCACTCAGTCCAGAGCTGCAAGTAGTCACCTTTCAACCTATCTTTTTTTCTCTTTCCTAATGCCATATTCCTGACCAGACTAAAGAACCATCTTTCTTTTTCTTCTCAAATCTAGTCATATTTCAACTTTAAGAACTGATGGGATCGAGCCTCTTTGATCTCTTTCTGTTTCCTGAGTATTTCAACCTGCCGCCTCGTGGGTCTAATGAGCATCACAGATGATCCACTGATGTTTCCGGCTCAATGAACCATTCATTATTACACTGATTATTATGAATTGCATTTTGGCGTGTGCTTCTTCCCCTTAATTTTGAAACCCATGTGTATTGGACAGGAAATCAAGTCCATGTGTTTTTAACTCATTTGCGCCCAGGTCATTAGAATGTGACTGGTCAGAGCTAACCGGACTCTAAGTAGTGCTCTGGGTTTTTTCATAATGTATTGATGTCTTAGCTTCTGCAAGATGTCACCAGCCAGATTGTAGGCACTAGAGTTCCAATTCTAGCTCTTCAAAGTTGACTCTGACATACTCCCAGTCACCTTTTCTTAATTAACTCCATATTTGTGATACTTTCTTTGGATGAATGACTATGTGAGACTGAGACAAGTTTGAGCATACTATCCTCCTTCTAGGAACATCTAGAAATAGTAATGTAAATAACAATACTGAGCATTTATTGTGCATTTACTATGTGCCAGGCACTGTTTCAGGAACTCCGCTGTTCCTGCTGCTGCTGCTAAGTCACTTCAGTCGTGTCCAACTCTGTGCAACCCCATAGATGGCAGCCCACCAGGCTCTCCCATCCCTGGGATTCTCCAGGCAAGAACACTGGAGTGGGTTGCCATTTCCTTCTCCAATGCATGAAAGTGAAAAGTGAAAGTGAAGTGGCTGAGTCGTGTCCAACTCTTAGCGACCCCATGTACTGCAGCCCATCAGGCTCCTCCATCCATGGGATTCTCCAGGCAAGAGTACTGGAGTAGGGTGCCATTGCTTTCTCCGTTTAGGCACTCTACCTGTGTTTAATTCTCACAATAATCCAGTGATTTGGGTAGGATTATTATTTCCATTTTAAAGACTAGAAAATAGAGATCCCAGGTCACAGGTAATAGGCACTGAAGCCACAGATCTATGTATCCTTCTAGGATAATCTCATGAGATCTCTCCTACCTCTGCTCTTCCTCTCAAGTCTGGCCCATAGCCCACACCTCTTTGCTGTGTTTAGGAAATGCACATCCATTTGCCTGCTGCACATCTCTATTTGGAGATCCCAGAGGATCACAAACTCAGGGTCCATAACTGAACTCATTCACCCTTGAGAGTCCCTTGGACAGCAAGGAGATAAACCAGTCAATCCTAAAGAGAATCAACCCTGAATATTCATTGGAAGGACTGATGCTGAAGCTGAGGCTCTGATACTTTGGCCACCTGATGAGAATAACTGACTCATTGGAAAAGACCCTGATGCTGGGAAAGATTAAGGGCAGGAGGAGAACAGGCTGGCAGAGGATGAGATGGTTGGATGGCATCACCGACTCAATGGACATGAGTTTGAGCAAACTCTGGGAGATAGTGATGGACAGAGAAGTCTGGTGTGTACCAGTCCATGGGGTTGCAAAGAGTCAAACACGAGTGAGCGACTGAATGACAACTCTTCTTTCTAGCTTCCACAACAGGCTCCTTCTGTTGTATTCTTATCTCATAAAAAATGCTAAGATTCTTCTCCTTTACGTTTCATCTATGCAGTTCTGTTACCCGCCTCTCCTTCCATTACTGTCCACTGCAACCCCTTCCATCAGACTGCAAATACCTCTTGCAGGCATGGCCATCACTTTGCTCTGCCTCCAATCCATTCTCTACACTTATCCACACATGTTTATCTCTTCAATATCTCTCCATTATCCCTGGGGATAAAATCTTAACTCCTTATGGATGTGTCTTTCTCTTTAGACTGTGAGTTTTTCGGGAGAAGGGACGTAGTCCAGTTCATCATTAGCTATTCATTGACTGGTATTTGTTGAGTGAATGAAAGTGCCTACACTGGTTCTATTCAATGGTCAAAAGTCTCCTTTTTCTTCCAAAGGTTGGGGGAGGGAGCTGAGTGGGAGGGCAGTTAGGGATGATGATCTCTGCCTCTCTTGACCCAAGTTTTTCAAAGAGGAAAGAAGGAGAGTAACACTCAGCTTGCTATGTTTGGTTATGTGCCCCTAGATGTTTTAAAGGGATAAGCTTACCATATCCCAGCAGACACCCTATGAATAGTACTGTCTTCATTTTTGAGATGATAAAACTAAGGTCCAGTAAAGAATATGCCCAAGCTCAAAAACTTAGTAATTAACCAAGCTTAGTCATTGACCAAACCATCATTCAAATCTTAATCTGGCTAGTTCCAAAGCTGGGCCTCCTTATATCCATCAACCATGTAAAATTCATTCTAAAACTAAGTCCAATAACCTTATACATGAACCATATCTGATCTGGACATCCTGCCCACCCTCCCGCAAGTGTCCTTTGCCAATACACTCATTCATTCCTCTATTCCACCCACCACAGCCTCCCAACCACAGACCACGGGCTCCAGCAGAGCTTGGAGTTTGCCAATCTGACTTAGAGATAAGGAGTATCTTACGGAACTTTCCCCATCTAATAATATCCATTGTGTTTTCCTAGATCAGATAGGGAGTTTTAATTAAAGTTAAAATCTTATCTGCAACTGCTTAGTTAGAAGAAATATTTTCCTCTTTCACAGGTTCTGATTTTGGGGAGGCATTAAGGAAGCTAAGTAAAAATAGTCAGGGTGCAAAGAGGGAAGTGTATTTCCTGGCATCGGAGTTTGAAGCTTTCAGAATTTTGGATCCAGGTGTTGAAGCAAATGAGGCAACTTGGACTTTGTGAGATTGAACACAATTCTTTGAGGAATACAAGTCTGTGAGTCAGGGAAACAATAACATGGGGTCATAAGCTCAGGGAACGCCAATATAAGATGGGAGCTATTGTCTAACTCAGTTTATTTTAAAATTCGAACATTCTTAAGTACTTATTGCATATCCAGCACTGAAAACACACGTAAGTAAGACACAGTTCCTGCTGGTGAGCTTACAGTCCAGTCAGGGAGACAGACGTGAAAACAAACAAATAACAATTAAGTGTGATAATTATGCTAAGTAACTGCATGGCACAGGAGAGAAAGCAATTAATTAATTTATTTTTACCTGAAGCACAGTTGATTCATAGGATCATGTTAGTTTCAAGTGAATAGCATAGCAATTCAGTTATTGTGCTCCTGTTCAGTCCCTCAACCATGCCCGACTCTTTGCAACCCCATGGATTATAGCCCGCAAGGCTGCTCTGTCCATGGGATTTTCCAGGCAAGAATACTGGAGTGGGTTGCCATTTTCTTCTCCATGGGCTCTTCCTGACCCAGAGATCAAACCCATGTCCCATGTTTCCTGGGTCTCCCTGCATTGAAAGCAAATTCATTACTGCTGAGGCACTGGGGAAGCCCATGTGTCTACTTGACCCAAGTTTTTCAAAGAGGAAAGAAGGAGAGTAACACTCAGCTTGCTATGTTTGGTTATGTGCCCCTAGATGTTTTAAAGGGATAAGCTTACCATATCCCAGCAGACACCCTATGAATAGTACTGTCTTCATTTTTGAGATGATAAAACTAAGGTCCAGTAAAGAATATGCCCAAGCTCAAAAACTTAGTAATTAACCAAGCTTAGTCATTGACCAAACCATCATTCAAATCTTAATCTGGCTAGTTCCAAAGCTGGGCCTCCTTATATCCATCAACCATGTAAAATTCATTCTAAAACTAAGTCCAATAACCTTATACATGAACCATATCTGATCTGGACATCCTGCCCACCCTCCCGCAAGTGTCCTTTGCCAATACACTCATTCATTCCTCTATTCCACCCACCACAGCCTCCCAACCACAGACCACGGGCTCCAGCAGAGCTTGGAGTTTGCCAATCTGACTTAGAGATAAGGAGTATTTTACGGAACTTTCCCCATCTAATAATATCCATTGTGTTTTCCTAGATCAGATAGGGAGTTTTAATTAAAGTTAAAATCTTATCTGCAACTGCTTAGTTAGAAGAAATATTTTCCTCTTTCACAGGTTCTGATTTTGGGGAGGCATTAAGGAAGCTAAGTAAAAATAGTCAGGGTGCAAAGAGGGAAGTGTATTTCCTGGCATCGGAGTTTGAAGCTTTCAGAATTTTGGATCCAGGTGTTGAAGCAAATGAGGCAACTTGGACTTTGTGAGATTGAACACAATTCTTTGAGGAATACAAGTCTGTGAGTCAGGGAAACAATAACATGGGGTCATAAGCTCAGGGAACGCCAATATAAGATGGGAGCTATTGTCTAACTCAGTTTATTTTAAAATTCGAACATTCTTAAGTACTTATTGCATATCCAGCACTGAAAACACACGTAAGTAAGACACAGTTCCTGCTGGTGAGCTTACAGTCCAGTCAGGGAGACAGACGTGAAAACAAACAAATAACAATTAAGTGTGATAATTATGCTAAGTAACTGCATGGCACAGGAGAGAAAGCAATTAATTAATTTATTTTTACCTGAAGCACAGTTGATTCATAGGATCATGTTAGTTTCAAGTGAATAGCATAGCAATTCAGTTATTGTGCTCCTGTTCAGTCCCTCAACCATGCCCGACTCTTTGCAACCCCATGGATTATAGCCCGCAAGGCTGCTCTGTCCATGGGATTTTCCAGGCAAGAATACTGGAGTGGGTTGCCATTTTCTTCTCCATGGGCTCTTCCTGACCCAGAGATCAAACCCATGTCCCATGTTTCCTGGGTCTCCCTGCATTGAAAGCAAATTCATTACTGCTGAGGCACTGGGGAAGCCCATGTGTCTCTCTCTCTCTCTCTATATATATATATGTAAAACTGATATACATATAAAACTGTATCTGAATTCTTTTCAGATTCTTTTCCCTTATAGGTTATTATAAAATATTAAGTTTAGTTTCCTGTTCTATACAGTATGTTCTCATTGGTAATGAATTTCTTTTGAGAATCCTGAGGAATTTAGAATTATCAGAAAGGGTGAGTTCTAAGTGGAGTTTTGAAGGACAAATAGGTAGAGAATAGTGCTTTAAAGCAGAGGGAAAAGCCCATGCAAAGTCATAGTAGCCAAAATGAACAATCAAATAAGCAAAACCCACGAGGTGTGAAGGGTCAGGCGAGGGCTGCTTAAAGACCATGTGAACGTGTGCATAGGGTGTGTGGACACCTGTGAAGAATCAGTGGCTTCTGCCATCTTCTAACGACAGAGAGACATGTAGGGTTAATTATCAGCAATGCCCTCCCTCTTGCATTCTTGATATATTTCCTCAAGAATGAGTCACGTCTAACTAAATGATATTTGTATGAATATATATCAATGAAAGAATAACACCGGAGAGAAAGGGTCTTATAAATGTCACAGCACTGTCCATTTTTATATTATATGAAATAGTATAAATTCATTGCTCTCATAAATTTACAGAGAAATCCAGCTTCAGGGCCTGTTTACAAGGGCTGTTGGACTTTGTGAACAAAGCCTTCTCATGTGCTCTGGGGGCTTTTTGATAACTGCATTATGNTATGATATATGAAATAGTATAAATTCATTGCTCTCATAAATTTACAGAGAAATCCAGCTTCAGGGCCTGTTTACAAGGGCTGTTGGACTTTGTGAACAAAGCCTTCTCATGTGCTCTGGGGGCTTTTTGATAACTGCATTATGGGGTTCTTGTGAAATGGATTTGGTGGTCTAAGTCCTTGGTGGATTGGGATATGCAAGAGAACTTCAAAGCCTGCTCGTGTGATTTGCCTGGGATGTCAGTCAGCACTGTCTCTGGCAGTCACGGAAGAAAACTGGCATTGTCCTGCTGCTTATATCATTTCTAACAAGCTAGTTCTCCTGCATGAGTCTTTCTACAAGCCCCAAGATAATGCAGAGATGCTGGTGGTTTCTGTTCAATTTTGCCAGCTTTTCCTGGGCTTCAAAGGCAGCCAAATTCAACACTGGCTGCTGCTTTTAGGAGGTGAGCTCTTTGTGTGGTGACAAATTCCCTGAGCTGGAGCAGAGATGAGTAAAATCTTTTCCCAGTCTTGCAAATGTGAGCTAGTGAGCTGGACATGGAAATGTCCAAGTTTGCTCATATTTGCAAAACTTGCTTGGTCATTAGTGTCCTGTTAGAACATATCTGTGTTTGTGGCAGACACTGAAAACTGCTGGCTCTTCTATCTTCCTTTCTTGGAAATATCACTTTGAAGACTGTATTCCCAGTTCCCTTCAGTCCAGAGTGCCCAGTGAGATATAAGCAAGTTTTCAGATGGGGCTTTAAGAGTTGGCTCTGTTGATAGAACCACCATTCGCCCTCTTCCCCCATGCTTCCTATTCCCTGCCTGGAATCATAACCTGATGGCTGGTGCTCCAGCAGCCATCTTGGATGATGAGGCAAACTTGATGATAGAAACCATTCACCAAGAATGGAAAAGAAGAGACTGCATCCCTGATGACATAGAAAATCTGACATTCCAGTACAGACTGCCTACTTCTGCACTTCATATTGTGTGAGAGAAAAGTAACCAACCCCCTATTTAAGCATCTGGCTTTTGGGTTTTCTACTATATGCAACTGAAAACAATTCCTAATGGAAACAATCTTGTTTTCTCTTCTACTGTATATCAGTTTCCCTCAATCAGCGGGCAACACAGCTGCCAGCAATTCCAGAGAAAGTAGACAATAATTATTCAGAGGAGTTCAGGAGTCAGATTGCCTCAAGCAGCATCAACGTTTGCCAAAATCCTTGAAACTTTTTGTGCCAATGATATAAGGAGTTGCTATCATCAGTATTCTCTGATGAGGCCTTTCTTCTTTCCATCAGACTTACACCAAATTGAGGTCTCACCTTTCTTTCAGTGATGGGACAGCCCCTAGAAGACCCTGCAGAACTAAGACCCCAACCCCTACTGGTGATAAAAGCATGTGATGGCATAGACAGGGCAGTGACATTCACTACCAAGCCAGTCATTTGCAAGGGGAGAAAAAGCATCTACGGCTAGCAAAGGGTCCAGGGAAGAAACCCAAACCAACTCTGAAACCAAACAGCTGCCTGAGGTATGGAACTGTGCTGTAGAATTTCCCAGCTCTCTGTGTGTGTACTTGTGTGTATATTAATCGTGTGTTCCTATTTTCTGTATTCTGATGATTTGACATCGTGGGGCCTTGCTGGCCCTGGAGGGACTACCCTCTCAGGATTAACTCATTCCTAGAGAAAGCACCCCAGAGAAGGCAATGGCAGCCCACTCCAGTACTCTTGCCTGGAAAATCCCATGGACGGAGGAGCCTGGTGGGCTGCAGTCCATGGGGTCGCTAAGGGTCGGACACAACTGAGCGACTTCACTTTCACTTTTTACTTTCATGCATTGGAGAAGGAAATGGCAACCCACTCCAGTGTTCTTGCCTGGAGAATCCCAGGGATGGGGGAGCCTGGTGGGCTGCCGTCTATGGGGTCACACAGAGTCGGACACGACTGAAGTGACTTAGCAGTAGCAGTAGCAGAGAGAGCACCCACTTGCCCGGGAATGTGCCTTTAAATGCAAGCCAATCATTGCAAAGTACACTCTCTCTCTCAGATCCCTTCACCACTGGATTCTCACACTCTGGGCCACTCTCCGCCCTTCCCGGTCACTTCAAGCCCGGGTACCTTGCTAGGGACAAGGCACAGGGACAACCCCTATGCTCTAGAACCTCAGATCACCCCTCCTCACTCGTTCCTTCCCGCAGAAACCACAGCAAAGGCCGCTGCCCACGTTTTCCTCTCATGTCTTCTGCCTCCTTACCAAGCCTGGCGGCCCATGCAGCGTGGCATGCCTCCTGTTTCTAGGATGTGTGAACACAAGAAACTTCTTTCTTTGTGGCAGTCGTTTCCGTGCTATCATGGCTTACCATGTATGATCAAAGTAAATTCTGAGTACCTTTCTTCAAGTGTGTGCATGCGTGTATGTGTGCGTGCAAGCACACACAAGACTGCAATGTTTAAGAAATAGGGACTCAGAGTTACCATTTTTTAAGGTGCAATTTTCTCACAGGCCCGCATAACAGACACCAGGCTTCCCTGATGTTCACTGCCGTGCTTGCCCAGGATTTATCAGCCCTTACTCCAGGGCCTGGATAGTACTTCTCCAAGAATTCTCTCTTTAATGAATCATGACATTGGCTTCTCATTTTATTTTATCAGATGGACTCTCCTAAGTGAGTGAAGTGAAGTCACTCAGTCGTGTCTGACTCTTTGCGACCCCATGGGCTATAGCCTACCAGGCTCCTCCATCCATGGGATTTTCCAGGCAAGAGTACTGCTGGGGATATATTTTGCGTCCAAAGGAGATAATATTGAAAATGTTCAGTAAGTCAGTTTTGTTGTTAAATCGAAACAAATAAAAAATTTCTTGGAATCTATGGCTCTTCGTGGTGATTTTAGCATCTTAAAAGAGAAATCTCCCAGGCATGTCTGAGAGTGCAAGCTGAGGGTTATGATCAGCGATTAATGCTGCCTTGGGGATGACGAGAATGGCAGAGGGGTGGACTCCTTCTGGGAAAAATGAAGCTAGTCTTTCACCAGATCTAAAAGACCCTGGCACTGGTTTTGTTTCAAGGACATGAATGAGAGAGAAATGTTTGAAATGAGACAATTCTTACCCTTTAAAGAACAAAAATATGTTTATTAAAGCCTCATGTCTCCAAGCTCTTTTCTCAGTCCTCACAAACCCACCAGGTTTTTGAAGCTTTATCATCCCCACTGCTATTACCAGAAAATCTGGGAGAAGAAGCGTTGGTTTCAGTAAGGATCTCCTATGATGAAACTGCTTCCCAGGTTTCTGGGAGGCCTGATTCCATGATCACATCAGATTCTATGGTGAAATTTTTCACATGATTGTTGATGGGAAAGGTCAAAGTTCCACATAGGTGACGTGTGAAAGAACGAGGGAGCTGTGGTTTCCTTCCACCACAACCATGGCTCAGAGCTTTAGATCTCACTAGGCTCTCACAGAGTCAGAAGCATCTAGATTTTAACCAGTCTTCCAGCACACTCTCATGCACACTGAAGTTTGAGAACCACCGCATTGCACCATGCTTTATCTTCTTGTTTTTCTCTTCCCAAGCACAGGGTTTCACACTAGACAAACTGGAACACCACTTTCTTTTATCAATGTATATATTTATTATTGCACCAATGCTAGCCTTAACCCTGCTCTCACAACATGCTTTCCCTATCTTATACAGTAATTAATATAAAGGTAGGCATACAACTTTTTTAAATGTTTTTATTTTTTTGAGTGTAGTTGCTTTACAATATTGTGTTAGTTTCTGCTGAACGGCAAAGTGAATTAGCTATATGTATACATCTATGTCCTTCCTTTTGGACTTCCCTCTCACCCCCCATCCCACCTCTCTAGGTCTCCACAGAGCACCGAGCTGAGTTCCCTACATTATACAGCAGGTAGAACATTATTTTCTGATTAGGTAACTATGGTCAAGTTGATGTCTTTGAGTTTCTATGTATTTATTAGTATAGTACAGTGGATACAATAATTACATCTCAGGAGTGTTACTGGGATTAAGTCAGATCATGTATGTAGTACACATAGAAAAGCACCTGGAAAAGAGAAAACACTCAATAAACAGTAGCTGTGACTATTACTACCATTATTACCGTTTTTTGCCTGTCTTTTTGCCAAATCAATGACAGACACAGTCACCAGAAGGGGGAATAGAGAGAGTATTTTCTAGCTCTGTGAACCTAGGCAAGTTACTTTGGGGCTCAGTTTCCTCCCTTCTCTACTAAATAGAGAGACTAGCATTTACCTCACTGGATCATTGTGAGGATTCAATGAGTTGGTGTAAGTAAAGTATCTTAGGAGAGTACCTGGTACTCAGTAAGTGCTCCATTAAACACTAGTAATGATGACGATGATCCACTAGCCCATTTGTCTACTTACTTTTGCAGCTCTGACATGATTGTCAGGAAAGTTGTGGAAGTAAGTGACATTCTTGGATAAAGACCTTGTTCCACGTGAGGGCTTCCCTGTCCCACTGAGTCAAAGAGCCATTTCTTTCTCTTTGCAGAGGTCTCCATCCTGTTACTTCTCTTGCTGCCTTCTCTCTTTGTGTCTGTTTACATGCCTGGTGCAAATTAGTGTTCAGTAAATGTCTGTTAATAAAAGACTGTTTGATCTCCAATTGTAGTGTATATACATGTCATATGCAAGAGGCAGAATAATGACCTCCCAAAGATGTCTACCTCCCAGTCCTTGAGACCTGTGAAGATGCTAGGTTACATGTTGGGAGGAAGGTGGGAGTTAAGATTGCAGATGGAATTAGGCTTGCTAATCATCTGCCTTTAAAAAAGGGAGATTATGGTATTTTCATAGAATATAAATATATAGATAAGAGAATAGATGTTTGAAATTCTCAACACATGGAAAAAAAAATTGTAACTGTGAGATGATGGATGTTAACTAAACTTATCAGGATGATCATTTTGCAGTGTATATATATATATATATACACATATACAAATCATTATGCTGTACAACTTAAACTAACACCATATTCTATGTTAATTGTATCTTGATAAAACTAGGAAAAATAAAGAAAAATTACCAAGAAAAAAGTTTAGAAATAAAATGGAGAAATTAACTTGAGTTATCTGGGTGGACCTTAATCACAAGGTAAATGTAGAAGAGGGAATCAGAAGCCAGAACCAGAGAAATGCTATGTGGGCAGGACTCATCTTAATGTTGTTGGCTTTGAAAATGGAGGAAGGGTCCACAAGCCAAGGAATGTGTGTCTGCTGCTGCCGCTAAGTCGCTTCAGTCGTGTCTGACTCTGTGCGACCCCATAGACGGCAGCCCACCAGGCTCCCCCGTCCCTGGGATTCTCCAGGCAAGAACACTGGAGTGGGTTGCCATTTCCTTCTCTTAGAAACTGGGAAAGTCAAGAAAATAGATTCTCCCCTAGGGCCTCATAAGGAGTGAAATCCTGCTGACACCTCTATTTTAGCCTGCTGCTGCTGCTGCTAAGTTGCATCAGTCGTGTCCGACTCTGTGCGACCCCATAGACGGTAGCCCACCAGGCTCCCCCATCCCTGGGATTCTTCAGGCAAGAACACTGAAGTGGGTTGCCATTTCCTTCTCCAATGCATGAAAGTGAAACGTGAAAGTAAAGTCGCTCAGTCGTGTTCAACTCTTCGCGACCCCATGGACTGTAGCCTACCAGGCTCCTCCATCCATGGGATTTTCCAGGTAAGAGTACTGGAGTGGGGTGCCATTGCCTTCTCCATTTTAGCCTAGGGAGACCTATTTTGGAATTCTGACCTTTAGGACTATAAGACATTAAGTTCATTTTGTTTTAAGCCACTAAGTTTGTGGTAATTACAGCTGGAGTAGAAAACTACAATAGCATCCTTGGCTCCATTATTACAGCTAGTTCAGAAGTGGCTATTTTTTTCATTATTATTTAGCCTAATCATGTATTCCCCCATTCCTGTTAGCAATAGCACCTCTAACCATTGTGCTGGGGTATTGAGAGGAATTTTCATCATCTGAGAAAATCAATAAACATAAGTTTAAAAGTCTTCAAGGTCTAGGGCCCATCTAGCTTCTCAACATACGGCACTGGAGTACTCACCAGTGGGGCTAAGGGGCCTTCTTGTGTGTCCTTTGAACTCAGCCTCCACTTGCTCATCAGGCAAGGTGTGAAACATCAGCCCACCAATAGAGATTTAACCTGGCAGGCCTCTGTGCTGGGGGCGGCTCCTCCTTCAGCATCTGTGTGCATTCTGTTGAGCAGGAACCATTCAAAGGGGATCCGGTCTCTCCTTTATGCCAGCTTGAGGGAGAGCTAAATGTGGCTCTGTCAGCACATGGGAGATCAAAGGGCTGCCACCCCCAGCCCCAGCTGAGCTTCAGAGAACAGAGCCCCATGGAGCACCTCGCTCCCGCTGGAAGGGTTCCCCTGACTGTCTCCTGAGGCACACCCCTTTACCCTGGCCCCTCAGAATTTGAGAGAGACCTTGACCACTTCCATAGTTTGGGGCTCATTTAAAAAAGATAGACATATCACAACATGTGTTTTTTTAATTGTAATATATTATAAATGCTTATGTTTAATACATTAACATTTTTAACACATGAAGAAATAATTAACGTAATGATGCTATTCATAAGAAACTCAGAATTTATAAAAATATTAATTCAGGGACTTCCCTAGTGATCTAGTGGCTAAGGCTCTGTACTCCCAATGCAGGTGGCCCAGGTTCAATCAGGAACTAGATCCTATATGCCGCAACTAAGAGTTTTCATGCCACAGCTAAAGAAGATCCTGTGTGCCATGACTAAGGTCTGGTGCAGCCAAATAAATAAATAAGTACTCTAAAAAATTAATACTTCATAGTATATTAGAAGCACCATAGACGGCTAATGGGATACAATTAAACAGATGCAATGAATTTCTCCTTTGAATCTTCCATTCATCTTGGTGGCTATTTATTCCCTGTTGATAAAGTTGAGTATACATTGGAAGCCTCAGCCAAGGTCTACTGCCTCACATCTTCTCTGCATTTGCTCTGCCACCCACCTCTCCTCATTGCCAGAAATGGTACCAAACATTCCCGTTTCCACTGGGAGTGACAGGACGTAATCTTGCCACATCCTTTCATGATGAGCTATCAGGTGCTGTGAGACGCATACGACTCCCAGGAAAAGGGATCTAGGCCTGAGATGGATACACAGCCAGCATAGATGCAGACTCCAAACATGTATTCTCTCCAGCTGGTCATTCATTTCAGGAAACAGCTTGTACTAGCAACCTAGGCTTGGAAAAACATAACTCTCAAGCAGGAATTTATGAAGTTTTGAACGGGAGTTTTCAATCCTGTAGAGAGTCTAATTGCCAGAGAACTCTCCAGTATCAGGGAGGAAGAATGTTCATCCTGCGTCTTTATGTCCCATGGTTTTAGGAAAATCTAAGCTCTAGGAAGGAGAAGGCAATGGCACCCCACTCCAGTACTCTTGCCTGGAAAATCCTAAGGATGGAGGAGCCTGGTAGGCTGCGGTCCACGGGGTCGCTAAGAGTTGGATACGACTGAGTGACTTCACTTTCACTTTTTACTTTCATGCATTGGAGAAGGACATGGCAACCCACTCCAATGTTCTTGCCTGGAGAATCCCAGGGACGGGGGAGCCTGGTGGGCTGCCGTCTATGGGGTCACACAGAGTTGGACATGACTGAAGTGACTTAGCTTAGCATACCAAGCTCTAGGAGGTGGGTGGCATCTCTTGGTCTTAATGGCCCAAGAGAAGCCAAGAATCCATAAGAGAGCTGTGGTCTCTTGTTAAGGCTAGTACAAATACATAGAAGTCATCTGTTCTCCCCTAAATTGACTAGATTGAGACTGAGAAGTCCCTCCACATCCCCTACCTCCATGCAGTTGCCTGTCACTGAGTATTTTTATCCACACGGGCAAACAAGTAGTAATATCAGAAAATGGTCTATCTCAGGGTTGGCCACACTATCTGGTCTGAAATGTTTATGATTTTCTTTACCAATTGCATAAACTGTAGGAAAACACTTTGATGTTTCAGAATTACTCCTACACAAGAGAATTGAACAGCTACTTAGAATCCCAGGGACGGGGGAGCCTGGTGGGCTGCCGTCTATGGGGTCACACAGAGTTGGACATGACTGAAGTGACTTAGCTTAGCATACCAAGCTCTAGGAGGTGGGTGGCATCTCTTGGTCTTAATGGCCCAAGAGAAGCCAAGAATCCATAAGAGAGCTGTGGTCTCTTGTTAAGGCTAGTACAAATACATAGAAGTCATCTGTTCTCCCCTAAATTGACTAGATTGAGACTGAGAAGTCCCTCCACATCCCCTACCTCCATGCAGTTGCCTGTCACTGAGTATTTTTATCCACATGGGCAAACAAGTAGTAATATCAGAAAATGGTCTATCTCAGGGTTGGCCACACTATCTGGTCTGAAATGTTTATGATTTTCTTTACCAATTGCATAAACTGTAGGAAAACACTTTGATGTTTCAGAATTACTCCTACACAAGAGAATTGAACAGCTACTTTTTTCTTGTTAATGAGATGAAGTTATGTTTACATGACACCCACATTCCAGGTATAATGAACCTATGGCAATGGTCTGAAATGAATTTCCTCCCTCCCTTCCTCCCCCTCTTCCTTCCTTCTTCTTTTTCCTTTGTTAGTGGTAAGGCCCAGGTTATGCTGCTAGAAAAAATAAAAGTCTGACACTGTTTCCGTTGTTTCCCCATCTATTTGCCATGAAGTGATGGGACCGGATGCCATGATCTTCGTTTTCTAAATGTTGAGCTTTAAGCCAACTTTTTCACTCTCCTCTATCACAAAGAGGGAAGTACGCACATGTAGGTAGTACTTTAGAATCACCAGAAGAACTTCAAAAATATCTCATTCCATCTCCATAGATTCTTAGGGATGAGAAAGCAATGGCAGCCCCCTCCAGGACTCTTGCCTGGAAAATCCCATGGATAGAGGAGCCTGGTAGGCTGCAGTCCATGGGGTCGCTAAGAGTCGGACACGACTGAGCGACTTCTCTTTCACTTTTCACTTTCATTCATTGGAGAAGGAACTGGCAACCCACTCCAGTGTTCTTGCCTGGAGAATCCCAGGGACAGGGGAGTCTGGTGGGCTGCTGTCTATGTGGTTGCACAGAGTTGGACATGACTGAAGCAACTTAGCAGCAGCAGAAGCAGATTCTTAGGGGGTGGTTTGGGTATTATGACTTACAAAAACTCCATAAATAGTCCCAATGTAAGTCAAGATTGAGAACTACTGATTTAAGTAAAATCAATGCTAAATTAGTCAAACAGTTGATTTGTTTCCCTGTTGAGTTTAAGCAAGCTCCAGGAGTTGGTGATAGACCTGGAAGCCTGGCGTGCTGTAGTCCTTGGGGTCACAAAGAGTCGGACACGACTGAGTGACTGAACTGTTGACAAAACTGAATAATTAAATGATTGTGTTGGGGGTTTTGACTAAACCCCAGTTTGGTCTAAAGTGATGATCTTTGCCTACTTATGGATTAGTTTATTATGGCAGCATTTTGAAAATTCAGAATGAGGCAGAAAGGTAGAAGGAGGGGATGTTGGTTTGAAATAATATAGTTTCAGTCTTTTTTTTTCTCATGTTCCATCCTTCAGTCTGCCAGTCTGTTTCAGACTTGCTGAAGTAATAGTATAGACAGAGTTCCATTGTAAGCTGATGAAGTTTCTGGACTGTGAGGTCTGGCTGTGCAGCACAAATTCAATAAGAATGCTTATATGACCACTGGCCGACTCTAGCCCACAGCAAAGAGTGTGAAGTCAATTCCTTGGAGTGCTGCCAGCAAATATTTTTGGCACGATTCCTGGATCATCAACAGGATTCTGTCCCTGACATCTGGAACACCCATCCGAGAGGCAAGCAAATAGTTTTGAAATGAAGTTAGGTCTCCTGACCAATTAAAGACGTGTGTTTGACAGCAACCCTGTGCAATTCATTAGCTGCCTGGCAAGTTTCCAGCAGGTATGAATTCCTAGTGACTCTTGAGTTACTGATTGTTGGGTGATCAGTCTGGAAGCTAGAAGGTAATGTGGCGTGCATTCCAGCTGGGGATGGTTTCATTGGAATGAGAGTAGGTGACCAACCACCTGTGAGCAATTACTAGCAGTGCCTCTGCACGAAGCAAAACCCAGGCCTGGTTCGCCACCTTTGTTCCAACTTGAATGTGGCATGCCTCTCCCAGTTTAGAGCTATGCTATAGTGCCATCAGTTATTAGAGTGCCATAGAGTTTTACCTGTGATGGAGAAGTTTCTGGACATTGCACATGCATGTTTATGTGTTTTCCACTACAAGAGGGTTTCTCAACCCAGTTCTCCTGGCATTTAGGGCTGGATAGTTTTTGTTTTCAGGACTTGTCCTGTGTATCATAGGAAGTTTAGCAGCATGCTGGCCTCCTCCCACCAGATGCCAGGAGCATTCCTCTGCTTGTGACAACCAAAGATGTTTCCAGACGCTGTCCAACTTCCCCCAGAAGGTGGGGGCTGGACAGTAAAACTGCCTTGTCTAAGAACCAGTGAGAAGGTCCCCAGATTTCAAAACAGTAGAAAAATAAGATTCCCTACACTGAGGCAGAGTGATGACTATAGCCGGCTTCCTAAATATCTTTCAGTACAAATGAACCATCCTTGTCTTTAGTTGTTGTATACAACAGCTTTAAGTTTTTTAGCCATCTATAGCATGCTCACTGGTACTCAGCACAGTGCCCTATTCACATAATAGGTACTAAATAATGCTCAGCTTTTTCAAGTTGAAATATAGTTGATCCACAATGTTTCATGTGTACCACCAAGTGATTCAGTAATACATAAATGTATATATGTATATATATGCACACATATATAAAGATTGAAGGTAGGAGGAGAAGATGATGACAGAGGATGAGATGGTTCAATGGCATCACCAACTCGATGGACATGAGTCTGAGTAAACTCTGGGAGTTGGCGGTGAACAGGAGGCCTGGTGTGTGGCAGTCCATGGGGTCACAAAGAGTCAGACACAATTGAGCAACTGAACTGAACACACATATTTAAGACTCTTTTCCATTATAGGTTATTGCAGGATATTGAGTATAGTTCCCTGTGTTGTCCAGTAGGTCCTTGTTTGTCTATTTTATATATAGAAGTATATGTCTGTTAATCCCAAATTTTCAATTTCTCCCTCCCCCACTTTCCCCTTTGGAGCTTCACTGGTGGCTCAGTGGTAAAGAACCTGCCTGGCAATACAGGAGATGTGGGTTCAGTCTCTGGGTCTGGAAGATGCCCTGAAGAAGGAAATGGCAATCCAGTCCAGTATCCCTGCCTGAAAAATCCCACGGAGAGAGGAATCTGGCAGGCTATAGTCCATGGGGTTGCAAAAGAGTTGGACATGACTTAGAGACTAAACAACAACAACATTTCCCCTTTGATAACCACGCTATTTATAACAGTCCACTTCTGTTTTAAAAATAAGTTCATTTCTATCATTTTTTAAAGAGTCCACATATGAATGATATCATATGGACCTTATCTTTCTGACTTACTTAGTATGACAATCTCTAGGTCCAACTTGGTTGCTGCAAATGGCATTGTTTAATTTTTTTTAATAAAATAATGTTCATTGAATGTATTTAAAAAACTACTCTTTTCCCAATTCTGTCTGCGTGATTTTCCTGGGAATTTAACATAGGGCCTGGCCCAAGTCAATCAGAGCTTCTCATTTTTCTGAACATCATAAGTCCTGAAGCCAGTTTTATCGAAGTGACTCACAGAACTCATTGGAAATGTTGGGACAAACAGAGTTAGCCCAGCTTTTCTTTTCTTCTACTCGTTTTGAACCTAGAAAGATGTAGGCCTCCCCCCTCCAGAAATTCTAGAAGCCATCTTGATGTTATAAGAGTCACTCAAGAGAGTTGGGACAAAGCTGAGGGATAAAAACGTGAAAGTCAGATCTTGAAGCTATTATTGTGACCCTAGATCTAGTGGTATTTCTAGCCACATCCATAGCCACATTCTTGTCAATTGCTTGAGCCAGTATGTTCCCACTGGCTCAAGCAATTTAATTCCATTTTTATTATTTCTTGTTCAGGCCTCTTTGAGTTGGGGCTTCTATCATTTAAGATCAGAGGAGTCCTCCTTTAGACGCTGCTCTATGCCAGAACTTGCCTGCTGTGTGTGTAGCATGACATGATAACACACAGTGCAAATACTGACTTGGACTGCCTGATCTTGGTACTGAGGAGATCTTGAAAGTTATGGTCTGGCCATAACCGGATGCAAGGATCTCTCTACCACGTTCCTTGTCAGAAGCAGCCTGGGCCAGTTCTTGAATATGCTGGAACTTTCAGAACATGCCCAAGTCTACCTGTTTCTCTATAAGTCAGCTCTGACTGTTAGAGAATTTCTACTTAAGTCAAAACTATTTCTAAGAAACTTCCATCCTAGAATCAAAGTCTGTAACTAAACATAAAAAATCATTTTTCTTACAATAAATCCAAGTATCATGTCTTGTCTTTGTCAGTTCTTCTCCGTTTTAGCCTTTCTCAAGCATGTCCAGCCCCTTCTGAAAGGTCGTGCTTCAGATCTCTGTAATTGTAAAGGGGAAAGACTTTGGAATGAAACAGACCTGAGGTTATAACTCACCTTCATAGCTTTTTAGCTGGGACTTTAGAAGCGCTACTTGATAGGTCTCTAGTACTGATGTTCCTGTCTGTCACATGGGGACCACTGACCCTTCTACAGGGTAGTGGCGCACATTTCATGGGATGATGATTGGTTAGTGTTTTTTAGCTCTTAATTCAGTACATCTGTGTGCTGTGATCCATAAATTATCACTATCTTTCCCATCTTATTGCTATCCTTGGGACACAACTTTAAGATAGTCATTAAAATATGGTCTCCAAAATTCAGCACAGCATGCCAGAAGAGATCTGACCACCCTGATATTTTGACATCTCTCCTTGGTTTATTTAAGGCTTCTTCTCAGCGGTTTTAGTCATCCAATTTGGCAAGGGTGACCATAACAGTCATGTCATCAGGGTCGTAGAGAGCACAGATTATATGCAGTCCCCTTTTCTTACCATGCTGTTGATAGAAATCCACATCATCAGAATTGTGAACTTTGCCCAGAAACCATCAACATACAGGTCCAGCCTCTCAGCTCCTGGCTGCCCAAAATCAAGGTTGCGTCTAAGTGCAGGTCGAGAGGGCTGTTTTCCTTTCTATTTCATAACTTGCTCGCCCGAGGGAAGAGGATGCTGATGTTTCCATTGGCAGCATGTAGCTCCCAAAGAATGAAGCAAACCCGATTGTATGATAGGAGGACCTCCAGAAAAATAAGCACAGGACAGTGCTCTGCGGCCACATGGGGACTGTCAAGGATTAAAACAAACTCTTTAATGTCCAGCCAATGTTTGTAATATGTGAAAGAAACTGTTTAAAGTCTGAGCTGATTGGTTGCACTTTGTCCTATGAGAAAAACTTTTCCTTACTGTTCACAGATAGCACATATATCCCTTCCACAGTCAACAACAACAAAATTTAGTACCTACCATATGCTAGACATTGTTAGAATAGTAATAGTAGAAGAAGAAATAATAACAGCTACCTCTTCTTGGGCAATTGCCACTGTAGGGTCATACTGTGTGTGTGCTAAGTCACTTGAATCTTGTTCGACTCTTTGCGACCCTACGGACTGTAGCCTGCCAGGTTCCTCTGTTCATGGGATTTTCCAGGGAAGAGTAGTTTAGCGAGTTGCCACGTCCTCCTGCAGAGGATCTTCCTGACCCAGGGATCGAACCCATGTCTTCTGTGTCTCCTGTAATGCAGGCAGATTCTTTACTCCTGAGCCACCAGGGAAGCCCAGGTTCATACTATTCTCCCCATTTTACAGATTGGGCAATGAGACTTAGAGAAGGTGAGTCACTTGCCCAAGGTCACGTAGCTTAAGAAGCAGGATCGGGATTCAAATTTGGGTCATCTAAATCTAGAACTCTACAGTGAAGCCCACACTCCATCATCATTCTGCCCTGGTCATCATGTGACCTGATGGAGCTATTAGCCAAGGCCATGGTGATAATCATCTTATAATATACAGGCATATCAAACTGACAATATTGCACACCTTACATTTATTTACGTTTAAAGTCACTCAGTCATGTTTGACTCTTTACAACCTTTAACTTACACAATGTTGTAAGTCAATTTTATCTCAATAAAGCTGGGGAAAAAGGTTGCCTGGATAAAGGACCCTCAATAACAATTCCCCCTTCCACACTCAGCTCCAGACTAAGCTCTTTCTCTCTTACGTCCTTGGCTCTGGGAATTTCTCAAAATCCTGTTTTCTACCTCAATCTCTCTAACTAAACTTTGCTCATTCCCCATTGAGGGCTTTCTCTTTGCAATCCAACCTTACTCTCAGCCCATTCCCACTGATTTCATTCTTACTATCTTCCCTTGATATTTGCTCCTCTCCCATGTGGGACAGGAACATCAATTCCCTCTTGTTCCACCAGCCCTTCTTTCCTTGCTTGTACCTTAAAGGTCCTTACAAACCTGCAGGGACCACTCGAGGCCAGCCCCATCTCTTGCATGTCCAGGCAGGAACAGCCCTAGTCTGGGGGGAAGTCACTAAGCCCATAATCGCTGATCTCCAGAGGCTTTGTGTCATGACGCAGCACCATCAAGTCTTATTATTTTTACATCCTGAGAAGGGGAGGTGGTAGGTTAGACAGGGAGGGAGATTCATGTAAGGGAAAGGAAAAAAAAAAGGGAGGGAAGAAAGATGGGAAGAGGGAAAACGGAGAGATGGGGATGAGAGAAGTCGAGGCTCGCTCAAGTGACCTCAGTGACATGTTAAAACAATTTGGCAGTATTTGTGAATAACTAACAATTTGTTATGGTAGGAACAAGAGAACAGGTCTGCAGGTGTTGCTCGGTTCTTTGCTGCAGAGGGAATATTGAAATATCAGTTACTGTGAGCAGAAGAAAAACAGCATGTGAAGGGAAAGTCCCAGGTTGTAACAAAGCCTGGGTTTTTCCAGCTCTCCAGCTTAAATTTCTCTCCAGGGGAACTCCAATCCCTCCAAAAACTTGTAATAATAATAAAATGCTTGGAAGATGTATTTGAATTTCCTGTCAATTAAAACATTTGTTAGTCCAAAGTACTAAGCACTGAGGCTAAAGGGAGCTGTATTTTCTTGCTGAGCACTTTTGGTGGTGGCAGTATTAAACTATATTCTATTTTTCTTCAGTTGCAGTTGACTGAACTGAGGGTTTCTTGAGCATAGCAGTGTTCCTGACATGGTGGAGGCAGGATGGAAGATACAGAAGAAGCAGGCCTGATTGATGCCCGGAAGGGCTCAGCATCTCCACAGGAAATTTGGAAAACAAGACCAGATTCTATCTCCCTTAAACGATAGGAAAAAAAATCCCCCCAGCATAATGTAGTATTAAATGAGATAATATTCCTTTTATAGTTCCAGGCACATGCTTCCTTTATTTCCTCAGGGATGTGTTCAGTGGCCTTTAAGGGTAAATCAAGACACTTGTTTTCATGGTACTGCATAGATTTCCCTTATAGCACTGATCATAGTTTGTAACTATATATATTTACATGTTACATTATAGATATATAGTATAACTGCATGTTTGTTTATGTGGTTTTCAAAAATCTCACCTCTCACCAGACTATAAATTTCATAGCATGATTGTGTCTGTTCTGCTCAAGGATCGAGCATCTGACACAAATTCTCCAGCATCTGACACAAATGCTAGGTACTCAATCAACATTTTGGAATAAAAGACAAATGAACACATTAAGAACTCAGTAAAAAGAAAGAGCACATGTACTGCGCTGTTAAGGAAGATCCTGTGGCTAAAAGTGAATTTGACCAGACCTCCTTTATAAGGAATTACAGAAGAAATTATTTTCAGATCTTAATACCAAGAAAGGCTGGTATCCACTGGAAAAGTACTCCATTTTTATGCTTATGAATTCGGTGAATTTTATGCATTAAGACATTTTTCTCTTTGCTTTGATTTCTGCCAACTGTACATTATATTTTAATGTACTAACCTTGCTTTCAAATATTTTACTACCCTTAATTTTCTGTTACTGGGGCTTCCCTGGTGGCTTATCTGCCTACAATGTGGGAAGACCCAGGTTCAATCCCTGGGTTAGGAAGATACCTCGGAGAAGGGAACAGCAACCCAGTCCAGTATTTTTGCCTGGAAAATTCCATGGACAGAGGAGCCTGGCAGGCTACAGTCCATAGGGTCTTAAAGAGTCAGACACAACTGAGCAACTAAAACAATTTTCTATATTTCTTTATATTTTAATAATGTAAATTACACTATTTTTAAAATGAGATTTGGTGTGAATTAATGCTTAAGTGGGCTTCCCTGGTGGCTCAGAGGTAAAAAAGTCTGCTTGCAATGCAGGAGACCTGGGTTCAATCCCTGGGTCTGGAAGATCCCCTGGAGAAGGAAATGGCAACCCACTCCAGTATTCTTGCATGGAGAATCCCGTGGACGAAGGAGCCTGGTGGGCTACAGTCCATGGGGTTGCAAAGAGTCGGACACGACTGAGCGACTTCAATGCTTAAGTAGTGATTATGAATGCCCAAATTAATGTATGGCAAGCTTTATGAAAGGGCTTCCCTAGAGGCTCAGTGGCAAAGAATCTGCCTGCCGGTGCAGGAGACACAAGTTTGATCCTTCCATTTGGAAGATCCCCTAGAGAAGGAAATGGCAATCCACTCCAGTATTCTTGCCTGGGAAATCCATGGACAGAGGAGCCTGGCGGGCTATAGTCCTTGGGGTAGCAAAAGAGTCAGACTTAGTGGCTAAACAACAGCAACAAAGCTTTATATAGTAGTGATGTTTTAAAATGGGTTTTGGCACTCTTAACTAATCTTTTATTAAAGATACCCTCCAGGAATTATTTAAGAGAGATATCTAGGGTGATGTGGGCCATAGCTGATTGTTAGAGTTAAGATTTCAGGAAGTAGCAGAACTTTATTTAAGATGACAAACTCTCTACCATCTTGCTCTGATCCTGAGACAGTATTATAAGTAATATTTAAAATCTGCAATAATTTAGGCCAAGAGAATTTGACTTTGAGTACCTTCTGCCCACTTCATGCTTTGACCTCCTGCCACCAATTCATCTACTGATGAATTGGCTCTCTTACGCATCATGTTTGATTCAGCTGGGGAGCCATACTGAAATTATGTCTTAGTTATAGTGAAATAAAATTGCTGCTATATTCCCTCAAGAGATAATTTTAAAGGGTTTAATGTCCAACACTTCTTTGTCACCTCCCTTTGGGTTCAAAATGAAAACAGTAATTTAAAAGTTTATATTCCCCCTAGCCAAATAACCACAATCTGCTCCCACTGTATGGCTCTTTAATTGAGTTAGTTTGAAGAAATATAATAACATGCAGTCTATAGAATTGTTTTTTGTATTTTATATTAAGGCATTCCAGATGATGACTGAATCATGTACATTTGAAGTCTTTCATTTATTTTCTTCAGTTAATAGTTATGTTGTGAAACTTTTGTATCATATTTTTATTGATTTTTAGCATTTAATTATAATTGTTTGTGAAACCACTCCTAGTAATTCTATTTTGGTTAAAAGATTCAACAAATAATAATGTGTTCCTAAGGAAGATGTGAATGATCACTTAGGCAATTACTTTGAAAATGAACTGGAGTGACTGGTACTTATGGCAAGGATTGGCAAATTACTAAAGGTTCATGACCACAGTCAAATTTAGTTCATTTGAAGGTAAATAAGAATTTGGATAGGCCTTCTGAACATGAAATAATATACATCAGTGTGGTAATAATGGAAATATTACTTGAATCCTCAAAGTCTTTAAGTTAAAAATACATATATTCTTATTTACCTTCAAACAAAAGTTGGAATTAATACTCTCAAGCAAAGAGAGATAACCCCTGCTCCAACCTTTGAGGAAGAGTCTTGGAGGTTTGAGGAATCCAAGAGTATAAGAGAGTTACTCATCGGCTCTCTCTGAGGTTGATTCCTGGTCTCTGGGGAAAAGCACTTGGTGGAACTGTAAAATAGCCTCTGGCCAAGTTCCCTAAGAAACAGATTTCAAGATGGGAGCTGGGAAACTGAGATGATTAACATTTTGAGTCAGCAATAGATACATTCACTAGTGTGTACATTCATGAGCAGATCAGCCTATAGTTGTAGCCTGATCCTTCACCAAGATATCACTTACTCCAACCCCAGCATTATTTCCTATGACTTTCCTCCCTAAATCTTCCAAACAAGCCATCTTCTCACTATTCACAGAACACTTCTTGTCCTGTTCTGCCTACAGAGCGACACACAGCAACTCAGAGATGATAACTGAAGGTTTGGGAGAAGGTGGTGGTAAAGGCTGATGATGGTAACAGCCAGCATTGATTGGGAGGTGGGGTTGGTTTTGCAGTATTGTCAGTAAGTGCCTGACAGTAAGTGCATGGATTCTGGAACCAGACTGCTGCAGCTTTGAGTCGTGGCTCTGACATAGCTTGATAACCGCAGGCAAGTTATATCTCTCAGCTTCCTTATTTGTAAACCTGGGGTAACAGCACCTTATTCAGAGGACTGGGGCTTCCCCAGTAGCTCAGATGGTAAAGAATCTGCCTGCAACTCAGGAGACTCTGGTTTGATTCCTGGGTCAGGAAGATCCTCTGGAGAAGGGACAGGCTGCCCACTCCAGTATTCTTGGGCTTCCCCAGTGGGTCAGTTGGTAAAGAATCTGCCCGCAATGCGGGAAACCAGGGTTCGATCCCTCAGTTGGGAAGATCCCCTGGAAGAGGGCATGGCAACTCACTCCAGTATCCTTGCCTGGAGAAACCCCATGAGCAGAGAAGCCTGTGGGGGGCTACAGTCCATGGGGTCGCAAAGAGTCAGATACGACTGAGCGACTTTCACTTTCAGAGGACTGATCGTATCTGTAAAGAACTTAGAACCAGCACATATATTGTACCATATTCTTGTATTTTAAATAATCTGAGCAGTTACATGTGCACTTTGGTTATAGAAAGAAATGAAAAATCTAAAAGAGTATTCTACCAGCTACATTGACAATGACTTGAAGACAGAAGAGACAAGGAGGTAAGAGAATAAGTCAACAATGGGAATTCCCAAACACAACATATTAGTGCTTATATTAATTACTGGGGCAGCTTCAGAAAGGAAAAGATCTGCTGGGCTTCGTGAGAAAACAATAAGCAAAACATGATGATAGATTGGTTTGGGAGGATAAAGTTGGAAATAAACTATCCTAAGCTTGTAATCTTGAGGGATTAGAAAGATGACGGTGCTGTTGACAACAATGGAGAAATTTGGAAAGAGATGCCTATTTCTGTAGGAAAGACAGAAAGCTTGAGCCATGTCAATGTAGAAAACACAAATGGACCATGGGAGTCAAGCTATGCCCTGTTTATTTGACAGATGGGCTGCAGCTGAATCAATTGTGATGCTTCATTAGGATGTCTGGGGTATCTGTGTGTCCCATGCCATGGTCTGGTGGTTTTGGCACCTATAAACACACCCCCTGCTCTGAGCTTAGGTTAGGTTTCTTTCTGGGGTCCTGCTTCATCCCAGAGGTATGTCATAAGTTGTGTGTGCATCTTGGAGAACAGAGAGATATATTGATATATATATATATATATATATATATATATATGTACCTCCAAAGTTTCAATCAACATGTGCTTGTATCAAGAGACAGAACTTGGCTGAAAGACAACATGATGATGGTTTCATTTTTATTTACATTTTCTAAATATCAGGAGAGATACTTTTAGCTAACACTTACATAGTGGTTGCCAGAGATTGTTTTAAGCTCTTTATATATGTGAAGTCATTTCATAATCACAATCACCCTACAATGTAGGCAACATTATTGTCTTCATATTAAGGAAGAGGAAATGAAGATACAGTGGAGGCTGATGCTCTTTGGTTGGTTTCAGCAGAATTCTGAGCTGAGGGTTCATGTGCAAGTGATTTAAGGATGGGCTTACTCCTAGGGGGACCAACAGGGATGAGGGGAGCAGAAAGGGGAAGAGGAGGAAGCCAAACAAGGGTCCGATGGAGACAAAGTCCGAGGGAGGAAGCATCACCCTAATCCTGCGGGGGAGCTCTGGGGTGGATGTTCTAGTTCAAAGTCACCCCAGTCCAAGACAGGGGAGCTGAGTTTTCATACTCTCATGCCTGAAAGTCAGTTGTTAAGGGCTGCCTGGCCTATGGAGATTGTGCCTCTGGTTCTCTGCACCTGTCAAAATCAATTGTGATGCTTCATTAGGATGTCTGGGGTATCTGTGTGTCCCATGCCATGGTCTGGTGGTTTTGGCACCTATAAACACACCCCCTGCTCTGAGCTTAGGTTAGGTTTCTTTCTGGGGTCCTGCTTCATCCCAGAGGTATGTCATAAGTTGTGTGTGCATCTTGGAGAACAGAGAGATATATTGAGTTATATATATATATATATATATATATATATATGTACCTCCAAAGTTTCAATCAACATGTGCTTGTATCAAGAGACAGAACTTGGCTGAAAGACAACATGATGATGGTTTCATTTTTATTTACATTTTCTAAATATCAGGAGAGATACTTTTAGCTAACACTTACATAGTGGTTGCCAGAGATTGTTTTAAGCTCTTTATATATGTGAAGTCATTTCATAATCACAATCACCCTACAATGTAGGCAACATTATTGTCTTCATATTAAGGAAGAGGAAATGAAGATACAGTGGAGGCTGATGCTCTTTGGTTGGTTTCAGCAGAATTCTGAGCTGAGGGTTCATGTGCAAGTGATTTAAGGATGGGCTTACTCCTGGGGGGACCAACAGGGATGAGGGGAGCAGAAAGGGGAAGAGGAGGAAGCCAAACAAGGGTCCGATGGAGACAAAGTCCGAGGGAGGAAGCATCACCCTAATCCTGCGGGGGAGCTCTGGGGTGGATGTTCTAGTTCAAAGTCACCCCAGTCCAAGACAGGGGAGCTGAGTTTTCATACTCTCATGCCTGAAAGTCAGTTGTTAAGGGCTGCCTGGCCTACGGAGATTGTGCCTCTGGTTCTCTGCACCTGTCAGCAAAGTGGCTCCAGTTGGTCTAAGGTGTCCTGCACAGAAGAGCTGTGAAGTCTCCCTGTTGGATGCTATACACAGCAAAGGTGGGAAACTGGGGAGAGGGCAGGAGGTGGGAGGTCCAAGAAGAATTGAGAGGGGAGGGGATCTGATGGAGGGTGAGCCTGTTTGCCTTACCAATGTCTATTGCATAGTTGAAGGAGATCCATCAAGCAGACTGATTGTGGGGGGTGGGGACTGTTGTTTTAATTCATCAAATTGACTTATCCTTGGCTATGTACATAGATATGTAAATCTATGTCTGTACACACACACACACACACACACACAGAGGCACATACATATATACACACTAAGAAATACAAAGTTGATGCAGCCCAGATGTTACATGTCAGATATCATAAACTGGTGACTCATGTGTTGAATGCAATCTGCAGATATTCTTGATTCGACCCTGTCTGAGTTTTTAGGTTAAAATTGTTATTTAAATATTTTAAAAGTTGGGCGATTTCAATGAAAACTCCTGATTTCTGACCCCTTCTGACATTCTTACCTCATGTTATTGGCTACAGATGGGCAGTAGATGATGTCTCTTGAATCAGGGCATGTGCGGTCCAATTTGTCACATTCTTTACCACCCTTGGTGATCACTCCAGTCATCACCTCTCCTCCAAGTCATCTGTGGCTCCTAACGTCTGTCAATCAGTTGTGTCTGACTCTTGCGACCCGGAGGACTGACTGCAGCCCACCAGGCTCCTCTGTTCAGGGGATTTCCCAGGAAAGTGTACTGGAATGGTTTGCCATTTCCTTCTCCCGGGGATCTTCCCAATCCAGGGATTGAACCAAGGTCTCCTGCTTGGCAGGAAGATTCTTCACTGCTTACCCACCAGGGACAGATCAGGATATTTAAATTTAAGTCTCCTGTTGTGCGTAATTTCTCGACTATCACAAATCTTACTAGTTTCTTGAAACAAACTACTCATGTCAGATTCTAGTAACTTCATTCCTCTTTCCCCTTCTAGGTTTCTGACTGTTGTGCACCCTTTCAGGGGAAGTATGCTGATGCTGCTAAGTTGCTTCAGTCGTGTCTGACCCTGTGCGACCCCATAGATGGCAGCCCACCAGGCTCCCCCATCCCTGGGATTCTCCAGGCAAGAACACTGGAGTGGGTTGCCATTTCCTTCTCCAATGCATGAAAGTGAAAAGTGAAAATGAAGGCACTCAGTCATGTCCAACTCTTAGTGACCCCATGGACTGCAGCCTGCCAGGCTCCTCCGTCCATGGGATTTTCCAGGCAAGAGTACTGGAGTGGGGTGCCATTGCCTTCTCCGGTAGTACTAGGTAAATTCAGTCACTGTAGACCATCACCAAACCAGGTGGGTATCTAATGACCTGGGTTGACTTCTCCTTGTTGAAATCAGCACAGCAATTGCCAAACCACTTCTTCGCTTGTGCTAAAACTTCTATGGGCACAAAACATAAACTCTTAAGAATAAACAAAATTGGCAGGTAATCAATTTCTAATTATTTCTTGCTTTAAAGACATCCTAATAAATCTCTCAGCAGCTTCCAATATGTTCATTTTCTATGACAAAAGAACAAATATGAAAATGAAATCCTGAACTGGATGGGAGTTTAATTATAGTAATTTTCTGGTTGAACAAATAATTATATTGTTTCAACAAATAACCATCATTTCCCCTCAATTAAAGTCTTTTCTTTGCTTTTAGGATTCCAATGAAAACATACATTAATGGGTCAAACCTTAAAACTGAAGACCTGGGAAAACCCTTATGTTATAAATATCCATATTATTTTAAATTTCTGGAGTGTTCTCTTGGACATTTTTTTTTAATCAACTAAATGCAAAATGACCAGATTTCAAAATGAGATATTAAAAGTATTTTTTTCAGAACATTTAATCCAGGTTATAGGTCAGATGAAGATCAAATGTACATTTTTGTTGATTGCTCTTTGAGCTTAATTAAAGAAGTTGAGATTATGTCTTTTAAAATATATGAGGGCATATGTAATGACTTTTTCACCAGTAAAAATGCTCTAATAATGCTCATTAAGCATATCATGAGTCCCTTAGATGAATAAGAAAAGCTATAATTCCCCCAAATACTTTGACTGTTCATAGCAGTTCACTTTTTAGTGTGTAGTTATTATTAAATTTCATTCAGAAGAAGCTGACTTTATAGTACTTTAACCATGAGAGCTTAAACATTTTTAAAAGGCCTTTGGAAAGGTTGAAATCAGGTCAGAAGTCTGAATTGGGGCTGTAGTTATCTGCAGATAACTCCTTTTAGAAACCCAAATGAAAGCAAATGTTCTCTCTACTATCTTTACTTCCCACAGTTACTCTTTTTATAATTTCTTTACTATTTATCTGGCATTCTTGTTGTTTACTAATTGTGTTTACTAGTAAATGGACAAACTTAAAATTCGATACTTGGAATCTGCCTGCAGTGTAAAATATACTGATGGAAAAACCCTAACTTTTGGGCGGCTATTAAGTCGCTTCAGTTGTGTCCAACTCTTTGTGACCCCATGAACTGCTCCTCTGTCTATATGATTCTCCAGGCAAGAATACTGGAGTGGGTTGCCTCACCCTCCACCAGGGGATCTTCCCAACCCAGGGATCAAACCCACATCTCTTACATTTCCTGCATCGGCAGGCAGGTTCTTACCACGAGTGCCCCCTGGAAAGCCCTTGAAAAGTGGGGAGAAGGACATTTACCCTACAAAAATGTAAAGCTTGTTACTTTTCAATGACCATTTTTATTGGGAAGTTGGGTTTTTCTACTTTGTGGTTTTAGAGGCCAGGGAAGCACAAATTTAGACTGACAACTAAGTCAATTTCCCTGGGATTGAGATCAGACCACGCTTCTCCCACCTCCCCTTCTCCCAAAGTGGGGCTGTCTTTCAATGTCCTCTGAGGCTGGAAAGGCAGTACTGTGAGTGCAGAGATTTGGAGAAGAGAAGTCTGAGATGGAAGCAGTCTTTTGTTTTTGCCCTGGTCTGTTCCTTACTAGGCAAGTCACCTTTCTTTCTCTTAGTCTCAGTTTTCCCATTTGTGGAATGAGATTGATGATAATTTTTCTGGTTTCCTTGCAGGGTGATTGCAGAAGGAATAAAATTAGATGTTATATAAGAAAGCTCACCACTGAAGGACTTGCTATGGTTTCTCTTTATCTATCATTGTTGTTCATTCACTTAGTTGTGTCCAACTCTTTGCGACCCAATGGACCTCAGAATGCCAGGCTTCCCTGGAGTTTGCTCAAACTCGTGTCTATTGAGTTGCTGATGCTATCCAACCATCTCATCCTCCGTTGTCCCCTTCTCCTCCTGCCTTCAATCTTTCCCAGCATCAGGGTCTTTTTCCAATGAATCAGCTCTTCGCATCAGGTAGCCAAAGTACTGGAGTTTCAGCTTCAGCATCAGTCCTTCCAATGAATATGCAGAGCTGATTTCCACTAGGTTTGACTGGTTTGATCTCCTTGCAGTCCAAGGAACTATCAAGAGTCTTCTCCAACACCACAGTTTGAAACGAACAATTCTTTGGTGCTCAGCCTACTTTATGGTCCAACTCTCAAGTTGTCCCCTTCTCCTCCTGCCTTCAATCTTTCCCAGCATCAGGGTCTTTTTCCAATGAATCAGCTCTTCGCATCAGGTAGCCAAAGTACTGGAGTTTCAGCTTCAGCATCAGTCCTTCCAATGAATATGCAGAGCTGATTTCCACTAGGTTTGACTGGTTTGATCTCCTTGCAGTCCAAGGAACTATCAAGAGTCTTCTCCAACACCACAGTTTGAAACGAACAATTCTTTGGTGCTCAGCCTACTTTATGGTCCAACTCTCACATCAGTACATGACTATCAGACCTATATGGATATATATTTACTTTTTAGTTTATGTAACAACAGAGAGCATTTCATTTCATAGAAAGTCATCATGTATCTGTGCACTAGATGTCAGTAGAGCTCTATGTTTCAACTGGTATCACTGCCTGGTTGCAATGATCCATTCTTGAAAAAATTTCAAACTCATTGTGCTTTTGCTTTTTTGAATTTTTTACTAAATGGCCATGAATTCATGGGTCCTTGACCCATACCCACCCTCATATCCATCTCACTAAAATTCTGCTTTCAGCACAATTTTTTGCCTTATTGGAAATTTCCTCCTCTTCATTTTCTGGAGGAATTTCTACAAAATCATTCTTTCTCAAGGGCTCCTTTAGTAGAAAATGTGAAAACCAAGAGAAAACCTGCTATGGAGTATAAATTCACAAAAACATTTTGGATAGTTATTGTAGATAAATTTATTGCTTTTAAAATTAAACATCACAAAAAATCCTGTTTGCATTTACTGTTTCCTCACCATCCTGTTATCCTCACTCTTATTTTAGTTTTCATTCTAATTGAGAAATAAAGCAGATATACCAGAGAGCACTTTGCCTTACCCAGAAATGCTTAGCAGACAAACCCGGTTTTTTGGGTGCTTTGCCTTACCTAGAAATGCTTAGCAGACAAACCCTGCTTCTTCAAAAGCACTGACTGTCTCTATGGAGAAGAAAAATAAAATCTCTTGGAAGTGTAGCTAGTCTTGCTTCCTGGAAATAGTTAAAAAATCTCAAGTTAAAGCGTATGGTTTTAGGGCCATCACCCATTCTTTGGGGAGAGTTACACTCTTTCCAAAGGTGCACACACAGTTGTGAAGCAGGGCCACATTCTAGCTGGCTTTTTTGGTCACAGCCGAGTTCACTAATTTAACTTTTTTTTTTTTTTTTTAACTTTCAATTTGAAAATCATTTACAAGTATAAGAATTAAGAAAGTGCAGAATGTGTTCAGGATTTTTTTTTTTTCATCTAAGAACAAAGTGCACTCAAAATATTCAATGTATGACATTTCCCAGTATCTCTGTGTTACATTCAAATATAGGGGTTTAAAAAGTTAAATTACTTTGAAGTAAGACATACTATTCATTTTCATTTTTAAAGAATATTAATATCTACTCACGTAAGACGACCCAATCCAGCAGTGTTGCACTCCACTCTGTACAATTGCTGTTAGTTAGAAGGAAACTTATTCAATTATTTTTACTGGATGTCTTTTACTAGATAGTGAAGTCGCTCAGTCGTGTCCGACTCTTTGCAACTCCATGGACTGTAGCCTACCAGGCTCTTCCATCTATGGGATTTTCCAGGCAAAAATACTGGAGTGGGTTGCCATTTCCTTCTCCAGTTACCAGATAAGCACTATCTCGTATATGTGCTAAATGCTGCAGATAAATGGTGAGAAAACCCAGCTCTCTTGGAGCTTATAGTCTAGTTAGGAATATAAGTATTAATCAAGTAACCACATAAGCAAATGGAAAACTGCAAATCTGACACCCTCTGTCTCTCTCTGTTCTACTTCTCTGCTTTATCTGTTTTGAAAGTACTTATTCTGTGATGTTTATATTTATTTGTTTGTTTACTGTCTGTTTCCCATCCTAGAACAGCAGCTCCATAAGGGAGATGTTGTCTGTCCTGTTCAGTAACATGGCTCTAGTACCTAAAATAGAACTTGACACATTGTAGATTCTCAGTAAATATTCTTTAGATGAAAGTATTAATAAAGTGCTATCAGAAGTACTCAGTGTTCTCAGATCCTTTATTAGAATTAGTTGATTCATCAGGGAAGTCAAGAAAAACTTCCTTGCAGAAGAGGCACTTGAGAAGAAAAGTGGGAATTAGGCTGAGAAATGATGGGAGATAATTCAAGGTAATATGTGCAAAGACCCTGTGGCAAGAGGGAATATGAAAAAGATAAAGGACAGAAAGATGACCTGAAGGCAGAGGAGGAGAGACCAAATGAAATAGGATTGCTAGATGAAAGAGGAAGGGAAGGGTGGAGGCTGGAGCATGGAGGATCTTGCACGCTGAATTAAGAAGTCAAGAAGTTGTCTTTATCCTAAAAATAATGAAAAATCATTTCAGTATTTTAAGAAGGGAGGTGACTTAGATTTGAAAAGGTTACTCACCTAGAGTGAATTTGGGAAACCCAGCTAAAAGGCAGTGGTTCAGATAAGCAATATAGGTAGTGTGAACTTAAGTGCAGGTAGTGGCGATTGGAGTAGATGCATGCAGAAGTAGATGCGTCCGTGGAAATTTAAGATTTGGTGAAAAGTGGGATAAAAGGTGAGGGCGGAGGAGGTGTCGAGGTTGAGCTGAAGGTTATGGCTGAATCATGGGATAATGATGGGATGGTGGTACCATCCAGTGACATAGTGGTACTTGGAAGAGGATCAAGTTTGAGAAGGAAGATGATAAGTTCAGTCTTAGTTACATTGATCTCAAGGTTTCTTGGGCACCCTAGAGAACTTATTAAGTTAGAGACAGTTCAGAGTTTGGAAAGTCTGGGCTCAAGCAATAAATATATGAGTGTTCTAGAGAAGGTGATCAAAACCGTGGGCTATGGGACTTCCCTTGTGGTCCAGTGGCTAAGACTTGACACTCCCAGTATAGAGGACCTGGGTTTGATCCCTGGTCAAGGAACTAGATTCCACATGTAGCTACGAAGAGGTTGCATACCTCAACTAAAGATCCTACAGGCTGCAACTAAGACCCAGTGCAGCCAAATAAATATTTTTTTAAAAAATCATGGGCCAGAGAATAGATTGAGAAGAGGAGGGACGTGTAGCTTCACATAAAGATCTCTGGTTGTTGGGGAAAGGATGGAAATGCCAACCAAGCCCTGACACAAGCTGGCAGCCCTGGCCATTCATGCCCACATCTGAAGAGTATTAGATAACATTTGGTGCTCATTTGGTAGAACATTCTATGGACCATAGACAGCAACCTTCTAGAACTTTCTAAATTGAAGCATAGCTGAAAGTCAACTTCCTCTTTTTCCTTATCAAGGGAAATAAGAGAAAACTCTTATGATATTGTTACTTTGATAAAGTATTTTACCAAACCTATACTTTAAAAGATGGTGATGGACAGAGAAGCCTGGCATGCTGCAGTCCATGGGGTCGCAAAGAGTCAGACATGACTGAGCCACTGAACTGAACTGATAATTTATTTATTTATTTTTGAGAAGAGCAAATTTTTTATTTAACAAATTCAACTTTCCATGAGATCCAGTGATAGCGCTTTAGGTGAAACCTTCATAAATAACACTAGTTCTTCATCAAACCAGCAGAGCACATAACTTCACTGAGACACAAGCCACTCCCACAAGGGGTTCCAGTTTTCTTCTTTTTTTTTTAAATAAAAAAATTTTTTTTGTTTTTATTTTATTTTTAAATTTAATTTTATTTATTTTAATTGGAGGCTAATTACTTTACAATATTGTATTGGTTTTGCCATACATCAACATGAATCCGCCAGGGGTGTACACGTGTTCCCCATCCTGAATCCCCCTCCCTCCTCCCTCCCCGTACCATCCCTCTGGGTCATCCCAGTGCACCAGCCCCAAGCATCCTGTATCCTGCATCAAACCTGGACTGGCGATTTGTTTCTTATATGATATTATACATGTTTCAATGCCATTCTCCCAAATCATCCCACCCTGTCCTTCTCCCACAGAGTCCAAAAGACTTGAACTGATACTTTGAAACATTCTTTCTTTATGGTATGTCTGTATATATTCAAAACATAGAACTACTGTTGTAATTTTTTCCCATTGGACAGATATTAATGAAAAGATTTTTTTAAATACATTATTTTTAAGCATTTAAAGGTAGATGTGTTTGTGATTTTACACAGGTGGTTGACGAGACACTTGGAAAGTAAAATTATGTTTATAACTCAGATCAACTGAGGGGTTTTTTGAGCCAACAGCTGCCTGAAGGGCTTTGCAACTATTACTTCCTTTACTTAACCCTAGGAGGTGGCTACTATCATTCCCGTTTGATAGATGAGGAAACTGGCATAGCAAGGTCAGCAAATTGATTCAGGGTCACACAGATGGTAAATAGTGGAGCCAGAATCTGAAGGAGAACTCCCCTTCATGGGAAATACTCATAGTAACCATGCCAGATTTTATTAGAATCTACCATGCACATTTAAAAATATTTTGTATTTTGAATTATGCTGAAAGCCTTTGCATGCATGCCTACTAAGTCGCTTCAGTCATGTCCAACTCTTTGCAACCCCATGGACTATAACCCTCCAGGCTCCTCTGTCCATGGGGATTCTCCAAGCAAGAATGGACTGGAGTGGGTTGCCATGCCCGCCTCCAGGGGATCTTCCCAACCCAGGGATCGAACCCATGTCTCTTATGTCTCCTGCTCCTGCAGGTAGGTTCTTTACCACTAGCAGCACCTGGAGAATCCCAGGGACAGCAGAGCCCGGTGGGCTGCCGTCTATGGGGTCGCACAGAGCTGGACATGACTGAGGCGACTTAGCAGCAGCAGCAGCAGCACCTGGGAAATCAGAATGCCTTTAATATGACCTTTATGTACTACTTAGCAATTTGCAGATTTTGGTGAACATTAAAAAATCTGGGCCTGCTACCCTATTTCCCAACCAAATTCCCTTTGGGTTGTCTGGAATGAAACAGTCCTAAAATGTCACTCTGGCCTATAGGTTCCTTTCTGGCTTGTGGAATAATATGTGATACCCTGATCAAATTTTAATATAATGTTTTGGGGTCTCTTAATCCTAGTAGAGATCATTTTCTCAACTTGAAGCAGAGGTATGTCCAGACATGAGGGTACAGGAAAAGTATTTAGCAAAATTCCCCATAAAACCAAAGGTGGAAGATTTGGTGGTTTATGTCATCAGCAGAACTTTGGAGTAGATGTCGCAGCCATTGTTGAAATAATACTTCAAATCCTAACAACTCCAAAAAGCAACTACAGCCACCACACCCAGGAGTTCATCTGCATCAACTACTCTGGGCACAAAGGAGACTTCAAGGGGTGGGGGAGTACAGGAAACCCAGGGTCAGACCCCCCTCTCCATCGTTTTTTCTCTGCTACAGGCTCCCAACCACACTCCCTCCCCTAATTACAACTCTAAATCTTTCAGCATTCACTGGTCCCTCCAGCCACAGGATTTGGCAAGGAAACTAAAGTGGAAATTAGTTTCAGTTTAGATCCAGAGTAAAGACTTCATTTCTGATTTCCCCTCACTCATCATCTGATGAATGGTCAGCGGGAAGATGGGCTAGAAAAAGAGGATAGAAGAGTTTCTGTATAGTCACTAAATTTTGAGAGCAACAAACACTATCCATGGCCTAAAGAGTATGAAATTCATGCCTTCCTAATTCTGTACTAGTAATAATAAATTCGGAGAAGGCAATGGTACCCCACTCCAGTACTCTTGCCTGGAAAATCCCATGGACGGAGGAGCCTGGTAGGCTGCAGTCCATGGGGTCGCTAAGAGTCAGGCACGACTAAACGACTTCACTTTCACTTTTCACTTTCATGCATTGGAGAAGGAAATGACAGCCCACTCCAGTGCTCTTGCCTGGAGAATCCCAGGGATGGCGGAGCCCAATGGGCTGCCGTCTATGGGGTCGCACAGAGTCGGATACAACTGAAGTGACTTAGCAGCAGCAGCAGCAGCAATAATAACTTAATTTTTCATTTTATTGTTTTCGGTTTTTATTGAAATGTAGTTGATTTACAATGTTGTGTTAGTTTCGGGTATACAGAAAAATGATTTATATATATATAATTTATTTTAGATTCTTTTCCATTATAGTTATTATAAGATATTGAGTATAGTTCCCTGTGCTGTACAGTAGGTCCTTGTTGATCTTCTATTTTATATGCAGTAGTGTGTATATTTTCCATGGGGATGGTCTTGATCCCTGTCTCCTGTACAATGTCATGAACCTCCATCCATAGTTCATCAGGCACTCTATCTATCAGATCTAGTCCGTTAAATCTATTTCTCACTTCCACTGTATAATCATAAGGAATTTGATTTAGGTCATACCTGAATGGTCTAGTGGTTTTCCCTACTTTCTTCAATTTAAGTCTGAATTTGGCAATAAGGAGTTCATTACCTGAGCCACAGTCAGCTCCCAGTCTTGTTTTTGCTGACTGTATAGAGCTTCTCCATCTTTGGCTGCAAAGAATATAATCAATCCGATTTCGGTGTTGACCATCTGGTGATGTCCATGTGTAGAGTCTTCTCTTGTGTTGTTGGAAGAGGATGTTTGCTATGACCAGTGCATTCTCTTGGCAAAACTCTATTAGTCTTTGCCCTGCTTCATTCTGTACTCCAAGGCCAAATTTGCCTGTTACCCCAGGTGTTTCTTGATTTCCTACTTTTGCATTCCAGTCCCCTAAAATGAAAAGCACATCTTTTTTGGGTGTTAGTTCTAAAAGGTCTTGGAGGTCTACACAGAACCGTTTAACTTCAGCTTCTTCAGCGTTACTTGTTGGGGCACAGGCTTGGATTACTGTGATATTGAATGAGTCTGAGTGAACTCCGGGAGTTGGTGATGGACAGGGAGGCCTGGCGTGCTGCGATTCATGGGGTTGCAAAGAGTTGGACACGACTGAATGACTGAACTGAATTGAGTGTGTATATTTTAATTCCAAACTTCTAATTTACCCCTCCCTCTGCTTTCCTCTTTAATAACCATAAGTGTCTTTTTTGTCTGTGAGTCTATTTCTGTTTTGTAAATAAGTTCATCTGTATTGGGTATTTTTTTAGATTCCACATACAAGCGATCTCATGTGATATTTGTCTTTCTCTATCTGACTTACTTCACTTAGTATGATAATCCTTAGGTTCATCCATGTTGCTCTAAAATAGTAATAATAGTTTTTAAATTATAATAAATGTTCAAGAGCCTTTCCAATTCTGTAATAATGATAATAACTTAAAAATGATGATAAAGGTTAATATTGAATATGAGCAAAGTGCCAGAAACACCTCTGAGCATTTCAAGAGTATTATGTCTTTTAATCCTCACAACATAGATAATCTTAGGTATTATCTGTCTAGGAGGTAGATAACATTATTTTCCCTTCATTTTAGATGCAGAACCCAAGGCCCTGAGAGGTTAAATAATTTGTCCAAGTTCACACTGCTGATTATTTTCAATCCACAATTCGTATCTGTATGGATTCACACAACTCACACTCAGAGACTGCTCTCTTGACCACCAGGAGCATCCACTTACCNATTTTCCCTTCATTTTAGATGCAGAACCCAAGGCCCTGAGAGGTTAAATAATTTGTCCAAGTTCACACTGCTGATTATTTTCAATCCACAATTCGTATCTGTATGGATTCACACAACTCACACTCAGAGACTGCTCTCTTGACCACCAGGAGCATCCACTTACCAAGGGGTGACTGTCCCCTCACAAAGGCCGGAGAGGAGGGCGGGGACGGTTCCTCAGGACTGATGGACTCAGGGGACCTGGGAGCACAGCTGGAAGTAGGTTAGGTTGGAGGCAGCATGGGAGGAACGGCGAGAAGGAACCAGCAGTTCTCTGAAGAAATGATGGGCAATCTGACTCCACTGCCAGTGAGGCTGAATGGGCCCATTCTGGGAGCACGGGGCCGAAAGCACAGGTGGGCTTCTTATGGGAGCACTTAGCTAAGCCCTGCTCTGCCTAGCATGAGACTATTGCTTCGATTGCCTTTGTCTATGAAGTCTGTACTTAATAAATCAAAGGGATCTCACCGAGGGCTCTTCACTGTGGAAGTGTCCAGTCCTGCTGTTGTGAACTCCCTGGACAGTCTCTCCAGCCTGCTCGGGACACACAGCCTGCTCTGCTGGTTCATTCTGCTCTCTTGATGCTTGGGGTCCATTTTTCCTGCAGCTGGTCAAAGCTGATCTGGTGTTATTGCTCTCCCTACCTGCCTCCACAAACAAGGAAGATTAGAAAGATTTGTCCTCAGTGGAATTTTACTTTGTTGATGGCACATGGTAATAGACATTGAATCAATCACTCTGTGTGTGTGTGTGTGTGTGTGTGTGTGTGTGTGTGTGTGAGCAGATCAATAATAGAAACATTGGAGTCTCTTTGCATACCTCCAATCTGGGCACAGGACACTCACTTTCAAGATGGGAATAGTCTTCTCTTGTAGGGCATGAGCAACTCCAAAACCTCTTGGTCATATCACCATGAACTTTACCTCGGCAGCATTTCTAGAATCCTGCCACAGAGGCAAACACTAACTTCCTGCATTGAAGGTCAGGCATTCTGAATCACCCTCCATTCACGTTGGGCACTTTAACATTTATTCTGTTTCGGAGAAAAACAACCAGCTCGTGTACCACTGGCCTTGGTCAGCCCGTTTTCAAGTGTTCAGTTTTTCACCAAGCCCCACCCTGAGCACACCCACTAAGATTATAAACATTCAGAAAATTGCAGGCTTTTGCCAGATAATTGGCAGTGCTTTTCTGAATAAAAATACAGCCACCCACATGCCACGTTTGCTCCAGTTGGCAATGAATCAAAAGTCAGGCACACTCTCACTGGTGACCACAGGTCTGCTCCATCAGGTAGAGAATTTTTCTAATAACCCTTTAGTCTCCCCAAGCATCTCAGGAGCACTTGGGCTGATTGTATAGACCAGGTTATTAACCAGAATGGCAAGGTACACTTTACTGTGTTTTCTAAGTACAGCCAGCATTGTCTGATGCCAAGAAGAGAAATGCCCAAGTTGGAAAGTGCACTCAGCAGGGGTTCCCTGGCCCTTGCTGAGCATGTCTGTCCCCACAAAGACTATCAGTTCAGTTCATTTCATTTCAGTTCAGTTCAGTAGCTCAGTCATGTCCAACTCTTTGCGACCCCATGAATCATGGCATGCCAGGCCTCCCTATCCATCACCAACTCCCAGAGTCCACCCAAACCCATGTCCATTGAGTCGGAGATGCCATCCAGCCATCTCATCCTCTGTCATCCCCTTCTCCTCTTGCCCCCAATCCCTCCCAGCATCAGAGTCTTTTCCAATGAGTCAACTCTTCGCATGAGGTGGCCAAAGTACTGGAGTTTCAGCTTTAGCATCAGTCCCTGCAATGAACACCCAGGACTGGTCTCCTTTAGGATGGACTGGTTGGATCTCCTTGCAGTCCAAGGGACTCTCAAGAGTCTTCTCCAACACCACAGTTCAAAAGCATCAATTCTTCGGCACTCAGCCTTCTTCACAGTCCAACTCTCACATCCATACATGACCACAGGAAAAACCATAGCCTTGACTAGACGGACCTTAGTCAGCAAAGTAATGTCTCTGCTTTTGAATATGCTGTCTAGGTTGGTCATAACTTTCCTTCCAAGGAGTAAGCATCTTTTAATTTCATGGCTGCAATCACCATCTGCAGTGATATTGGAGCCAAAAAAAATAAAGTCTGACATTGTTTCCCCATCTATTTGCCATGAAGTGATGGGACCAGATGCCATGATCTTCGTTTTCTGAATGTTGAGCTTTAAGCCAACTTTTTCACTCTCCTCTTTTACTTTCATCAAGAGGCTCTTTAGTTCTTCTTCATTTTCTGCCATTAGGGTGGTGTCATCTGCATATCTGAAGTTATTGATATTTCTCCCAGCAATCTTGATTCCAGCTTGTGTTTCTTCCAGTCCAGCGTTTCTCATAATATACTCTGTGTATAAGTTAAATAAGCAGGATGACAATATATAGCCTTGACATACTCCTTTTCCTGTTTGGAACCAGTCTGTTGTTCCATGTCCAGTTCTAACTGTTGCTTCCTGACCTGCATATAGGTTTCTCAAGAGGCAGGTCAGGTGATCTGGTATTCCCATCTCTTTCAGATTTTTCCAGTTTATTGTGATCCACACAGTCAAAGGCTTTGGCATAGTCAATAAAGCAGAAATAGATGTTTTTTGGAACTCTCTTGCTTTTTCGATGATCCATACTTTGCTCCTAAACTTTCTCGAAGATCCTGTAGCTTAGATTTAGGCATTTTCCGCCTAGCTGCTACCCAGTCAAAAATATACCCGTGTATTGACTGACAAGCAGACCCTGAGAGATGTTTATGTTAAATGAGAAAATTAGATTATCAGTGTTATACAATGTATGACCCCAAGTTTGTAAAAACAATAGCATAAATATATACAGAGGAAAAATAACTGTTAACAGTGATTAGTGATATTATTAAGTTTTTATTTGATCTTTTTCACTCATTTATACTGTCTGCCTGCCTGCTCAGTCGTGTCTGACTCTTTGCAACCCCATGGACTGTAAGCCCACCAGGCTTCTCTGTCCATTGCATTTTTCCAGGCAAGAATATTGTAGTGGGTTGCCATTTCCTTCTCCAGGGGATCTTTCTGACCCAGGGATCGAACCTGCATCTCCTGTGTCTGCTGCATTGACAGCTGGATTCTTTACCACTGAGCCACCTGGGAAGCCCATACTGTCTACATACATTTATTTCTCTATAATAAATAAATTAATAAGCAAAACAAAAGAAAACCTACCATCTTTTATGACCAGTTTAAAATCTTACTTCCTTTTAGAATCTTTCACGACAGTGCTATCTGGAAGCAATCTTTCCCATACCTAAGCGTATGTAGAAGATACATGAAACATATGTAGAATATGCAGAATTGCACGTGTGCCTTTGTAATACTTACAACTTCTCTCCTTGAACTATAGGTTTGAGAAGTGTTGTCTTATCTCGTCTCCCACAGTAGACTTAAGCACTTTGAGAGCAAAGAGTGGGTTTGAGTCTTGTTCTGTCTCCTGCAGCACCGGTGTTCACTTCCCAGTCCCTGTCAGGTGCAGACAGCCAGGGCATTGCTTTTGAGAGAATAATTATGCACATCCTTGGACACATTCTGTGTTTTCTGAAAGGTCCCACCAAAATTTTCTCTTTCAAAATTAAAAATCCTGTTTTGGGATTTCCTTGATGGTCCAGTGGTTAAGACTCTGACCCCCCAATGCAGGGACCCTGGGTTCCACCTCGATCAGGGAACTAGATCCTACAAGCTGCAAATAAGACCTGGCAGAGCCAAAAAAAAAAAAAAACTCCTGTGTTTTTTTCAAAAATTATAATTCTAAAAGCTACACACTCCAGTGTTCATCGCAGTACTATTTATAGTAGACAAGACATGGAAGCAACCTAAATGTCCATTGACAGATGACAGATGTTTAGGTGTGTATGTATACACAATGGAATACCACTCAGTCATAAAATGAACAGAATAATGCCATTTGCACCAACATGGATGGACCTAAAGATTATTATACTAAGTGAAGTAAGACAGAGAAAGACAAACACAGTACTTACATGTGGAATCTAAAAAATGATACAAATGAACTTATTTACAAAACAGAAACAGACTCAGACAAAGAAAACAAATTTTTGGTTACTAAAGGGGAAGGCAGGGGATGGATAAATTAGAAGTTCAGGATTAACAAATACACACTACTATGTATAAAATAGATTTAAAAACCAAGGACCTAATATATAGCACAGGGAACTATATGCAACGTCTTGTAATAACCTATAATGGAAAGAATCTGAAAAAGAATACTTATATATTACTGAACCATTTTGCTGTATACCTGAAACTAACACAACATTGTAAAACCAATTATTCTTTGGTTAAAAAAAATCTGTCTTTTTAATGAAAGGAATAACTAAAAAGCTTCACATAGGTATTTTGTCATGGCTATATATTCAAAAATAACAAAATCAATGTCACCAAATAGAAGATGCAGTGAAGATAGCTCTGGGACTCCAAAAAGCAGTCACATTGAGAACTACAGGGATGTTCAGTTTCTTACAGTTAATGCCTACTTTTCTCAAACCATAGATGCTGCTTTTAATTTCCCAAAGCTCTTAATTTATCCTGATGCTAATATGTCAAAATTCCAATGACTAGCCAGGGAAAGGTGAAGTGAAACGCAACTTGTGATTCTTTCTAAAAAGAATCATGACTTGTGACTTATTTAGTGTGTTGGCTTCCATCTAGCAGAATTCCTAAAAGATAATCACAGATTTATCTACTATGTGAAAAATGGGATGCAGAAATAAATCAAGGCATTTATGTGTAGGCTTGGCTAATGGGGAAGATCAGATAAGCCTTTGTGTTCCACGACTGAGGAAAAGACCCTTGGCTCTCAGAGTTGGGCCTTTCTGCTCAACATTCACATGGGCCCTCATTCAGCTCACATTCCCATCAGCACCTAGGGGCCTGCAGAAACTGTTTCAAGTATACTTTCACCACATCACTCCCAATGCAGCCCGCCTCTTTAATTTCCAGCTTCAGCCATGCCTTAAGCATCTTTCTAAACTAGAGGGTTTTATTGGGATACCAGACAGCAAGGTCTGATTCTTTAACAACTTTTATTTTTCTATACCTTCAACACACATATATGTGCCAGGCTAGTTCCTTTGAATAAAATGGTGAGCAAGAGAGGCAGCAAGCCTGGCTTTGGAGAGCTTCTGGTCCAGCAAGGGAATGCAGACAATATGCTACAAATAAACAGCCAAATAGTTGCTTCCTTCTGGTTGTCATAAATCCTATGGAAGAAAAGCATAGTGATGAATGGCAGTGAATAGTCAGCATTTGTGAACCAATCTCAGGAGTCAGGGCAGCTTCTCTGCAGAAGCCAAGCCCTTAAGGGTAAGTTCAGAGTCTCCCCAACAAAGAGGACATGTAACGGCATAGGTTCAGGAGTGTGGAGCATCCTAGGAACTGAGAAAAGCTGTTGAGGTCATGGAATGCCTTGCAGGTCACACAACTGGATATTTATCCGCAGAGCAATAGGGAACCAGGAAAGGTAATGGGGCAGGGGAACAACACATGCAGGTTGCTTAAAGACCTCTCTGGCTGCTGTGTGGAGAATACGTGGGAGGTAAAGACATCAGGGTAACCAGTTGGAGGCCACTGGGTCATCGAAGTAACAGGCAATAGGGCTGCAAACAGCATGCAGCATCGTGGAAGTGAGAATGGGCAGAGATGAGGGATTCAAGATATGTTTTAGAAATATATACATAAAAACACACAACAATGACAACAACCAAAATCACTCTGTAAGATGTACTAAAACTAATGCCGGTCGTAATAAAAGATTTCAATGTAATCCTTGTCTATTTTCATTTCATAGGTTAATGAGACTAGAGACTTCAGTGGACAACATAAATTATATATATTCCATGACTAGGTAGTTTGTTTTCTTAGAATTCTTCTCCAAACTTTCTAGAGGGACACTATAGACCACCACTCTTGGAATTATCAAGTTTAAAGCAGTGATGAGTGTTGAGCTCCAAGTATATGGCAGGCCTTCTGTGATATTGAAAAATATATGGTCCCTGTCCCTAAAGGGTTTGTGGTCCATGGCAGAAAGTGAGCTCTCTTTGAGACGGAAGAATACGAGTGCCAGGAACTGAGTCTCAGACTCATAATTAATGAATGGGATTGGAAAGAGGAACTAGAAAAGTATTCTCAAATAAGCTGTTGAAGAGATAAGAGGAGAACCAGGCATCACAATGGAAACTGAGAAAGAGGAAGAGATGATGATTACGATGACTGAGGGCCAAACTGGCACAGCGGTAAGGAGTGAGAAAAGCCACTAGGAAGAATCTGGTGGCAGAAGACAGGTCCATGACGGGAGACAGAGCAGGCAGAAGCCAGAGCAGTGAGCCAAGAGAGAGGAGAAGACAAAGAAATATGACCACCATTATTGATTAATCTTTATTGATTAATTTATGTGTTCCCTGGTTCCAGGAAAAATTTAAGAAAGTTTAAAAGGATTTACATATACTGCAGGGAAACATAAATTGAGAGAGGAATGAAAGAAAGGAAAACAAGGGCGGTGTTCCAAAACGAAGCCAGGAATGTGGCTAAATATGCGGCTTTGGCTGCACTCAAGGGAGGGAATTTGATCAGACAGTATGAACTAGACAGCTGCAGGTGATGATCCAGTCCCCGTATGTAGCTCTTCTCCTTATTCTATTGTTAACTTGGGTCTTTTCCATTTCAAAGTCTAGATTGTGTTCCAATCTGGGTCAGTCTGTCAAAATTTATAGAGTTTTTGCTATTTGAAAGGTATCCTTAATTAAAAGATGGACAGAATGAGTCTTCTCATTCCAAATGTCTTTGTGGAAACTCATCACCACCACCATAAGGCAAACTTTATACCCTTCAGACAGGGGCTTCCCAGGTGACTTAATGGGCAAAGAATTCACCTGCAATGCAAAAGACACAGAAGAAGTGGGTTCAGTTCCTGGGTCAGGAAGATCCCCTGGAAGAGAGCGTGACAACCCACTCCAGTATTCTTGCCTGGAGAATCCCATGGACAGGGACAGAGGAGCCTGGAGGGCTACAATCCATAGGGTCTCAAAGAGTTGGACAGGACCGAAGCGACTTAGCACGCACGTACCCTTAGGACATGTCACTACTGCCTCCTGTGAAAATAAGGGGAGGAACACTTGAGGATAATATATAGTCTCTTGATAACAAGAAGGGGATGGAAAAATGGAGCTGTTGCAAGTGTAGGTAACAATCTCAATTTAGAGCAAAGAGGAAGGAAAGCCATAGCATAAGAAGCAACTGAACACAGCAATGTTTGTCACCTGGCTCCTGGTTGTCTCCCCACTGGATGAAAGCCTCTTCAGAGCCTGGCCTCTGTTCACTTCTCCAGTGCCACTGAAATGTGCTAGGTTCATGGAAGATGCTCAGTGCTTGGGGAACAAATACATGTTGAATAGTAGCAAAGCACGACTTCTGGCTCCAAATGGATGTTTAAATAACTATGACTATTGAAATCAAGCAGATAACTTCTCTCGGCCTCAGTTTTCTCATCTTTGAAAGTAAACTGCATGCGGCAAAGGTCACTAATTACCACCTCACCTTCCTTCCGTTCTTACGGCTGTTTCTTAGCTGGAGACTCCTATTCTCTCAGCTGCTCTCTAGGGATTCTGCAGTCTGGCTCATAGAGAATTCTGACTTGTACTCTAAAGCCTTATTTAATCCCAGAGTTGAGAAGGAGATGGCCCTGGTGACATCCCACCAGTCCTGAAGGTCAGCCATGGTACAGCAAATTAACCATGTATGAGTAACTAAGAGCTAGCTTGGGATAGCAATCTCAGCTGGCAAGCCTTGCTTTAAATGATTTTCTACCTGGAAATACCTAGAAAAGAGCAATTAGGGTCAATTTGTAGTGCCCAGAACATACCAGGGTCTTCACAGCTTTATAAAAAGACTTTGAGCAAGTGAAAAAAATTGCCATTATTTAGTACACTGGTACTTTGAAAACCGTCCTTTGATGTATGTTTTTTAAAAAATATCCTTTGAAAAATATTACAAGATTGAGTGTACCATTAAAAAGTGATAAAATATATTGTTATTTTGAAAAAACTCTGAAGGACTTTGTAAATAACATTGATACATTCTGACTTTTATTAATAAGATTATCCACTACTAGGATATTTCTTTTGTCTGAAGAGAATAAATGTTTATCCTCCCAAGCCCAGCCAAACAAAAGGATTCACAAAGTATCCTTTAAATAACATAATGCCCTATTGTTTATAAAATATGATTCAATATTCAGAAATTAGAATTTAAATACATATGCATCTATCACAATGTCCAAAAATGAAGGGTTGTTTCAATGTGTTGACCTAAATAACATGGAAAAGGCACACGACCAAATGAGAGAAATTGACCTTAGCTGCCTTGCTCTTCAGTGTCAAAAACACCACTACCAATAGCATTTGCAGAACCAGTCCTCACCACAGATTATTACATGCTCTATATAAGTCCCAACTTTCTCTTTCCAAAGCAAGAGAATTTGGGGGTTCTGAAGATGCTCTAAAGGGGAAGATCTAATATTATATGATATCACTCATCTGTGGAATCTAATTTTTTAAAAAGATAAAAATTAACTTATTTACAAAACAGAAACAGACTTACAGACATTGGAAACAAATTTATGATTACCAAAGGGGAAATGTTGGGGGAAGGGATAAATCAGGTGTTTGGGATTAACATACTCACAATACTATATATGCAGGAGGAGGAAGTGGCAACCCACTCCAGTATTTTTGCCTGGAAAATCCCACGGACAGAGAAGCCTGGCAGGCTACAGTCCATGAGGTCACAAAGAGTCAGACATTGCTTAGCAACTGATCAACAACAGCAACAATAACAACAACTTCTATATATGAGATAGATAACCAACAAGGACCAACTGTATAGTACAGGGAACTCAACTCAACATTCTGTGATAACCTCTATGAGAAAAGAATCTGGAAAAGAATGAATATATGTATATATATAACTGAATCACTTTGCTGTACAGCAGATACTAACATAATGTTGTAAATCAACTATATTCCAATAAAAATTTTTTTAAAAACATAAAAGGGAAGATCTCTCAAGCTCCCTACATAAATGGATATTACTAAACACACATATCCCCAGCATGAGGAAATGAGTGAAACCAGCTTAAAACAAATGAACTCCCTGTCCTATGGGGGCTCAGTCAGCCATTGAGGAGCCAGATGAAGAACACTGGGCATCTGTTAAATAAAACCTGAGTCATGTGCCTGAATTCTCATCAGTCCCCTCAATGCTTATGTAGGATATTGTTAATTTATAGTAGAGTGATTCTATTCTTGGTAGGGTGTGGTTTTTAACACTCATAGGTGACTCTGCCATCTTTTCCAGGCTCTCCTGCTCACCCCTATCTAGCTCTGGCTAGTGGCTCCTGCTCTGTTAATGGTCTGCTTGCTGGCCAGAGATGAAGTCATCACATTGGCTTTACGAGCTCTCACAGCTGCACAACATCCCCTGAGACTCTTACTGGGGCAAGAAAATGTGCCTGCAGAGCTTCGAGCCACCCTAGTCAGTTCTGGTGGTGCCAGGGAGAGCCGTCTTTTCCCGAGGGGGCCTGCATCTCTCTTAAAGGTCAGTCTCCAGGCCTCCAGGCCAGTGCGGAAGGCCGTGCCACTCCAGAGCCTTCTGCAAGGCCTGGCTCTGCATGACTGCAGAGGCTGGGTCAGATATTTTTGCATCTGTGCCCTGTTATTTCCTCTAATAATAATTGGAGCCTTGTGGGGCCAGGTTTCCAATGGATAGAATATTCAGATGCGTGTTCACATCATTTTAGAACTTTTGGTTTCTCCTGGTCCATTCCCTGTCCTCTGCTGGAAGACGGTGAAGTTTATTTTCCTCTGTCTTTGAAATCAGTCACTTTCTTTAAAGCACTAAACAAAATAGGAGGAAATTCATTCCTTTTAGCAAAAGAATAGGGGAAAGAATTCATTTAGCAAAAGAAGAGGATGAGAGTAGTAAGGGAGGGTGAAGATAAAGGAGGAGAATGACAAAGGTCATTTTCATATTGCAACACAAAATATGCACTTGCCTGGTGGTACTGGGGTAGACAATCTGCCTTGCAATGCAGGGGGTGCGGGTTCAATCCACGGTTGGGGAACTATGATCCCATATATCTCATGGTGCAGCCAAAAAAATTTTTTTAAATAATATTGTAAAATGTTTGATGGAGAGCTATTTCCTCAGGCAGCCTCAGTATCAGGCATCTGTTAATGTGGAGGTATAATATATAGGTTTGGTCTCTGGGTTGGGAAGATCCCCTGAAGGGCATGGCAACCCAGTCCAGTATTCTTGCCTTGGAGAATCCTATGGACAGAGGAGCCTGGCTACAGTCGGACAGATGAGCCTGGCTACAGTCGCACAGAGTCAGACACAAATGAAGCTACTGAGCATGCATAAGTATATAGCAACTAATATTTAGTTGATTATACCATAATAATAAAATTAAAATTAAATTAAAACACAGAAATGGAATTTTAGTATATACTAACAGAATATTTATTTCAAAAATTGGCTACTTAGATACCTTTTCTATTGCCCTGTATATTAAAAGGATTATATATTTAAAGGAATTCTTAGATGTTTTGTCGTAAATCAGTGGGCTTCCTCCCTCCCACTTATCCAGGGTTCACTTGTCTGGGGCAAATCTCTTTCAATGACAACCTTCCTAGGGGGAGGTGAGAGGGAAGAAGAGATCAGGGAGCAGGGAGCCCAGCGTTCACTGATTTGGGATATTCTGAGCAATGCAATGAACCGAAAGGTAAGCTGTCTCTGCACCCACTTGAGTCTGGGTGCAGAGACAATGGAAGAAGGAACCAGCTGAGAATTATTTGAGAGTTTGTATGATCATTCCACTTCATCCTCTAAATAATTAGTAGGGTATAAAGAGGTGTGGGGTTTCCCTGATGGCTTAGCAGGTAAAGAATCTGCCTATAATACAAGAGACGCAGGTTTGATCCCTGGATCAGGAAGCTCTCCTGGAGGAAGACATGGCAATCCACTCCAGTATTTTTGCTGGGAAAATCTCATGGACAGAGGAGCTGAGCGGGCCACTGTCCATGGTGTCGAAAGCAGTCAGACACGACTGAAGTAACTGAGAACACACAAAGAGGTATGCATTTGGGAGTACTTTTTTTTCATTTAGAAAGAGCACAGACAAGGATAGGCTGAATGGACTTATTGTAAAGCAGAAGGCTCATATCTGGCCGGTAGGCAGGAGGTTTAGTTGGGGACCCTCAGGCCCTGGTGGGACTGTTTGTTGAGGAGGTCTCTGGCACAGGCCTCAGAGGCTAGCTGAGCCTAGCTGGATACCTCAAAGGTGACCACATCTTAAGATGTATCCCACGTGCCACCTTGTTATCCCGAAGGGACCTGGAGTCTTGCAGGAGCTCAGCCTCCTGTAATGGGAATTGGCAGCAGATGCCATGATGCGTTTTCATCTGAACTAAAACCAGGAATCATCAACATCTTGACCAAAGGTAGGCTGAGGAGGCCATGAATCTACCAAGATGCACATCATCTAAGACCGGGAGTGGAGAGTTGGTCCTTTAGTTGGTTTTCTTTCTTTCTCTCTCTTCCTTCCTTTCTTTTTTTTTTCTTGGGTCTTGTTAAGGGACCAGACCAGAGCCATGACAGGCTCAACAGGCTACACTAGGCCCAAGTTTCAGATTCTTGTAAACCTGAGTCATAATTCTAAGAAAATTCTAGAAAAGTCCCGCTGGCGCCAAACTCGAGCCAATCAGAGTTGGGATTTTGATTCAAACCCGAACCAATGAGATTTTGTGATTTGAAAATCCCCCCGCGCGCGTATGGCTTAGCCAATCATTACACACCAGCTATGCTGTTGCAGAAACATGTAACCGCCTGTATAAAAACAGCTGTAATTCAGGGCTCGGGGCTCTTGTCAGATTCCACTGTGCTGGATGAGACCTGAGCCCTAGCTCAAGCTAGCAATAAAACCCCATTGTGCTTTTGCATTACTGTGGACGCCTTATTCTCTCAGTTATGGGGATCCGGACCTCTGGCATAACAGGTCTTAGTGATGGCACCCAGGTTCTCTAGTTTAGGCGTGGGCTCAGTAGTTGTGGCTCAAGGGTTTAGTTGCCCCGCAGAATGTGGGATCTTAGTTCTGACACCAGGGATCAAACCCACATCCCCTTCATTGGAAGGTGGATTCTTAACCAGTGGGTCACCAGTGAAGTCCCCCAGTCCTCTGGTTGACAGGAAGATGTGCTAGCAACAAGCATACCTTTTACAAGAAAAATGCAACTACTCAGAGCAATTTATGTTCAACTGAAGTAGATGGAGTAAAGTGGTAAATGTATCTTGCTTTGATAGTACTTTACCCTGGAATGATTTAAATGATACTTCAAAATAACTAAATTCCAGGCAACACTAAGGCACCCACCTGCCTCGATACTGGGGAGGATAGACTAGACCAACCTTCTGGAGGACAAACTGTCAATGCATGTCACAAGTGTTAAACATGTGTAATTCTGGTTATTCTACCTCTAGGAACGGATACCATAGAAACAATCATATACCTACTAAGGTCTTGTAGTGTTATTGTTAAGTGAGAAATTTTTAAGTGAAAGGCCTTGTAGAGTTATTTTTAGTGAGAAAGGAAGGCAAAAATATCTAAATCTTTCAACAATGAGGAATTGCCTAAAAACTTGTACCTATACTTTAGAATATTAGGCAGCTATATTTTAAAGAAATCCAATAAAGTTTGTTTTAGATGATTAAAATATTTTTGTAGAAAAAGTTCAATGAAATAATGTTCTTGATATGATGTTAGGTTTTTAAAATGTAAATAACAAAACAGTATATACATAGTATGAACCCACATTTGGGAAAAAAGCAGAACCACGTGCTCATTCGTTTATTGGGCACCTAAACAAGGGACACGGAAGACTTAAACATGATAGGCACAGGAAGTTGATTATGATTATATCAAGTAGAAGGGAATGTTAAAAAATATTAATAGTGGTTATTTCTGTGGCATGATAATGCTGGTGGCCTTAATTTCCTTCATTGTCCTTTTTGTATTTCCTAAAATTTACACAAATGCATGTGTATTATTTTAAAATCAGAAAACTGGAAAAACAAATTATTTGTGGTTTTCTACTGAACTTTTAAGAGTTCAATACCTGAGAAAGCACTAGTTTGGGGTGATCAGCATTTCCAGATATTCTTTCCTTTACTGGCGAAGCTGATAAGGTCAGTAGCACATTGACGAGGGGAGGGGTGGGAGGGGGCAGAGCAAGGAGAGAAGCTGAAGAAAATGACCACGTGTAGGGACTCCAGATGGCTTCCGAGGAAGTAACAGGCCAGGGTGGTTGGAGTCTATCAGACCTAGGTTAGAAGATGAAATCCTAAGAACGTCTCTCACTCCCAGGTCTGTAGCTCATGACCTTTCCCATTTCTTGGGCCCAGTTCCTTAAGGTAAAAAGGGCTAGTAGGCCCTCTCACCCAGTAAGCTGAAGAGTGGCTCTGTGTTTAGGGATCTTTCAATAAAGAGCACTACAGTGTGGACAATTGAGCTTAGGCCTTTGGGAACTCTGGGAACAGATATGTGGATAAGTGAGTGAGTGAAAGAATAAGTGGGTTAATTAATATGGAGTTATCCAAAGAGTGTCAAGCGTAGTCACTGCGAAAAGAAAAAAAAAAAAAGATATTTTAAAATTCAGAACAGTCATATTCTCCTTGGTAATGGACAAAAATGACATGAAGCTAAAGCTTAAGCAGAGTTTTGTGAAAGGGTAGTTGCTAATAAACAGATAAGCTCTGTAGGTATATTACTCCTTTAAAAATGTATTTATTCCTCCAACTAACAAATATTCCTGAACACCTCCCCTATGTCAAGCACTGAGCTGAAGTAGGATTACCAGCAAGAATGAAGCAGAGGTGATTGTGGCTGGAGCTCTGAGCTGTCACAGAAACTTCAGGGCTTTTTTTTTATTTTTTATGTATTCAGTCTTCATTAACCAAAGAGACATTTATGAACCCCTCACCATGTGCACCAGGCACTGTGGTCGGCACAAAGAATATACGCATAGTCCTTTCTCTTATTGATCAATCGGCCTGGGGGATGGGGAGAAACATGAGAAAATCAGTATCCGTAATAGGAAGCCCAATTCAGCTGGGAGGGGGCAGGAAAGCTTCTGCAAAGAGTTGATGCTTGTGCTGGGCTATGGAGGAGTCATTCTTTCATTCAGTCACTCACTCTTCTAACCAACAAATAAAATTTGGGCTGAGCACAAGGCCCAGCTGCTGAGAACAGAATAGTAGTCTAGTGGGAGGGAAAATAATACATAAAATAATACATGAAAAGTACATCAAATGATTATGGCCATGAAAGACATGGGGAAGGATACCAACAGGATACTGTGATGGAGAGTGGTAGTGGTGGGAGGCAGGGGCACAGCACTCTTGAATTTGGAATGAGTGGGAGAACGGTCAGCAAAGGGCTCTCTGAGGAGGCTTTATTTAAGCAAAGACCCAAAGGTGCAGAAGCATATCCACCACTAGGGAAAAGCATTCTTGACCAAGAGAACAGCAAGTGCAAAGGCCCTGAGGTGGTGACAAGAGGCAGGAAGGGGGTCATTGTGGGTGGAGCATTGGTACTCAAGGGGATGGTGGACGGGTGAACTGGACCAGGCCGTGCTGGGCCTTGTGAGTCATGATGTGGGTTGGCCACCAGGGGCAGAAGAATGGCAGACTTGGTTTATGCTTTAAACCACCCGTATGTTGGATTGGGGGGAGAGGTATGAGGTGGATGAGGGTAGAAGCAGAGGTGAGGTGGCTTCTGCAGTAGTCACCAGACCATGGGGGCCAGGAGATGAGACTGACTTAGTGAGGAGGATTGGAGGAACAGCAGTGGGGAAGTCCTCTGAGTGGAGGAAATAATTTGTGCAAACAAGAAGAGTGAACCGACATTTTAGGAAATGTCAAGCAGTTGTTTGTAGCTTGGAGATGAAGTTAGAAATGTAGGAAAGTGTCACATGACAAGTGGTATTCTATACCAGAATAAGGAGAATAGGTATTATTCTGAGGGCAGAGGGAAACCATTGGAGAATTTTCAGCAGGGAAGTTCCATGAACAGAAACGAACATTGGAAAGATGTGTTGGAGGATGGATTCAAGGCACGTAGAGGGGGCACTGAAGGCAGGCGAGACCAGTGGTGTGGAGACCAACTAGGAGGCCACAGCTCTTAAGAAGGAGCGAGGGACTTCCCTGGTGGTTCAGTGGTTAAGAATCTGCCCACCAGTGCAGGAGACATGGGTTCAATCCCTAGTCTGGGAAGATCCAACTAAGCCCATGAGCCACAACTACTGAGCCTGAGCTCTAGGGCCCTGACACTCTAGGGCCCATGCTCCAAGCAGGGGAAGCCACCGCAATGAGAAGCCTGATTGTTACAACTAGAAAAAGCCCTCACAGCAACAGAGAGCCAGCGCAACCAAAAATAAGTAAATAAATATTAAAAGATAAATACATTTATTTCTAAAATAGAAGTAAGGAGACAGGGAATCCTGGCTCTCCTACTTACTGGCTGTGTGACCTTGGGCAATTTACTTAACCTGTCTGAGCTTTGGTTTACTGAACTATACAAATGGGACTATTACTTGATAAACTTTTCATGAGGGTTTCATTAATAGTAGAGGCAAAATTACCATTTTATCATTTTGTGAGGATTATAGTAAATAAATTAAATGGTAAATATAATGAGGATTACATTAAATGGTACAGGAGAAAGTGGGGCTTGTAGCAGATAGTCTTAATCTTTTCTCCTTTACAATCTCTAGCCTAAGTAGATGTTTCCAAAGTGCATCCCCAAATACTAAGTGTTGCAAAAGTAATTATCCACCCATCTATTGTCTGATGACATTGCTCCTCCATACAATCTGAAAAAACCATAAAAAGGAAAGTAAATAAAAATGGGGTAGGGGGAGGGGGAAATGGCATTTCCCAATTTCTCATAAACTGGAAATTTTAAAAAGCTGGCTAAATTTTTCTTCATCCATCAAATTAGCATTAAGAATCAGATAAAGAAAATAAATCTCAGTTGTATCTCTGTTAGATAAAACTCTATAACCTCTTTGAAAGTATTAGAGAAAATCTAATGACTGGACAGCAAAGAGAAGTTTATTCAGTTAAGACTGTGCCTTGCATGGGTGGCAAGGGGAATTCTGAAATACATGTTGTGCTGTGCTAAGTCGCTTCAGTCATGTCTGACTCTTTGCAACCCCACGGACTGTAATCCATCAGGCTCCTCTGTCCGTGGAATTCTCCAGGCAAGAATACTGGAGTGGTTGCCATTTCCTTCTTCAAGGAATCTTTCCAACTCAGGGGTCAAATTGCATGTTATGCATCTCTTATCTGAAACACACAGCTAGAGGTGTTTCAAATTCAGAAAAGTTCAGATTTGAGAAAGGTAATGTGGTAAATATGCTGTGTGTTACTTAATACCCCTAGTGTGTGGTTATGACTATTTCTGCAGTGAAATAACCATACGTACTGGGATACATAGAAACCCATAAAGAGCTTCAGCTTAGTGTAGAGGAGGGTTCCTACTAACGAGTTTGTGTCCAAGTTGGAAATAACTTCTCTTGCTCAGACTTTGGGGACTTTAGAATTGTTTTTAAGAGATTGGAGTTTGAATGCCTTTCCCTGGATTTTGTCTACCCCTTAACCTGCCCCTTCCTTCATAGGGCTCACGGTAGCTGCAGGGGATCTGGGTTGTAAAGATTCACACCCAGCGTCTTCTTTACCCAGACACCTTCTCCTTTTGGATCTCCAAGTCTTGCTTCTGAATTTGGCCCCTGCGCTGGAGCCTTTTTCATTCAAGGGTCCCTCGAGTTGCTCCCTGAAATCAAACCTCTCACCCTGTCCCTACCCCATCTGCCACTCATGTCTGAATTTCAGTTCTCCAAGGCTCAAGTGTCCTCCTATGGGACCCCTGATATCCAATAGGTATTCTAAGGCAGCTAAGTGATTTGGGGTCTGTGTGACAAATTTCTGGGATAGGGTGGGAAGTAGCTTGTATCATCAGCCTGCTCTTTCTAATCTCAGCTCCAGCATGTCCAGACATTTTTTAAAATACCTATCTATTTATTCAGCTGCACTGGGTCTTAGTTGCAGCACACGAGATCATTGGTTGTGGCATGTGGGATCTAGTTCCCAGATCAGGGATGGAACCCGAGCCCACAACATTGGGAGCGTGGAGTCTTAGCCACTGGACCACCAGGGAAGTCTCTCCAGACATTTTTATATGTCAGCTTTGGGTTGGTAAAATTCATTCAGACTATATTCAGATGTGCAGGGAGAAAACAGTAGTTTCTTTACTAACTGATGATTCATCTGAGTTTGCTCACAAGCTCCCTACCCTGCTGGGTAACAATTGGATTGGATACATTTAGTCCAATTTGATCAACTCTTCCATTATAGGAACAGTCTGTTTAGGTAACCGTGTCCCTTGTGGGTCTATGTACCCAGTTTTTCAGGCTTTTCCCTCATCTACTTCTCATCCCTGAGACAGGCATCACAGTATGATGGACAATTGGGTCCTTGGTTTCAGCAGCAAGTTTCCAACATCAGAGACAAGGAACTGAGTGCTGTTTAGGACCCACACCTGGCCTTGCATTGAGTAACTAAGATGTATCCTGTGGGCAGAAGTCCTGTATCCTTGGGGTTCCTCTCATCCTACCTGACATACTCCTCTGTCTTGAAGCAGAGAGACTGAGCTCTATGTGTCCGTATCTGGCCTCTTTCTCCCTGTCTTTCTCTGCAGTTTATCTGCACGTGAATGTGGGCTTTCAACTCCCCCTGCCACTTTCAGTTATAAAATAAATAAGTCACAGGGTTGTAACGTTGAGCATGGTAACTATAGTTAATAATACTGTGTTGCATATTTAAAAGTTGCTGAGAGAGGAGATTTCTCTGGTGGTCCAGTAGTTAAGAATCTGCCTTCCAATGCAGGGAACATGGGTTTGATTCCTGGTGAGGGATCTAAGATTCCACATGCCTCAAGGCAACTAAGTCCGTGCACCATCTACTGAGACAGAAAGTTCTGGAACCCAAGAACTGCAACGAGAGAGAAGCCTGCGGGCGGCAAACAGAGAAGCCCATATACCACAGCGAAAGATCCTGAGTGCTGCAACTAAGACCCGGTGCAGCCAAATAAAATAAATAAATAAATATACACTTTTAAAGTTGCTAAGAGGATAGATCTTAAAAGTCACAAGAAAAATAATTTATAACTATGTATAGTGACAGATAACTAGGCTTATTGTGATCATTTCACAATATATACAAATATTGAATCATTATGTTATACACTTGACACTAATATAAAGTTGCTTGCTAAGTCACTTCAGTCATTCTGACTCTTTGTGACCCTGTGGACTGTAGCCCGCCAGGTTCCTCTGTCCATGGGGATTCTCCAGGCAAGAATACAGGAGTGCGTTGCCATGCCCTCCTCCAGAGGATCTTCCCAACCCAGGGATCGAAACTGTGTCTCTTATATCTCCTGTAGTGGGAAGCGGGTTCTTTACCACTAGTGCCACCTGGGAAGCCCGGTATAAAGTTGTATGTCATTTGTATCTCAATAAAAAATTCCTCTCTCTTTGAATAAAACTTGGCTTTAAGAGGGGCTTCCCTGGTGGCTCAGAAGGCAAAGCGTCTGCCTGCAATGTGGGAGACCTGGGTTCGATCCCTGGGTCAGGAAGATCCCCTGGAGAAGTAAATGCAACCCACTCCGGTATTTTCGCCTAGAAAATTCCATGGGTGGAGGAGCCTTGTAGGCTATAGTCCATGGGGTTGCAAAGAGTCGGACACGACTGAGTAACTTCACTTTCACTTTGGCTTTAAGAGTCATTGCCTGTAAAATCGTATTTTGAGTCATGAACATGAAAATGCAAAAGAAAAATGCTCATTAATAGTTTTTGAAATATCACCTCCTGACACATACCAAAAAAGGGAAAGGATTTACATGAGGCTATTTATAGTGTTTATAACTGTGTGACAAAACTGTGTGATTTTAAAAAATCTTATTTTTATGTCAATTTTTTTTTTCTATGATGAACATGTACGACTTGGTTAACTTTTTTAAAGTCTTTTAAAAATATGCCTGTAGCACTATCAGTTGGGAAAAGGCAAATTATGGTCTCTGTGGGAACTAATTTAAACTTGTCAGAGCAGTTAGATTAATTAGGTCTTAACTGACATTTAACAGCCAGGGTGGCAGGCCTGATACTACTTAGCAAGGACTTAGAAAATGAGGCATAATGGAGTACAGATTGTACTCCTGCAAAGCAGGCTCAATTCAAGGGAAACAGTGTGTCAAGCAGGGTTCCTCAACCGCCTCTGCATTTAAGTTTGTTCTTAGAAGGTGCATAGGTGAAATTTCTAAGATAAAACACAAGCCCGTTTTTGTTGGCATTCCTCCTTCGTGAATTATGACAAGGGAATTACTGCAGGCTGTACTGGAATATTTCATGTGTGGATCATTGTAAATAACTCCTGGGGCACTTTTTTTCCCATAATAAAGAGGGATGTGGAGCTCTCTTTTTTATTAAATAGATTTTCTTGAAAACCTCCAATGTAAGAGTTACATTTACAATGTCCAAGAGGAATGCTAAGCTTGAGAATTTCCAGGAAGGTGTGAAACTTCGAAAGTAGAGGGAAGAGAAGGAATTGGCTGCCGTCGCAGTCACCCAGCCGGGCCAGGTCAGGGACAAATCTGGGTGAGGGAGGAAGTGAGGGGAAAAAGGAGAGGCACCAGGCGTACCTTGTACGCTTGTATCTGAAAGGAAGTGCAGCGGAATGGCCCAAGCAGGAAATGCAAGCTGCAGCCCTCAGGAAAAGAAAAAGGTTCACAGGAAATTCTAAGCTATATTTCTCTCCAGGTAGGTCTGGAGGGAGCATCTGGCCCCTTGCGTATGTGAATCAATGAGAAATAGCCCCCCATCTCCAGAGTGCAGAGGAACTTGCTAAACACTTTTCATTTTTCACTGTGATGCCTCCACAGCCATGTCAGACACTGAGTCAAAGTGTAGCAGAGGGGGCTGCCAGACACTTCTGGGGCAAAGGTTTCTTGCTGTAGCTCTGCCAGGCCCCAGACTATTACCTGTCTGCTGCCTCCTAGGCTGAGTCTTAATCACTTCCAGCTGTGTTGGCTCCTGCAGTCCCTCGGGCCCCTCCCTGTCTGGCCTCCCTGCCCTCTGCCTCTTGTGGAGGAAAAATTAAGTATCGCACTTAAATTCCCCCTTAGGACTTAGGGATCCTGAGCAGGAGCCTCGCCACAGCATCCATCTCCAGCAGCAGACAATGGGGGCTGGCTCGCCTCCCATGGGGTCTCCTTGCTGCCCTGGGGCTGAGCCTTTCCCCTAATCAGTTACAGCCAAGCCCAGAAAGAAAAGGTACAGCATGGCTCCACGGCAGAGCACCCCTCGCTTCAGACTCTACCCAGGTACCTGAACCCTGTCACTTCCTTCTTAGAGACTGGTTCTTTAGAGCTAAATTTAACCCTCTCCCTGGTGGCTCACACAGTAAAGAATCTGCCTGCCATGCAGGAAATCTGGATTTCATCCCTGGGTCGGGAAGATCTCCTGGATAAAGGGAATGGCAACCCACTCCAGTATACTTGCCTGGAGAATCCTATGGACAGAGGAACCTGGCAGGCTACAGTCCATGGGGTCAGAAAGAGTCAGATATGACTGAACATCTAACACTAAACCCTCTTCAGCCTGTCATCTTTTGAAATACACATTTTTCCGCCAGGGTAGCTGGTTATCTCCGTCAAGTCAATTCAACACAAGCCTTGGTGAATTGGGGGGATTGGTAATCTGTGGCTCGAATGAGACTGGACAGTGCCTTGCATTGTACCATGATTACCCTATTGCTTACACACGTAGACTTCACTGATCAGTTGCAGAGCCATTTTCTTGCCTGATACACTCAGGCTAAGGCTTCAGCATCTTCAACACAGCACACCAGATAGACACCAACCTGGAGAGACTGATAGATCGGGTGAAGTCTCTTTGCCTATTTGAGCTAAAACCACAGGATGTATATTGGATCAGTGGGCAGGGATTGCCTACATCAATGCTTCTCAAAATTGACCTTACATCAGAACCACCAGGAGGTTAAACACAAATGGCTGGATCCCACCCCAGGGTTTCTGGTTCAGTAGGTCTGGATAGAGGTCCAGGGGATGCTGCTACTGGTCTGGGGACCACAATTTGAGTCACCGGTCTGCATCATATCGAGGAACGTGAACTCTTCATCAGGCAATGTGGGATCCTTGAAGGACTTTAATCTAGGTGGGAGGGGGTTATGGAGCAAGTTCACGCTTTCCAAAGCTCAGACTGTGTTAGTGTGGAGGGCTGCCTTGAGGGGAGTGCAGCTGGGAGCAGGAAAGCTAAACAGGCTGTTGGCATGATCCAGATAACCTTCACGATGAGGTGTTTCACATAATCTTACAGAATGAGATCCTGGAAGGAGAATTGGGCTGGGCAGCCTCCAGGAGCCTGAGAAAGATATCAATAAAAAGTTGAGAAAGCTGGTTTAGAAGAAAGCACTAAAAGGAGACAGAGAGCCTCAAATATGTGTTGGCCATTTCCCAATTTTGCCAAGGGCTGGCGGGTTCCCAGAACGGGAGAATGCGACCCTGCAGACAGGGTCTGCAGAAGTGACACTTGCCAGGCAGACCTGCCAAGTGTGTATAGCTGGCTCTCTCCCTCCAACCTCCCTCGCTTTCCTGTGGGGAGATGTAACTGGGGAAGGGCTGCTTAGAGAACAGGTGGTGATAATTACCAGGAGACCAGCAGTTTCCCTACCTCATCCTTCAAAGTGTCAAAAGGCTGACTTAGGAAATTACAGAGTGCAGGAAGCTTTCCTGATTTGTTCAGTTCAGTACTCTTTGGTGGAGCCTGGTCATTCTGGCTTAGTGGCTGATGTATAATTTTGGAGGGACACTGAACAATATCTGAACTCTACTAAGAGTGTTTTTCTAAGGAGGATAGGCCTAAACTTGCCAGCACACACAGCAAAAGAGAAATCAGAATTTTACTATGCACTCCAGATACGTAAGTGAAACTACATCAGAATCTGAACAAACAGTAACAATAATAGCTGCAAAAGGCATCATATCAGGCTCCTGCTCATCAATTGTCAGTGGATTCACGTGGCTTTTGACGGCCCTTGACTCAGCAAAGAAGGCACAAGCTTGGTAAGACTGGCCTACCACACTACTCTGAATCTGCTTTGTGCATTTTCACCTCTGACTCTGCCCAGACAGGTCTCCAGCTGTGAGATCCCCCAGCCTTCCCTCCTTGCATTAAGGTCTCTCTCAAGTTTACCTGCATTCGTAACTTTTCTTTGACCACAGCAACTCATGGCCATCCCTCTCCCTTCTGAAATCCTATGGCACTTCTGGCTGAGTGTATCCTTTGGTCCTTAGTTTTGAGCTTCTGATGTTAGTTCTCATTTTAGAAAGAAAGTTCTATCTCCCCAGGTGGGTAGTAGATTCTTTGAAGGTTGGAGCTGCTGGGTCACGTGTGTCTGAAAGTGAAGCATCACAGTCAGATGAAACTTGTATGGGTAACATGGAGAACGCAATGGTTCCATTCCTAATCTCTGCAAGATGGAGTCTGCAGCTGGGCCCCGCCTGGAACCAGGAACATGAATATTGCCTGCACATTCTCTCTGCTTCTTCATCTTTTGTTTCTGAAACTTGCTCCATTCTGTCAAACTGGCATCCTCAATAGCACTGGGAACTTGGCCACTTGCAACTCTCAGGCTCATTTTGACAATCAAGACACCAAAGAGGGACTGGCCCCCTTCCTTCTTTTCAAGTTCAAAAAAATTAGACTCTTCTGGCTTAGGTCATTCCTATCCTTGGACAGATTAATAAATTGTGGCTATCAGTAAGTTCAGTAGCTCAGTTTGTCCAACACTTCTTTTTGTGACCTCATAGACTGTAGCACTCCAGGCTTCCCTGTCCATCACCAACTCCCAGAGCTTGCTCAGACTCATGTCTATCAAGTTGGTGAGGCCATCCAACCATCTTATCCTCTGTCATCCCCTTCTCCTGCCTTCAATCTTTCCCAGCATCAGGGTCTTTTCCAGTGAGTCATTTCTTCACATCAGGTGGCCAAAGTATTGGAGCTTCAGCTTCAGCATCAGTCCTTCTAATGAGTATTCAAGACTGATTTCCATTAGGATGGACTGGTTTGATCTCCTTGCAGGCCAAGGGACTCTCAAGAGTCTTCTCCAACACCACAGTTCAAAAGCATCAGTTCTTCAGCACTCAGATTTCTTTATCCAACTCTCACATCCATATATGACTACTGGAAAGACCAGTTTTGACTAGACAGACCTTTGTTGGCAAAGTAATGTCTCTGCTTTTTAATATGCTATCTAGGTTGGTCATAGCTATTCTTTCAAGGAGTGTGTCTTTTAGTTTCATGGCTGCAGTCACCATCTGCAGTGAATTTGGAGAGAGCCCAAGAAAATAAAATCTGTCACTGTTTCCATTGTTTCCCCATCTATTTGCCAAGAAGTGATGGGACCAGATGTCATATCTTAGTTTTTTCCAGTTTTTTGAATGTTGAATTTTAAGCCAGCTTTTTCACTCTCCTTTTTCACTTTCATCAAGAGGCTCTTTAGTTCCTCTTCACTTTCTGCCATAAGAGGGGTGTCATCTGCATATCTGAGGTTATTGATATTTCTGCCTGCAATCTTGATTTAGCTTGTGCTTCATCCAGTCTGGCATTTTGTATGATGTACTCTGCATAGAAGTTAAATAAGCAAGGTGACGATATACAGCCTTGATGTACTCCTTTCCCAATTTAGAACCAGTCTGTTGTTCCATGTCCAGTTCTAACTGTTGCTTCTTGACCTGCATACAGATTTTTCAGGAGGCAGGTAAGGTGATCTGGTATTCTCATCTCCTGAAGAATTTTCCAGTTTGTTGTGATCCACACAGTCAAAGGCTGGGAGGGGAAAGTCTATTTCGTGCTTGCTTTCTCCTTTCCAAGGAAGCCTAACTTGGTTGTAGCATCCCCCTTTTCCAGGTGGCTAAATGCTTCAGAAGGAACCAGCCCCAGTTCCAGCCTTGAGAGTGGGTCCTGAATGGTTCAAGCAAGGAGAGAGCAAACTTTTTCTGCAAAAAGTCATAGTAAATATTTTAGGCTTTACAGGCCATATCTTTGTTGCATTACTCAATTTTCTCCCTTAAATCCCATGTCTTCAACATTCTCAATATCCCTCCACTGCAATGTTTTTGCTTTTAGTTTCTGCTAGTGACTGAAATATTCCATGACACACTCGAAAAGTACATTTGAAGCCCCTTCAGAGAGTAGCTCAGCGTGACCTCTGGTCTCCCAGCTCACTCACCGGAGCACAGGCCATGACATGCCCTCTTGTGACCTGTGACTTCAATCATCTTGTCTTCTGCCCTTCCTGAGTCCAGCCTCACAGGCAGGATGCATTCACTTCTGAGTTACACTCCTCTTCCCAGGGTTCCAGCCACCCTCCACCACATCCCTCCATTCAGGGCCACTCTCCCAGCTCCTCCTGCTGTGCTTTGCTGCTTGAGCGTAAGTACAAGGCAGCTATTGTTGCCCAGCGTCTGACCACAGAGATGGCATAGGCCCCTGGTCCATATCCCCCTCACCCCAGTCCTACCCTGACTTGACCTCAGATGCAGATACAGATCTGGTCAGGAGGGGGGCTTTTCCATTTCCATCTCAGGCAGCTCTTCAGCCAGCTGCCCACCTCTTCCCACCAGCAGCTGCTTTTGTCTCTTTTTTCTCCCTGTTTATTTTCTTTGCCTGCACACCTTGTTTTTCTTTTAGGGGACCCCTACCCAGACCTGCCATCTGGTCCCCCTTGAAACATAATATGGAGTGTGCAGAGGCAACTGTGGGGGGCAGGGAATCTCTTGGAGCTCAAGCGGCTGCCTGGCAGAGAGAGCCTGAACCTCCACTGTGGAGAGGAGAGAGGGTTCCAGAAAAAGTCCAAGGCGGGTCATACACCTCATTAGTTCATTTTGATTAGTTTCTTTTATCCAGTTGTTAGGAACGGTCAACTGTGATAGATGAGGCTGTCCTGAGGTTTTTTTATCCCGTGAATTATATACAATTTGGCAAGATGAGATAAACCACAGAGAAAAGACACAGACATTGACCACCATATACAGGACCCATGGACGGAGAAACCTAGTAGGTTACAGTCCACGGGGTCGCAAAGAGTCGGACACGACTGAGCGATTTCACCTTCACCTTCACCTTCTTTTATCCAGTTATTAGGAACGGTCAACTGTGATAGATGAGGCTGTCCTGAGGTTTTTTTATCCCTTGAATTATATACAATTTGGCAAGATGAGATAAACCACAGAGAAAAGACACAGACATTGACCACCATATACAGACTGGCTTGTAAGATTAGAGAAGGTTGCCTGAAATCCCAGTTCCACCGCACTTCCTCCTGTATGCTGCAAATTTGATACTCTTTGTTGCCTTTTGGCTCCTTGCCCATTTGTTCTGTTTCTTCTTCCATCAACCTGGGCTGAGAACGACAGCCGCTGTTGACATGGACCCAGAATTAGCATGGACTCTGCACACAGGTGCCCTGTCTAGAAGCAGGATGGCCACCTCCACCCACCTCCACCCCCACCAGGTGGCCCTGGGTCCTCCAGGACTGAAGAGGAGGAGGCGAGAAAGTCAAGGACGGGGGCGGTGTGTTTGTCTGACACCCGAGTAGTCTGGTGTTGATTCTCTCTGGCCCTGGCAGAGCCTGATGAATTTTCAGGTATTTCCCCTTGTTTTAAAGTGCATCTGTGGGCTCTTTGGGTTTTCCTTGCTGGATCCCACCAACTGTAACTTAAGCAGACAGTCCACCTCAACTTGGTGTGGGATGGTACGTCTTCAGCCTCCTATTTGTTGTGGTGTTTACCAACATTTACTGTTTCATTTCCTGTAAAATAGTAAAGATTTGATCAGAACCAGTTTCCATTTTCTGGAAGATTTTTCTTGGAGATTTGAAAATTTTCTGTAGCATTGCATAACATTGGCAGTCTTTCTTTTTGTGAGGTTAAGATTAGTCCGTGGGCTCAGATGCTATCAGCCTCATCTGGACATGGATTTGCCCTAATGACTTTAGCAGGTATTGGCGATTATTACCTATATCCATTATTTCATTAGAATATCACCCTTTTATATCCACTCATGAAAAAGAGTCCATTCTAACATTCTTACACATTCATTGGCTTAATTTCTCCTCTAAAGAAAACTTTACTCAGCAATTTCTTGGTTTTCCTGGGATACAATCCATACAGGAAAGGCAGAATAAATGCTTAATTGTTTCCCTTTATTTACCCATTTCTAGAATAATAAGTTGGTTCCCTCACATCCTCCAGGGATTACCATTTAGAGGTTTTTTTGTTTGTTTGTTTGTCTCATTATAAACTCATAGATTCTAATATATTGGGTTGGCCAAGAAGTTCATTTGGGTTTTTCATAAGATGTTATGGGAAAACTTAAATGACGTTTTTGGCCAATCCAGTATTTGTTGTTTCTCAATCACTGAGGTTATTGTTATTGTTTTTTTTTACAATATGGGATTATCTAGCCAAATTATCCCATCTTTGGTCTGTGGGAACCTCTTCAGGTTAACTCGGGTCATTTTGACATGACCCTAATATTCCTTAATACCTTCTTTGCTTTCTAGTAGAACAATTGATTCTGGCCCGTTTCAAATATTTCCTCTCCCAGACCCAAACTACTTTTTCAAAGAGCTCTGGTTCTTTCCAGTGGGAAATAATATTTAGAGAGACACATCTGAGCACTGTGGATATTTATTGCTACTGGGTTGGGCATTATTTCTATACCTTTTCATTGGTCAAGGCCAGGAGTCTGTATTTAAGAAAATATTTACTTAAGATGGGAAGGGAAACAGAACAGTTTTGTTTCCTTTTTTTAAGTAAAAGAATGGAATGGAAAGTATCAATGCATATTATGTATAGGAAGGGTAAGTATTGTTTTATGAAAATTCTGTTTTATTTGCATGTATAAAAAAAAGAGAGAAAGAGAGAAAGTGAGATAAAGAGAAAACTTATTCAGTATTTAAAAAATACATAATTTAAATCATGAGTCATACTCCAAGAAAATATTTGAAAGTGCTGCAATAAATCAGCTAATTATGTTGTAATAAAGAACAGTGCCGTACACTGGAAGATTGCTCATCATCTTCAACCAAAAGGTCAGTCAGGTCATGAGGCTTGAAAATCAAGGATCCCTTGTCTGCATTTTGTATTTGTTTGTTTTTTTAATTACCATGAATCATATTTGTAATGAGAAAATCAAAACAAACAATAAGAGGAAAACTTAGGAACAAAAGAGTGAGCTTCGTGTCACAGGGCTGCCCTCGGGGTGTTTTTTCTAGACTTTAAAAATGTGGTCATAAAGCTAATTTGTTCTAGTTCTTTCTTGGGACTTTAAGAACCAACATTTCAAGATGTTTTAAAATCAAAGAGTAATAACGGCCCCTAGCCAGGAGGGAAGAATTAATGGAGAGGTGAACCGACGTCCTAGATTGACAACCAGTGACGTGGCTATCTCAGAGACTTTACTATGAGGGCTGCCCAGCTGGCCGTAGTGGTAAAGAACCGGCTTCCCAGTACAGGAGATGTAAGAGACACAGGGTCACTCTCTGGGTCGGGAAGATCCCCTAGAGAAGGGCTTGGCAACCCACTTCAGTATACTTGCCTGGAGAATCCCCGTGAACAGAGGAGCCTGGCGGGCTACAGTCCATAAGGTTACAAAGAGTCAGACGTGGCTGAAGCAACTTAGCAGCACACACACTGGCTTCCGCAGTTGAAAAAGAGCTTGCCCTTAACCACTTATAGCCCACTGAAGTTTTTAAAAAGGGAATCATACAAAGTCCTTAGAAAAATATAATGCCTTTGGCTACTACCCAAGAGATAGAAGATAGGAGTAGGGGGTCAGCTTTGAATATGAAGGGAATTCAGTCAGGCTTAGGGTTCATGTGCCATAAACGTGGACATCAAGCAGTGGGAATGGGGCTGTTTCCTCTTAGTTCTAATATAGATTGCAGGTGTACATATCAAAAGATAATGAAACTCTAAAAGCCCCAGGAGAGCCTAAGGCCACACAGGATTGGCTGCATGAGAGAATTCAAAAGTGGAATAAGGGACAGAGGAGCTATAAAATTGATGAGATTCATTTTTAGATATGAAGTTGAAAAGAAATGAGTTCTTGAAACTCAAAATTTGTGAGCCCTGCCATTTTTATACACTTTTAGAAGCAGTGTGTGAAAAGTTGCAGACATTTTCCTTCAATAAGGTGCACCAGGAAATGTGCAATAAAACTCAAAACTGCACAAATGCCTGCCCCAAAGCCCCCGACACCCCGGCCACTCACTCTAAACCACGACTTCAAGCCACCTGCACTTTAAAACAGCCCTGGGGACACGGCTGGCCAGACAGAGCGGGGTGTGTTTCAGGAGGGGGATCGCTCCCTCTTTCTTTCATCTACATACGTGTCACTTCACTCTTCCACACCCATGTGCTCACTCATTGTCCCTCTGTACCTGCTGTGTAGACGTGGGGAGCTCAGCACCTCTCTGAATCCACTCACACAAAACTATTAGTAAGTAAGGCAGCTGTTGCTACACCCTGAAAGAGAGACAGAGAAGAGGCTCTGCATTAGCCACCCCGCAGCAAGCCACTTAAATTCCTTCAAGATGTCCACAGACATAGAGAACAGACTTGCAGTTGCCGGAGGGGAGGAATGGGATTGGGAGTTTGGAATTAGCAGGGGCAAGCTATCATACATAGGATGGATAAACAAATAGACAACAAGGTCCTCCTGTATAGCACAGGGAGCTATTGTTAATGTCTTGTGATAAACCATAATAGAAACGAATACGATAAAGAATGTGTGTGTGTGTATATATATATATACATATATATATATAACAATCACTTTACTGTATAGCAGAAATTAACACGACATAAATCCACTATACTTTAATAAAATAAATTTTTAGAAGGAGGTTTATGAAGGAGTCTTTTGGGCATAGAAAAGAAAACAACAGTCTCAAAGGCCCTTGCTGAATCATCTAACTTCGGAGAAAACAAAACAGAACTTTAGGTACCGCCCCGATGCTCCAGGCTGGTTGCATCTATCTGGGACTTATCACCCCGTGTCCAGAAACCTTCCACCCCTACACCTGCCCAGAAGACTTATCACCCCCTGCCCAACTACAAATGCCATCTCAACTAAAGTATACCCAAAACATCCTGCCTGATTAACGTTTCCCTTATCGCTTACACAAACCTCCCTATAAATATGGAGCCTCCCTGATCCCTCTCCATGCTCAGCCTGGTCCTTAGGCCAGCTGTCGCCCCTCCTTGCCTGAATAAAGGTAACCTACTTCTGTTGAAATCGTCTTTCCTCTTTCTGCCTCGGCCTGAACTGTACCTTACAGTGTATGTTCCCCGAAGTCCTGTCTCAACCTCACCCTCCACACTGAAGGGTTTTTCTCCCCCTCTGCTTCTTCTCTGCGAAGTGTGTGCCTGTCCTTTCTGTTGACTCTCACTCTAAGATGACCCCAGGAAATTCAAACTCTTCCCACCATCTATTGGCAGATCAACTTAGCTGCCTCTGTTCCTGTTTCTCACCTGGGAAACTCATTGCTGGGATCTAGCACAAGAAAGAATTCTCCAGTTAATAGAACCTATACGTCTTAAAAAGCAGACTCCGTAATTCATACATTCAACAAGTATTTGCTGAGCGCCTGCCATTTGCCTAGGATTGTTCTAGGAGGTGAGGTTGGAGCAATCAGTGACCATCATTTTCTATTAGCATGATTTTGGGTGTCTCATCCTTACTCCATCCGTCTCATCATGACATTTCTTCCTTAAAAAAAAAAATTATTTGGCTGCGCCAGATCTTAGTTGCAGCCAATATCTTCCATTTTCATTGCAGCATGCAGGATTTTTAGCTGTGGCATGTGAACTCTTAGTTTCGGCCTGTGGGATCTGGTTCCCTGACCAGGGATTGAACCTGGGCTGCCTGCATCAGGAGCATGGAGTCTTATACATTGGACCACCAAGGAAGTTCCCAAGACGTTTATTCTGACACACATGGTATTCTCGGAGAGAGAATTCTGCTGGATGAAGTTGTCCACACCTTACTATATTTATTAAAGTTACATACATTCTTTTATATTGTTAATGTGTTTTTAATTAAAAGCCACCCCCCCAACTGAGACAATACAGTTTCCTATCTAACATAATAAAAGATATTTTTAAAAGCAATACAATCTGGCTTTGACTCCAGAACTGACTGGGGTGAACACAAGCACCAGTTGAAACTGTCTGACCCTTTGTCGAGGAAGGAGAATTCTCATTCACTGTTCTGTAAGGCAACCTGACCAATGGATCAGGAGCCTGAAATCCTTCCGTACTTTTTGACTCATTAGTCCTACTCTGAAGAATCTCCCCCACAAAGATAATGCCATACAGTTATTTGCAATTTTCAGAATTGTAAAACAGCTCAAAGACAATGGAAGGTTAGAGCAGAATAACCTGGAAAGGTGTGCTCTAAACAATGCATAGCTTTGAGGCACAAATTTTTCCTTACCTTAGCAAGAAAACAAAAACTGTTTATTTATACTTATAAATAATTCCTCCAAAACCAATGCATATTAAAAATACTAGTAGAGAGGAGGAAGGGGAAGGGGGAGAAGCGCTTAAAGAGGCGGGAGCGGGTGTGGGAGTGGGGTAGGACCCAGGGCTAAGGCAGCACCCACCCCTCCTCTCGCCTTAGTGGATCATACCCAGGGCGGCGGCAGCAGCGGTTGCAGGAGGTGGGTGGGGGGTAAGGAAGAGACTAGGTGGTGCCAGCTCAGGAGATGATGCCGTTTCCAGTTACAACACAGGGATCACAGCAAGCACAGTCGCCACAGAAGCACTAGGGCATTACTTCTCCCATCAGCTTCAGTCATTTCAGTCGCTCAGTCATGTCCAGCTCTTTGCGACCTCATGGACTGCAGCATCCCAGGCTTCCCTGTCCATCACCAACTCCTGGAGCTTACTCAAACTCATGCCCAACGTGTCAGTGATGCCATCCAACCATCTCATTCTCTGTCATCCCCTTCTCCTCCCGCCTTCAATCTTTCCAAGCATCAGGGTCTTTTCCAATGAGTCAGTTCTTTGCATCAGGTGGCCAGAGTATTGGAGTTTCAACTTCAGCATCAGTCTTTCCAATGAATATTCAGGACTGACTTAGCGGGCCCCAAGGAGACTGACTGCCTACTTACACAGAAGCTAGTTGAGACTCGGAAGCCCTTTGAGGTTTTTGAAGAGGAAGAGGAACTGCAGCGCAGGATTTTAATTTGGGGAAAATTAAATAACCTGGTAACAGAGTGGATATGAGAAATCAGTGAAAGCAAGAATTTTCCACCATCTGTAATTGAAAATGTTGGTGGGAAAAATTTCACATGTGTATCTTATAGATTAGGAATGCATACAAAAGGTGCCGATATTGATGCACCAAGACTTGTTGATCGAAGTGATTTTTTTCACCTCATTCTATGATAAGTTGAAATTATAGGAAGAAATAAAAGATTTAAGAGCTGTTGAAGAGGCATTTGTACCAGTTATCAAACTGTTTTGATGGGATAGATTGATATTTTGTTTGCAAGATTAGTACTGCAGACTATTCCAGAAAACTTGGACTTAACAGATGACAATCTGCTTAAAAACCTAGATGTAAGATACATAATAAGTGTTAGTGGTTGCAGGGTATCCAATGAAATTTTATATCTAGTACCAAACATTGACAACTTCAGATTAACCCTGAGGGCCATCAAATTGCGGGCCAAATGTCACAATATCTATTCTAATATATTAGGTTTTCTTGGTGGTATTTCCTGGGCTATGCTAGTAGCAAGAACTTGCCAGCTTTATCTAAATGCAATAGTATCAACTCTTGTACATAGATTTTTCTGGGTATTTTCTAAATTGTATGTGTATAGATTACATTAAAATAAAATTGATTGTAGACACTGAAAAAAAATTCTAGTAGAAAATAGTCCCTCATGAAAAGAGAAAAAATATATATGTACAAACACATACATATGTATGTGTAATGGGTTTGAGGGTTATTTTACTTTTCTGTAATTAAAAAATTTGTTTCCTTAATGAAGATGCATTATTTTCTTTTTAAAATCATTTTATTTAAATATATCTGACATAGAGAAATAAATTGTATACATTTAAAGTGTACCACTTGACGTTTTTGTGGTTATGTATACATTGTGATGGAAAAGGAAATGGCAGCCCACTCCAATATTCTTGCCTAGAGAGTCCCATGGACAGGGGAGCCTGGCAGGCTACAGTCCATGGGATTGCAAAGAGTTGGACATGACTGAGTGACTAAATATCAACAACGTACATTGTAAAGGCTTCCCAGATGACTCAGTGGTAAAGAACCAGCCTACCTATGCAGGAGATGCAGGAGATGAGGGTTCAATCCCTCGTCTGGGAAGATACCCTGGAGAAGAAAATGGCAACCCACTTCAGTATTCTTGCCTAGAAAATCTCTTGGACAGAGGAGCCTGGAGAGCTGGTCTGTGGGGTTGCAAACAGTCAGACACAACTTAGCAGCTGAGAAAGCGCTTACTTTGTGAAAGGATCTCCACAGCCAACCTAAATAATTCATCCACCACCTCTACATAGTTATCCTCTTGTGTGTGTTCAGAAGATTGAATTTGAGATCTATTCTCTTGGAAAATTTCAGTTATTCACCAGTATCACAATGAACAGGCTGTACATAAAATCTTCAGAAAACAGTTATCCCAGCTAACTGAAACTTTGTAATCTTTGCCCAATATCTTTCAGTTTCTCCCATACCCCCTACCCTGATACAATCTGACTTGATGACTTTGACTCTTTTAGAATCTACATATACATGTGGGCTCACTCAGTATTTGTCCTTCCATGTCCGACATTTCACTTAGCATAATGTTTTCTTAAGAAAATAAATTTTGGAGTTTTATTTCATGGGAGGAATTCTTTCTCCAAACCCTATTTCTTCCATGAATGTTCCTTGATTAATTAATTGAAAGGATTAATTTCATCCTTTTCCCTTCAGATTTTTCTGCTGATTCCACATCTCCACGCTTTCACATTGATTTTCATGTGTTTATTTGTGAATGTTCTCTGTGTGTGTTTCAGGACTACCCTTCCTATTAAATAGATTGAATGCTCTTCAAGAGAAAGAATCTGTCTTCAGTTCCCTCTGTATTTTGCTATCTATAAAACTACAATTTATTTTTTGAGTAAGTGTGAAGAGGAGCTAAAAAGCCTCTTGATGAAAGTGAAAGAGGAGGGCGAAAAAGTTGGCTTAAAGCTCAACATTCAGAAAACGAAGATCATGGCATCTGGTCCCATCACTTCATGGGAAATAGATGGGGAAACAGTAGAAACAGTGTCAGACTTTATTTTGGGGGGCTCCAAAATCACTGCAGATGGTGACTGCAGCCATGAAATTAGAAGACGCTTACTCCTTGGAAGAAAAGTTATGTCCAATCTAGATAGCATTTTCAAAAGCAGAGACAGTACTTTGCCGACTAAGGTCCGTCTAGTCAAGGCTATGGTTTTTCCTGTGGTCATGTATGGATGTGAGAGTTGGACTGTGAAGAAGGCTGATCGCCGAAGAATTGATGCTTTTGAACTGTGGTGTTGGAGAAGACTCTTGAGAGTCCCTTGGACTGCAAGGAGATCCAACCAGTCCATTCTGAAGGAGATCAGCCCTGGGATTTCTTTGGAAGGAATGATGCTAAAGCTGAATTAAAAAGTAGAGACATTACTTTGCCAACAAAGATCCGTCTAGTCAAAGCTATGGTTTTTCCAGTAGTCATGTATGGATGTGACAGTTGGACTATAAAGAAAGCTGAGTGCCAAAGAATTGATGCTTTTGAGCTGTGGTGTTGGAGAAGACTCTTGAGAGTCCCTTGGACTGCAAGGAGATCATACCAGTCAAATCCTAAAGGAAATCGGTCCTGAATATTCATTGGAAGGACTGATGCTGAAGCTGAAGGTCCAATACTTTGGCCACCTAATGAGAAGAACTGACCCACTGGAAAAGACCCTGATGCTGGGAAAGATTGAAGGCGGGAGGAGAAGGGGATGACAGAGGATGAGATAGCTGGATGGCATCACCGATTCAATGGACATAAGTTTGAGTGAACTCCAGGAGTTGGTGATGGACAGGGAAGCCTGGTGTGCTGCAGTCCATGGCGTCACAAAGAGTCGGACATGACTGAGCAATTGATCTGAACTGATACTCCTAATAATTTTTAAGTTATTATCTGCCTTGAAAAGTTGTCAGCCTGGGTATCACAGGCTGAAGTTCTACCTAAGGAGCAGGCAGGGAATAGATAGTTATTCCATTTCTAATCTTCACTATATTTTTATTGACTCAATGAGAAATACGTTAGAAATATTACAAGATTGTGTACAGTTTTTATAGCCAGTGCCTTGGCTGAGGGCTGGTTACGTGAGAGGCATAGACCCCTGTTCACTGAGCTGCACCAGAATCTGCCCACAGAGGGGTCAAGGTCGGGACAGAGTCTTGGCAGCTCCAGTAATCATTTGTAGTGAATAAAATACACATGTATTTTTTTTAACAATGTGTTTTGTCTGCCCATCCTTGAAACTTATGCTTCAACGATTTGATTGATGCTGTAATTCTACAAAACTCTTGATTGTACAGATGTTGAAATAATTTTTTCAAGTTTTTACAAGGTCCTCTTTTTGACAATGCTGGAGGCATTTTCCCCCTCTAGTCTCAGTTCCAGACATTTTCATTTAAGCAGACTGTGAATATACTACTTGTTTTCATACAATGAAAGGTAGAGCTGAGTGAGTAGCCACTGTCTCAGCGGCTCTCAAGTCTCAGACACCATGAACGTACAGCTTTTGACTTCTATCTCATCATTTTCCCACCTATTTTTCATTTGGCTTATGTTCTTCATTCTTTTATTCAAAATTGTGTTTTCTTCCATGGTCTATATATTCGTATAATCCATTTTACATTTTGCATGGAATAAAACAGAATGTAAATAAGGAAAATTATTATGCCCCAAATACTAAGCGTTAAATAGATTATGACTCAAATCGCCAAAGGCAGGGAAACCATAGAAAGTGTTTTTGCAAATGCCAGTCACCATTAATTTGGCTTTGTGAGCCAGAGCTAATGCATGCATCTTTTCCAGTTCCACACCCAGGCATGCATATTCATGGTGCCTTTGACATCCTGCTTCTCCCCTGGTGCTTCATGGCTCAATAACAGAACTAGTTGTCTGGGTGTGGAGCCCATGAAAGCAAGATTTTTTTTTTAATTTCTTTTTTCCTATAAAGACTGCCTGATCTATTTTAGACAGGGTCTGGGTATTTGTGGTAATAGGCATGATTCTCTTGTTCTGTTATAGTTCAAGGTCATTCTGATCATAGGTCTATTTTTAAAGCTTTTAAAAAAAGTTTAAGAAATTCACAACACCAGGAAAGAAGTAGGGAAACCAAAGTGCTAGTCAGAACACTTCTCCGAGACTTGTGTGTAAAAGCCTAAATAGATATCTTTGCTGTGTCCTTGTCAAACTATTTTTGGTTTAGCCTTTTAATTAAACTGCCACCAGGACCCTTTTAGAATCCCACTCTACTCTCTGATCCATTCTGAAAACGAGGTGAAGTTGCATATGCACTTTAAGATCTCAGTAACTGCTTTAGACTCAAGTTTTATCTAGCAGGGACACAGGGAGTTCAAGTGTGTGCGATTCTGGACATCTACAAAGTGTTGTGAGCAGAGTTTTTTTAAAAAAATTATTTTATTGAAGTACAGTTGATTTACAATGTTGTGCTAATTCCTTCTGTAACAGCAAAGGGACTCAGATATATATTATATATAAGTATATATATTCTTTTCCATTAACGTTTATCACAGAATATTGAATATAGTTCCCTCTGCAATACAGCAGGACAGTGAAGGTTGCTCAGTTGTGTCCGACTCTTTGCAACTCCATGGACTATACAGTCTGTGGAATTCTCCAAGCCAGAATACTGGAGTGGGTAGCATTTCCCTTCTCCAGGAGATCTTCCCAACCCAGGGATCAAATCCAGGTCTGCCGCACTGTGGGCAGATTCTTTACCAGCTGAGCCACCGGGGAAGCCCAAGAATACTGGAGTGGGTAGCCGATCGCTTCTCCAGCAGATCTTCCTGACCCAGGAGTCAAACCGGGATCTGCATTACAGGTGGATTCTTTACCAACTAAGCTACCAGGGAAGCCCTTGTTTATTCACTCATAGTTTGTACCTGCTAATCCCAAACTCCCAGTCCATCCCTGCCCCTCACCTTGGCAACCGCAAGTCTATTCTCTGTGACTCTGTTTCTGTTTCATACATGTTTACTTGTTTCATACATTAGATTCCACACATAAGTGATGTCATATGATGCTAATACGTCTTTCTCTTTCTGACCTACTTCACTTGTCACAGTCATCTTTGGGTCCATCCATGTTGCCGCAAATGGCAAAACTTCATTCTTTTTTATGGCTGAACAATATTCCGTTGTATATAAGTACCATATCTATCTGTTGATCAGCCATCCGTTTTTTTTTTTTTTTGCCTGTGGTGGGTCTTCATTTGCAGTGTGCAGGCTTTCTCTAGTTGCATGGATTTACTAAGCAGGTAACCAGGAGCCTGTCATTTGCTGTCCTAGGAATCCACCACTCAGTACAACAGGGCCCCTGCTTTGCTCACTCTTTCAGTCACCTGGAAATCTTTAAGGTCCTCTCCTGCTTGGCCCTGCCCTCAGACAAACTGATTTAATTGGTCAGGGACAATGGGGATGGACAAGCTCCCCGGGAAATTCGGGGGAGCAAAGCTTAGGAAAGCTTAGGCAATTTAGCAAAGCTTAGGAACCACTGATCTGGTGGCTACCATCATTGCCTCTGCGTCTCGTAACTTCTGAAAGTGATCAGCGAAGTCAGAATAAAACCCTGGTCTTCCTGAGCCCTGAGCCTACCAGAAGGGAACTGCTGATCTTTCAGCTCAAGCGCTTTATACCTATTTTCTGTGAGTTTCTTAGAAATGTTTACTAGGACCTTACTGTTATATTTTCATACAATAATAAAGGCCAATCTTGATAGTCAGACAAAGCCAGGAGAAATTAGTCATGTAGGGTGACATCAAGTCTATCTTGGTAAGCATTTAATATAATCCTAAAAGGTGCAAAGAACAGTTCAAAGTATTATTAACAACTGCTTTGTAAACAGATAATGAAAGTTCCCTGTTAAGGTATGTAAGATCATAAAAGTGAGTTCTGGACCAAGTTTTTCCGCATGTGGCAAAAGTTCCCCCTGCCCCCCACTAACAGGCAATTCTCTGGACACCAGCCGAGTGTCCTACAATTCAACACAATTCTGACACTAGTTACCTGGAGATGGTGTCCCTCCCCACTTCAGACGCCAATCAAACATCCAGCCTTTTGCCTGGACCACTGGAGATCAAAGGTTCCAATGACCTCAGCTGTGGGTTCTGTTAATTTGCTCACAGAACTCAGAGAAACACTTTATGGCCACCTGTTTATTACAAAAGACTGTCACTCAGGAACAGACAGAGGAAGGCAATGCAGAGGGTAAGGTATGTGGGAAAGGGTGTGGGACGCCCATGCTCCCTGAGAAGTTTACTCTCCCCACATTGCCACATGTTCACCAACCAGAAGCTCCCTGGACCTGGTCCTTTGGGGTTTTCACGGAGGCTTCGTGGCACCGGCACAACTGATCAAATCATTGGTCACTGGTGACTGACTCAACCTCCAGCCCCTCTCCTCTTCCTGGAACTGAAAGGCTGGGACTGAAAAGTCCAACCCTCTAACTGTGTGATTTGTTTTCCTGGCAACCGTATGTGTTTCTGGATAAATGGGCTAGAAATAGAACATCATAGTGATCTAGCCAGCCCAGACTGGCAGACTCCTGTTGGGGTTCCAGCTTTTCCCTGTATAACCTTGTGACCGGGAGCAGGATTCAGGGTACACGGAAGGTGGGCACCATCAGCCTCAGCAGGATGAAGTCTGCTCGGGACTCATCGCAGCTGCGGCCTCGGGTCACCCGGGGCAGAACTGCTCAGCTCTGGCACGTGAATCACCGGGGGATGTTTTCCGAATGCAGATTCCAACTCAGCAGGTTTGTTTGGGATTTGGCCTGGGCTTCTGCATTTCCAACAGATTCCTGGTGATGCCGCAGCTGGTGTACAGACCACACTCGGGATCGAGATAACTTAGTGTGAGAGCTACTTGGTCCCCTGTTTCGGTGCTCGACCGACATCCTGGTTCTTTCTCTGTCTCTGTACCTGGAGCTTCTCTTTCTCCATGTACCTGTAGCTTCTGCCCCTCCTCCAGTTGTTTGTATCTTAAGTACAACTAATTACAAATTTCCACAAAAGAAAAGATTGAATTGATTCATCTCAGAATAGTGGAGATACGGGCTTCCCTGGTGGCTCAGATGGTAAAGAATCTGCCTGCAATGCGGGAGACCTGGGTTCGATTTCTGGGTTGGGAAGATCCCTTGGAGGAGGGCATGGCAACCCACTTCAGTATTCTTGCCTGGAGAATCCCCATGGACAGAGCAGCCTGGTGGACTACAGTCCATGGGGTTGCAAAGAGTCAGACATGACTGAGCGACTAAGCACAGCACAGTGGAGATACAGGCACTTTAAAAACTATGCTTTCATCCTTTCTCAAAGTTCTTTCATACTTCTAAATATTCTTTCACACACTAGCATAACTTGTTTTACCAGAAAAAAAATTTATCATCTGCTATTGGAACGAACCACATTATTACTCTGCTGTCTTACATGCTATGCTGACCAGATTTAAACCCTTCAGAATCCCACAGAGCTGGAGAGGAAAGTACAAACTCAAGAGGCAGGAAGTAGAACCCGTGGCACTAAAGAACACATCCTAAGGACACAGCCAGCATCTTTGGAAGGAACCGCAGAATTCCAGAGGGTCCAGCACATGGCATCCAAACTTTACAAGCCCGGCTTTCCTGAAAATATCTAATGTTCTGTGTGTCAGGGAGTTTGCATCGCAGCTCCGTGGGCTCATTCTGGAAGAGGGCAGGAGAGCTTTGTCAGTGTGTGATGGTTTCTGGCTTTAGACAAGCTTGCAGCAATTCCATGTCAGCCATGCACGGTCCCTTGGTACGTGAATACAGTTAAAATGCAAGAGAGGTTTATCTGAGCATGTCCACAGACGCTGAAGTCAGCCTGTGGATAACTGAAAGACTTAAGAAGATTTTTCTGCAGATTTGTGCTAATTGTTGGTTCAGGACTTCACTGGCTCAAGATGGTATGTTTTACCAGCTTTTTGTATTTTGCACTCAGTAACTCTGGCTCAGATGTTAAAGAATCTGCCTGCAATGCAGAAGACCTGGGTTTGATACCTGGGTCCAGAAGATCCCCTGGAGAAGGGCATGGCAACCCATTGCAGTATTCTGGCCTGGAGAGTCCCATGGACAGAGGAGCCTGGTGGGCTACAGAAGAGTCAGCCATGACTGAGCAAATCACACACACACACACACACACACACACAGTCGGAGAAACAAGTACCTAACATAATAACACAGGGGTGGGAGTGGCGGGGCGGGAATCAAAGTTCTTCCCTTCTGGGGAAAGCTATAGGATTTGACTGAAAACTGCTTCATAAAATGGTCCAAAGGCTCTGACGCCTCTCAGCAGTTCCAAGCTGAAGGGTGGGCCGGCTCTGGTTGGCTTCTGACCCTGTTTCTGTTAAAGAAAGGGCTTTCCTGAGCTTGGACTTGCCCTCCCCACTGGTCACTAGCCTGTAACCACAGCTGCATGAGAGCATTGTTCTCTGGACTCAGGGGGTCAGGAAATCAGCTGATCCTGCCTCCTGCGGACTCCTATCACCCACCCACCAGATGGCATCATGGAAAACTGCACATCGACCCTCAAGTTTTCTGCTCGTGGAAAGGACCACCCCACAGGCTGCCCTTCAAAAGGTTCTGCCGGCCCTGCCCCAGTTTTCTTGCTGGGGTTGCTCAGAGCACACGGAACTGCTAGTTGCATCTTATGAGCTGCTGAAGGCCTGAGACAGGCAATGACGAGCACCATACCGTATTCCCCAGTTAAGTGCAGGAACCATATCCATGGCACAGACGTTATCTCGTGATGTAACTTGAGCCTGTGATGTAACTTGACGTGTGTAGATATTTCTAACTGAACCATAGACATTGTTTTCCATGTTGGTTTGTTTTGCTGACATTCCCGCTTCAATCCCCCAACCCTTCAAACACTGGTTGTTCTTCCTTGAAGTCATAAAGACTTTCTGGGGTGGCCTAGGCTGTTTGCTTCCTTTTTCTGTGTTTTGTCACAGTGCTTCGGTGGAGCAAATTTAGACAGGGAGGAAAGTCAGAGTGCTTCTAGAAGGACAGAGAAGACAATGCCCACACAGTGCAGAGCTGGAGAGTGCCTTCAGGAAGATAGAAAGGTCTAATGGGTAATTCTCAGAAAGTTAGCTGACGGTGTGGGACACAAACCCCCTCTGCTGTTTCTTGCAAAGAATCTTCATAAAGGATGTGGTTCTGACTGATGGCTTTGTGTGAACAGAAGACACGGGAGTGTGTGAAGATTTGCTGTGTGTGAAGATTTCCAGGTACTGGTGGGTGTGGAGAGAACACAGTTCCCAGGTACAGGGGTTGGAAGATAGGGGCCCTGGGTGTGTTTGTCCAGGTCGCGCACTGCCTGAGAAAGCACGCCTCATATTGGAGGTGAATGTCACCCCCTAAAACTGTCTCAACCTGCACAGCCATCTGTGAGGCCCCAAATCAAAGGTCAGCTGAGGACAGTGGGTTTGCTTTTTCAACACAAGCACATCTACAGAGCACCTCCTGTGTATATGGGCTTCCCTGGTGGCTCAGCTCATAAAGAATCCACCTGAAAAGTGGGAAACCTGGGTTTTATCCCTGGGTTGGGGAGATCCCCTGGAGAAGGGAAAGGGTACCCACTCCAGTATTCTGGAGAATTCCATGGACTGTATAGTCCATGGGGTCTCAAAGAGTTGGACATGACTGAGTGACTTTCACTTTCCTGTGTATATGGCGAGAATTTTATTCTTGCCTTGGAATTTCCCATATGTTGTAGGGAAGGTGAAATGAAATGTAGAGATAAAAATATAACATAGCATATGCTGAGTGTCATATGAGCTGTATAGAAACTCTACTCAGAAATTCCAGTTCCATTAGATGTTCTGTGAAGTGTCGCAGAGTGGATTCAGTTGGGAAAACACTCATGGAGCCCTTGCTTGAGTGTTTCCTTGGAGACTCTCCATGCAGATGAAAACTCTCCTTAGCATATGAAGGCTGAGGTTCTTGCAGCAGTGTAATCTGCAGACCTTTTGTTAACACTGAATTCGCTATTTGTTTGAACCTGGAACCCATTTTTGTATAACACCAATGAAACATTCCAAGAAAATGGTGAGATGCTGTCGTAGGGGGCATGCACTGAGGCTTTAAGGGTGGAAGAAGTTACCTTGGGCTGGAATCACTGTAGTAGGGAAACATTTCAGGGAAGCAAAGGAAAAGCAGCTCAGCCTCCTGAGATCCACAGCAGTCAGGTGAGCAGAGCCAGGCAGGGAAGAGAATGCTCGCGAAGCAGGAGAGCAAGGAACACACACACACACACACACACACACACAATTCATGTAGACATAGTCATGCATGCACACACATACACATAAATGCAGGCACACACATACATATACAGACACACAAGCACACAACACACACACATGCACAGACACACATGCACACACATATGCATACACACAATTCATGTAGACAGTCACACATGCATGCACATACATACACATAAATGCAGGCACACACATATGTATACAGACACACAGGTACACACACACATACACAGACACACATGCACACACACATACGCATACACACACAATTCATGTAGATGTAGTCACACATGCATGCACACACATACACATAAATGCAGGCACACACACAGACACACAGGTACACACACACATACACAGACACACATGCACACACACACAATTCATGTAGATGTAGTCACACAGGCATGCACATACATACACATAAATGCAGACACACACATACATATACAGACACCCAGGTACACACACATATATGCATACACACACACACACACACACACATACACCACTGTGCCACAAGGGGTTTCAGTGTCCCGCCTGCAGTAAAGGGATGTGTTGAGGTTGCTCAGAAGATCCCGACAGTCTCTGTCATTGTGTCATCTTAGGTCCTGGAATAATTACCTTAGAGGGAACCTTTGAAATAACTAGTCTTAATGGTGGTAGAACTGCTGTAAACTTAGGCTTCTGAAATGTCTTACTCTTAAACACAAATCAACAGGTGAATCATATGACGTAATGGCATGAGTTCTTTATTTTTTACATGTTTATTCTGGTAATTTTAAAGTCACCCACAGTGATGAACTGGCACTGCTGAGTCTATTATACAGAATAAAAGCATTCCCCTCCCTATTCCCCCTTTAATTGGTTAACTCATTAGGAACCACTTTTGATAACTCTTTAGAAGAATAAGCAAGATTAAGAACTTTATTTCTAATCATACCTTTAGGCAAGGCAGAGATTTTGTGAGACTTTTAAAGGTAAGAATAAAGCAATGAAATGTATGTTAGGAGAGGGTATGGAGCAAAGGAAGCCTTTCTACATTGGTGGTGGGAATGTAAATTAGTGCGGCCACAGCAGAAGACAGTATGGAAGTTGCTAAAAAAGATACAAATAGAGTTGCCATATGATCCAGCAATCCCATTCCTGGGCATATAGCAAGACAAAACTGTAAGTCGAAAAGATACATACACCTTGATGTTCACAGCTGCACCGTTCATAATAACCAAGCGTGGAGACAACCTACATGTCCATGGACAGATGAATGGATACACGAGATGCAGTATCTTTTTGAGATATATATATATATACATGATGGAATACTACTCAACCATAGAACAGAATGAAATAATGCCACCTGCAGCAACACGATGGACCTAGAGACGATCACACTAAGTGAAGTAAGTCAGAAAGAGAAAGACAAGTACCATATGATATCACTTATATGTGGAATCTAAAATATGACAGAAGTGAATGTGAAACAGAAAACAGAAACAGGCTCACAGACAGACAGACTTGTGGCTGCCAAGGGGCATGCGAGTCGGGGAGGGATGGAGGGGGACTTTGGGATTAGCAGATGCAAACTATTCTATAGAGAACAGATAAACAACAAGGTCCTAGTGTAGAGTACAGGAAACTCTTCAATATCCTGTAATAAGCTCTACTAGAAAAGAAAAAAATAAAATGTCACACACAGATGGCCAGTGAACACGGAAAAGGATGCTCAATGCTGCTCATCATTAGAGAAATGCAAGTCAAAACTACAATGAGTACACAAGTCAGAATGGCCATCATCAAAAAATCTACAAACAACAAATGCTGGAGAGGGTGTGGAGAAAAGGGAATTCTCTTGTATTGTTGGTGGGAGTGTAAACTGACCCAGCCACTATGGAGAAAAGTATGGAGATGCTTTTTGAAAAAAAAAAAAAAAGAATAAAACTATTATATGACCCAACAATCCCACTACTGGGCATATACCCTGAGAAAACCATAATTCAAAAAGACACATGTACCCTAAAGCTCACTGCAGCACTATTTACAATAGCCAGGACATGGGAACAACCTAGATATCCATTAAGGGATGAATGGATTAAGAAGTTGTGGTACATATATACAAAGGAATATTGCTGCTGCTAAGTCACTTCAGTCGTGTCCGACTCTGTGCGACCCCAGAGATGGCAGCCCACCAGGCTCCCCCGTCCCTGGGATCCTCCAGGCAAGTACACTGGAGTGGGTTGCCATTTCCTTCTCCAGCGCATGAAGGTGAAAAGTGAAAGTGAAGTCGCTCAGTCCTGCCCGACCCTCAGCGACCCCATGGACTGCAGCCTTCCAGGCTCCTCTGTCTATGGGATTTTCCAGGCAAGAGTACTCAGTCATAAAAAGGAATGAATCTGAGTCAGTTCTAGTGGGGTGGATGAACCAAGAAGCCTGTTATACAGAGTGAAGTAAGTCAGAAAGAGAAAAACAAATGCTGTTTATTAATGCATATATATGGTATCTAGAAAAATGGTCCTGATAAACCTACTTGCAGGGCAGAAATAGAGACGCAGATGCAGCAGGGGAAGGATGGGGGAGACGAATTGAGAGAGTGGCATTGACACGTGTACATTACCGTACGTGAAATAGACAGCTAGTGGGAAGTTGTGTATAACACAGAGAGCTCAGCCCAGTGCTCTGTGACAACCTAGACGGGTGGGTGGTGGGAAGGTTCAAGAGGGAGGAGATGAATATATACTTATGGCTGATTCATGTTGTTGTATGGCAGAAACCAATATGACATTGTAAAGCAACTATCCTCCAATTAAAAATAAATTAAAAAATAAAATGTCAAAAAAGAAACATATGCTATCAAACTCAACACAGTCATATTAATACTCGATCATTTAGAACAAAGATTTTTAACTGGAGACAATTTTGTCCCCCAGGGGACATCTGGACATAACTGGAGACATTTTTGAACGTCACTGCTTGGGAGCCGGCTGTCTTGGCATCTAGGGGGTGGAGTCAAGGATGCTGGTGAACAGGTTATAATGCACAGGACACCCTCTACTACAAACAGTTGTCCAACTTAAAGTGGTAACGGTGCTAAGTTGGAAAAACTTGAACTTCAAAATACAGACAGGGTGGTTCAAACCTGTCTTCTAGTTTCTAAAGTGAAATGTTTCATGAGTATATGAACTGAGTTCTTGCTAAAAGAGGGCAAAAAAAAAAAAAAGTCACTGCACAAAGTTTCTCTACATTCTGTAGGGACAGAGTTGGTGGCACTCAGCAAATGGTAATGTAATCACCGCTTCTGACTTTATTTTGGAGCACACAGCTTAATTATACACGACAGCTCCCTTGGTGAGAAAAGAAATTGTCGTGATGGTACAAGAATAAATAACCACCCCCAAAAGTCCTGGGAAAGTTTTAACAACAAAAGTGGTAGCCAGTGGAAATTGAAGCAATTGACTGTCACCTTGTTCCTGAAACAGCTGAACCCTCCTAGCGGCAATTGCCAAAAGCATGCTGTGTCAAAAGGACCTTGTCAAGGAAAGGCTGTAATTGCCAACAGCGTCCCTGGGCAGGAGAGGGAGAGAAAGAGCTGAAAATTTCCATCGCTCTGTGAATTGCTGAATCACAGGGCACAAAGAAGTAGACATGACAGCTTTTAAGCAAAGAGCTGCTGTAGACCCCGCAGATGTTTAATGAGCCTGTAAGAGGACACTTTGCTCCGTCCCACTAGAAGTAGATGATTTTCACTAAACCTCACTGACTCGGTGGGCAAAGGTTTCTGAGTGAGATTGCCCCATCATTTTTCTTGGTTGCTTATAAATACCTTGCAGGAGGTACAGCTCTGTAGAATTCTAGTCTGTTAGAAGGGCTTCCCAGGTGGCTCAGTGGTAAAGAAACTGCCTGTCAGGGCAGGAGATGCAGGAGACTCAAGTTCAATCCTTGGGTCAGGAAGACTCCCCTGGAGGAGGCAGTGGCAACCCACTCCAGTATTCTTACCTGGAAAATCTCATGGACAGAGGAGCCTGGTGGCTATAGTTCCTGGGGTCGCAAAGAGTCAGACACAACTGGGCAATGGGGCACACACTGTTAGAAATAGAAGGAGGTACAGATGTGAGCTGTGGGTACTGTTCACTCTTGCACAGGACAGAAGCAAGAAGATTCGGAACCGTGGTGACGGCATCTGCGATCTCTGGGTCACTGAATGGCAGGTACCTTCCCTGTCTTCCGCCACTCTGAAAACACCCCCAATTCAGTGTGCCTCCAGCGCATTTCCGGTAGATGAAGACGGGTGTTAGCTAAGCTGAGAATGGGAGAACCATGTCTGCTGGGACAGAGTTTTGGGGAGAAGCACACAGCTGGGGGAACACCCTGGAATGGTTTCCGGAGGCTGATTTCCAAGTTTTGAAGGTGAGTGGCCAGGAATCGGGGTACATAAGTCCCAGCCACCAGCCCAAGTGCGGCTTGGTCTCAATTATTAAAGAAGACCCTTCTGCAAGATGATTTTCTGCTGTCCTCTACAGAACTGTCATAACAATTATACAATCTACAGTGACTACTTTGTCAGACCTCACCCCTCAAATTGTGTGAAGCACAATCTACAAAATCATAACAAAGCAGCTCTGGTGAAAATAATAGTGGTCATCGAAGGCTGACATTTTAAAATTTCAGCGGTCTTAGTTCATCCGCACTTAACAAGAGAAAGTTCTTTCTTTTTAGAACCAAGCCAGCTAACGAATTTAGCAGATAGGGTAGAACCAGAAAAAGCATCATTTTTGCAGCTCCTGTTTAAGTAACTGATGCAAGTAAAGATCATCAATGAATGCTAAAACTACTCGGGGAAAACTCCCTGCAGAACAGTACTTCCATGGTGCCAAAGTATCACCCTACAAATTATTTGTTTTTCAAGAAGAACCAAACACATCTTTTTCTTTCTTCCATTTAACTCTCCCATTATAACTTTACTTATTTATACACTGTATTCAGTTACTTCTGTGCGAATGTATTTCTAAAACACCCCCCCCACACACACACACAATGCATCTAAAAGAGTGAGTTATAAATAGAAAAAAGCATGAGGCAGGATCAAGATGGCAGAGTAGGAAGCCCTGAACTCCCCTCCTCCTGTGGAGACAATGAAACTACACTCCACAGAGAGCAACTCTCCGAGAATGCACGACCCGAAGCCAAACAGCTCTTCCGCAACTAAGGTTATAAGGGAAAAGAAGCACATGAAGATGGGTGGCAGGGCAGACATGCAGTCTAGTCAGGACCCACACCCCTAGCGAGGGAACCCACAAGCAGGAAGGGAAATCCCAGCGGCAAGGTTTTCCCTCAGGAACTAGGGGTTCAAGCCCCACATTGAGCCCCCCTACCCTGGGAACCTGAGCCTGCATGATGCCTGGCTTTGAAAGTTGGGGTGTGTACATCTGGGAGAGCAGGGGAGCTGGGAATCTGAGATGCCTCTGTTTTCTTTAGAAATCTTTTTAAAAATAATTGAAGTATAGTTGATTTATAATGTGTTAATTTCTGCTCTACAGCAAAGGGACTCAGTTATACATTTATTCTTTTTTATATCTTTTCCATTATGATTTATCCCAAGACATTGAATAGAGCTCCCTGTGCTACACGCTACGATTTCATTGTTTCTCCATTCCATATATAATAGTTTGCACCTACTAACCCCACACTCCCCTCCACCCCTCCACATCCCCTTCCCCCTGGGAGCCACAAGTCTGCGCCCTGTGTTTGTGGAGACCCTGCTCCGAAGGGCTCACACGCGTACTCACCAGCTCCAGGTCCCAGTGCAGAGGCAGCGGTGTGAAGAGTGCCTGTCCATGTGTGGGAAAGATCCACTGGCCGCTTCTATTTTTATTAATGTTTATTGGAGTATAGTTGCTTTACAATGTTGTGTTCGTTTCTGCTGCACAGGAAAGTGAGTCCGCTTTGTGTATGCATACAGCCCCTCTTTTTAGATTCCCTTCCCATTTAAATGGCCACAGAGCACTGAGGAGAGCTCCTTGTGCTCTACAGTAGGTTCTCATCAGTTTTCTTATTTTATACATATCAGTAAATATGTACGTCAATCCCAATCTTCCAACTTGCCCCACACCCCCTTCCCCTCTTGGTATCCATAAACTTGTTCCCTACATCTGTGTCTCTATTTCTGCTTCGTAAATAAATTCATCTGTATCACTTTTTCTAGATTCTAGGTATAATCACTGACTGCTTTCAGGGTGAGTGCCAAAGGGGCAAGAATCTTGTGGAACTGTCTCTAGGGAATGGATCACTGATGGGATCCCCTCTGCCTAGCTACCTTGCCATTTCTGACTCTGGCCAGCTGCCTTGCCAGCACTGGCTGCTCCAGCATGCCCTGTGGACTCCCCCTGGCTGCACCCCTCCACAGCGGCTCCCCTGCACTCCACACACTCAGAAGGCAGCCTTGGAAGGGACCAATGTCCTGACCACCCTTATTCAGGCAGCAGGACCCCTTCCTTGGGGTCTTTCCAGCCTCTTTCCCTCCTTTAAAGTATCCTGAGCTGTTATCATTTTCAAAATACATTCATACTTTACATACGTAGATTTCTTCGCATATTACATGTTGATTGTCTCTCTTGCCTAATTGGAATGTAGGGTAGGCGCAGTCTTCCTACCCTCATTGAAGCATGATGGTGCTCAATAGGTTTGCGTAGCATTTGCTGAATGAAAGAGCCCATTGTGCATTCATGGAAGGGCCGTGGGCCTGATGCTGCTAGGACAAGAGGAAAATGGATGAAAGACAGCCTCTGCTCCTCGCAGACAGAGTCCACCTGCCCCTGCCTCTGCTCCCAGCACTGCTCACATCATCATTATCTTGCAAACAGACCTTTTGTGTTTATTCCCCTTTCCCATTTCTCATATTCTTTTTTTTTCTTCTTGTCTTTAACTCTCACCCAATTATTCTAGGGAAATATCTTTTCCTCCCTTAAAAGAAATCACTGTGACTAATGAGCAGAGAAGGTGGTACTAGTAATTACATATTTATTAAGAGAAAGTCATATTTGAAGAGAAAACAATAATAATAGTATTATCAGTTGGGAACATCTAGTTAAGTGTTTGCCATATGCCTGATTCACTGCCAGGCAATTTCTATGCATGGCCTCATTGAATCAGCACAGATAAGGACACCATGTCAGCAAGAAGTAACCTGTCCTGATCTCACAGCCAGTGACTGGTCTGAACCAGTGTTGGTCTGATTCCAGAGCCTGAGCCGTCCCACGGGTAGCAGAGGCTGCGCTGTTCGTGTCTGCTGTAACTCCCATGGGGGTTTCCTGCATCCCGCCCTGCCGCCGCCATTCCCGTTTCTGTAGCGATCAACCCACTCTGACTTCAGCTCTCATCACCTGAAAGGTGAGGCGTGCCTCTGGAAGATTTTCACTCACTCCCCATGTCATTCATTGCAATTAGCCTTGTAATAGAAGCAGGACCTCCATGTTTGCGCATCTATTCACAGATCAAACTTCAAAACCAGAGTTCCAAACCAGCGTCTGCCACCTGCTAGTGCTATCGAGGGGGGCAAGTTATTTAACCCTTCTTTTTTAAAGTATTAAAAAAAAATTCATTGGAGTATAGTTGCTTTACAATATTGTGTTAGTTTCTACTGTATAGTAAGGCGAATCAGCTATATATACATATATAGCTGATATATATATTGGAGAAGGAAATGGCAACCCACTCCAGTATTCTTGCCTGGAGAATCCCAGGGATGGGCGAGCCCGGTGGGCTGCCGTCTATGGGGTCGCACAGAGTCGGACACGACTGAAGCGACTTAGCAGCAGCTGATATATATGTGTATATCTTCCCTCATTTTTCAACTTCCTATCCATATAGGTCACCACAGAGCATTAAGTAGAGTTCTCTGTGCTATATTTTGTATGAAGTCGCTCAGTCGTGTCTGACTCTTTGCGACCCCACGGACAGTAGCCTGCACCAGGCTTCTCCGTCCATGGGATTTTCTAGGCAAGAGTACTGGAGTGGGTTGCCATTTCCTTCTCCAGGGAATCTTCCTGATCCAGGGATTGAACCCAGGTCTCCCGCATTGTAGACATATGCTTTACCATCTGAGCCACCAGGGAAGTCTATATAGTTGTCTGACTGTTTGCGACCCCACGGACAGTAGCCTGCACCAGGCTTCTCCGTCCATGGGATTTTCTAGGCAAGAGTACTGGAGTGGGTTGCCATTTCCTTCTCCAGGGAATCTTCCTGATCCAGGGATTGAACCCAGGTCTCCCGCATTGTAGACATATGCTTTACCATCTGAGCCACCAGGGAAGTCTATATAGTAGGTTTTTAATAGTCATCTATTGTATGCTGCTGCTAAGTCGCTTCAGTCGTGTCCGACTCAGTGCGACCCCACAGATGGCAGCCCGTTGGGTTCCGCCATCTCTGGGATTCTCCAGGCAAGAACACTGGAGTGGGTTGCCATTTCCTTCTCCACATCTATTGTATACATGGTATCAATAGTGTATATACGTCAATCCCAATTTCCTGATTCATCCCCCTTCCCATTTTTAAAAATATTTCAGGAATTTTCAGTTTATTTTCTTTTCAATCCTCATCCAGTGATTTTCAAACTTTTTTAGCTTTATCATGATTTTTACAAATCTAATATTACTTAATACATATTGTTGTTTAGTTGCTAAGTCATGTCCCACTCTTTTGCAACCCCATGGACTGTAGCTCGCCAGGCTCCTCTGTCATGGGATTTTCCAGGGAAGAATACTGGAGTGGGCTGCTATTTCGTTCTCCACTCCTCCATATTTTTCAAAGTATTTATTGGAGAGGTTTTATTTTTTCATTTAAAATAGATTATATCAATTGTCAAAGGAAATAAACTTGCTGAATAATTTCTTAGCTTCCTATTTCAATCCTCCTCTGGATACAAAGCCATATGCTAAAAAACTTCCCCAAACATGTGACGTTACCACCAATCTTTGATTAACAGAAGTAATGGAACTTGGAAAAGACTCTTTACTGAATAAGCCTAGAATAATTTGTAATCCGTACGAAAATATACTTGAACACTATTTCACCTCACACGCAGAAGCCAATTCTAAGTACACTGAGAGCTTAAGTAAAGAAGGAAAGGAAAGTAAAGTCGCTCTGTTGTGTCCAACTCTTTGGGACCCCATGGACTGTAGCCCACCAGGCTCCTCTGTCCATGGGATTTCCCAGACAAGAGTACTGGAGTGGGTTGCCATTTCCTCCTCCAGGGGATCTTCCTGCAGGGATCAAACCCGGGTCTCCCGCATTGCAGGCAGACACTTTACCCTCTAAGTCACCAGGGAGGCCCAAGTAAAGAAGGCAAAATTCAAATTATTCAATCCTTCTGAACCTTAGGTTATGCATGTGTGATATGGGCAGAATGACGCCAGGGCTCCAGAGTGTCGTGAGTAACCTCAGATGTGTCTGTAGGGACAACACGGCTGCTCCGTGCGCTGGGTCACCGTCCACGTCTCTCCTGCCTCGACTCTGACTCTTCCACTCCACTCTTCCACTTCCTTGTATAGGATTTCAGCTATGCCACGTGTTACCTATTACGGGTTGAATTAGTCATCTGTTACTGTACAACAAATGACTCCAGATTTTGCAGCCTAAGGCAATACACATATATTGTCTCAAAGTTTCTGCGGGTCAGAGATCTGGGCACAGCTTCCCGGGGGCATTCTGGCTCAGCCCCACCACGAGGTTACAGTGAAGATGTCAGCCGACCTGCAGTCAACTCAAGGGGAAGACTCTGCCCCTGAGCTCACTCACGTGGCTGCTGCTGCACTTCAACAGACCGGCTTCCAGGCTTATTTAAGTGGGTGTTTCTGCAAGGCTGTCTTAGGCCGTGGCGGCTGGCTACCCCCAGAGCAAGTCACCCTAAGACAGAAGGAGACAGGACGCCCAAGATGGGAGTCATGGCTTTTTACAACTGAATCACGTCTCAGGAATTTTGCTGCCTTTTGATTCATTAGAAGCAACTCAATCAATCCAGCCAACACTTGAGAGGAGGGAATAATGCCAGAACCTCCGCTGTGTACTGAGATGGGGAGATGGCTGGGGCCCTGTGAGAGTCTGCCTTCCACGTGGTTTAGTCCTACAGACCTAGCCCAGGGATTGTGACGTGTCCAGTTGTATTTCATCGCTTTCATAAGAAAGTCCTGTCTTTCTGTAAGAGACTTGCACACTATGAAAACAAAAACATGGCTAAGCGGTGTGACCGGCTTTACCAGAAGAGCTTCGACACACCCCACGAAGAAAACAGTCATTACGACTTCCTTTGTGTAATCTTGGAACTTATCACACCATCTGTACCTTTCAATTCCCACTCTAAGTCTAATTGTACTTTTCCTCTGAACTGGTTTGTTTCTTAAAAACCATTTCCCCTTTGGCTGTCTCTTTGGTACATTTTCCACTTCCTCTTCTTTGGTTTACACACACACACACACACTCTAGCTTCCTTCCTCAGGGAGCCCCGAAGATCAGGTAGGTAGTCATGGTGACATGGAAACATCACTCCCAGCCCACACAGGGAAGGCAGCTTGTTTATTATTCCCAATCAAGGCACTGTGAGCTGCAGCCACCTCCCCAGGGTGGAGTGCTCTGCCCCTGGGTGATCTTGGCTCTTCCCGCCTCTTTGTCCTGCTGGCTTCCCAACTATGGCACTGCCTCGTTACATTAGCCTCCCAAGAGGTATGACATAGATCAAATCTGATAGTTGCATCCTTTCTGGTTTTAAAGATAGATTATACTGTATAAATACTAAACTATGTATGATGTAACTAGATAAACATATCATAAATACTAAATCAGAATTATAAATAACAATTTACTGTGTAAGTAGGAAAACATACCTTTTATAAAAACACAACCTGCTTAGAGATTAAGAAGGTCAATACAACAAGTTGACATTTTGTGTTCTTCCATCTCTATGAATTACAGAAAGGCTATTTTATTAGGGACAGCATTTAAATCCTGGGTTGTTAGTGACAGTCAATCTATTAAACTTAACAATTTCTGTTTTTGAAGTATTCTTTCTCAGTAAGGTAGAGAAAAATGAGGAGTCAGATGAACATAGAAGGGACTGTAAGGGGCTATGAACAGGTGACTATTTTGAGGCAAACAGATTTGATGATGACAGTTACACTGGGAAGAGGAAAAGTAATCATAGAAAACAGGAGATGCCCTGGCTGTGAATCATGAAAGAGAAACACTTGCAAACATGAAAACTTGCTAGCAGGTTTCCTTATGATGGAATTTGTGCCATCATAAGGAAATGGCACCTTTTACTTTTGCTAAAAGGTATACTGAGCACAGGACTGGAAAAGGTCAGTTTTCATTCCAGTGCCAAAGAATGCTCAAACTACCGCACAATTGCACTCATCTCACACGCTAGCAAAGTAATGCTCAAAATTCTCCAAGCCAGGCTTCAACAGTATGTGAATCAAGAATTTCCAGATGTTCAAGCTGGACTTAGAAAAGGCAGAGGAACCAGAGATCAAATTGCCAACATCTGTTGGGTCATTGAAAAAGCAAGAGGGTTCCAGAAAAATGTCTACTTTTGCTTTATTGACTATGTCAAAACATTTGTGTGGATCACAACAAACTGGAAAATTCTTCAAGAGATGGGAATACCAGACCACCTGACCTGCCTCCTGAGAAACCTATGTATGCAGGTCAGGAAGCAACAGTTAGAACTGGACATGGAACAACGGACTGGTTCCAAATAGGAAAAGGAGTATGTCAAGGCTGTATATTGTCACCCTGCATATTTACTTCTATGCAGAGTACATCATGAGAAACTCTGGGCTGGATAAAGCACAAGCTGGAATCAAGGCTGCTGGGAGAAATGTCAACAACCTTAGATATGCAGATAACATCACCCTTATGGCAGAAAGCAAAGAGGAACTAAAGAGCCTCTTGATGAAAGTTAAAGAGGAGAGTGAAAAAGCTGACTTAAAACTCAGCATTCAAAAAACAAAGTTCATGACATCCGGTCCCACCACTTCATGGCAGATAGATGGGGAGACAATGGAAACAGTGACAGACTATTTTCTTGGGCTCTGAAATTGCTGCAGATGGTGACTGCCACCATGAAATTAAAAGACACTTTCTCCTTGGAAGAAAAGCTATGACCAACCTAGACAGCATGTTAAATAGCAGACACATTACTTTGCTCACAAAGGTCCGTCTAGTCAAGACTATGGTTTTTCCAGTAGTCATGTATGGATGTGAGAGTTGGACCATAAAGAAAGCTGAGCACTGAAGAATTGATGCTTTTGAACTGTGATGTTGGAAAAGACTTTTGAGAGTCCCTTGGACTCTCAAGGAGATCAAACCAGTTAATCCTAAAGGAAATCAATCCTTAATATTCATTGGAAAGACTGATGCTGAAGCTGAAACTCCAATACTCTGGCCACCTGATGTGAAGAACTGACTCATTGGAAAAGACCCTGATGCTGGGAAAGATTGAAGGCAGGAAGAGAAGGGGACTACAGAGGATGAGATGGTTGGATGGCATCGCTGACTCGATGGATATGAGTTTGAGCAAGGTCTGGGAGTTGGTGATGGACAGGGAGGCCTGGAGTGCTGCAGTCCATGGGGTCGCAAACAGTCGGACATGATGAGTGACTGAACTGAACTGATATCAAGCAGAACATTTTACAGAATAAAAAGAATCATTGTCCTTTTAATAGAAGCTGTCAGAGACCTTACGTGCTTTATCATCCCATCTGCTCTGGGCAGAGATGAGAGAGAGAGACCCAGGAGAGGAAAATCTTCTAATGTCTGATGCTATTTTGTTGAAAAGCCAGGACTGACAGTCACGGAATTTCTGATTCAGTGGCTTTTGTTAATAACTTTATTTATAGTCTAGAAGAGAATTGGTTTAAGTTTTTCTTATAAATGTAAGTTAGTTATTTCTATATCACTTAAGATGTTAAAAATATGAAATAAGCCCATTATATAGCACAGGGAACTATAGTCAATATCCTGTGATAAACCATAATGGAAAAGAATATGAAAAAGAATGTATATACAACAGAATCACCCTGTTGTATAGCAGAAATTAATACAACATTGTAAATCAATTAGACTTCAATAAAATAAATTTTAAAAATTTGAAACAAACTTATCAAGTGAACTTTCCTTATATGTGTATGTGGATTTTAGCAAGTTGTGCTTTCAATGTGAATTTTCCTCAATTCTTGTTATACAGCAGGCCTAGAGATTCAAACTCTCTGGTGAGAGTTATGTTCTGATGGGCTCAGGACTTGCACAGAGTAATGTCTTCACTGTTAAACACAGGTGTTGAATAATATCATATTCAAGACTAATGCATTAGATGTCTCTCTACAAAATTATAGGAAACAATTTTTGGGTAAGTAAAATTCAATTTCAGTACATTAAAATAATGATCCATTTAAACCCTGCAGTAAATTGTTTTGGCAAAGCAATAGATTGAGAGAAGGCGTCTCCTCAAATTTGCTATAAGATTAGGTATTCTCATGCTTGATTTTCTTAGAGATAGTGTTGTCTTCCTACAAATTGATTCAGGTTATACCAAGTGGTAGATTTATAGTAATATAAGTTACTGATATTTCTATCCAAATACTTAAATCTTTATCCCTTTTAAGGTGCTACTAGAATTAATAAAAATAAACGTATTTGCATACAAATTGTTCAACATATTAAGAAAATAAAATTCTTACAAGATAATGCTCTTTAAAAATAATTCTCCCTCACGTTTTGTGGGGGAAAATGGAAAATAAAGGATTTTTAGTTGATCCAGTAATGTAAAATACTAAGAATAAATTAGAATTGAGGAGACCTCTGAATGGTATATTAAGTAAAGAAATTTGATTGAATAAAATCTAAGTGTTATACTTTTAAGTATATAAATATTTATAACTTTATGCATATATATGACTTATCTTTATTATTTGGTTAGTAATGTAACTGGAAGATGAAAAATAAGCTATTTGGTACTCTTAAACAGTTAATTTGTTTTTGTAGATAGCCTGGAAGTCCACAGTTATCTTTCTTTTCTTTAAGAAAGCTTCATTAGAGATGTCCACTCTCATCACTTTTATTCAATGTAGCTTTGGAAGTCCCACCTACAGCAATCGGAGAAGAAAAAGAAGTAAAGGGAATCCAAATTGGAAAAGAAGAAGTTAAACTGGCTCTGTCTGTAGATGATGATACTGTACATAAAAGGTCCTAAAGATGCTACCAGAAAACTACCAGCACTCATCAGTGAATCTGTAAGGTTGCAGGCTACAAAACTAATGCACAGAAGTCTGCTGCACTTCTACACACTAACAATGAAAGATTAGAAGGAGAAATTCAAGAAACAATTCCATTTACCATCATATCAAAAAGAATAAAGTACCTAGGAACTAACCTACCTGAGGAGACAAAAGACCTTATTCTGAAAACTACAAGATGCTAATGAACGAAATTGAATAAGACATACACAGATGAAAAGATATATCACGTTTGTGGATTGGAAGAATCAATTTTGTCAAAATGACTATACTACCCAAGGCAGTCTACAGATTCAATGCAATTCCTATCAAATTACCAGTGGCATTTTTCACAGAACTAAAACAGCAAACAAAAATCTCAAAATTTGTATGGAGACAAAAAAGAACTCAAATAGCAAAAGGAATCTTGAGAAAGAAAAACTGAGCTGGAGGAATCAGGCTCCCTGACTTCAGATTATACTACGAAGCTACAGTCATCGAAACAATATGATACTGGTACAAAAATAGAAATATAGATCAATGGAAAAGGATAGCAAACCTAGAAATAAGCCCATGCACCCATGGACAATCAATCTATGACAAAGGAGGCAAGTCTAATGGAAAGACAGTCTCTTCAACAAATGGTGCTGAGAAAACTGGACAGCCATGTGTAAAAAAATGAAATTAGATCATTCTCCAACTCCACACACAAAAATAAGCTCAAAATGGATTAAAGACCTAAATGTGAGACCAGACACTATAAAACTCCTAGAGGAAAACATAGGCAGAACACTCTCTGACATAAATCACAACAATATCTTTTTTGCTACATCTCCCATAATAATGGAAATTAAAAAAATAAACAAATGTGACCTACCTAAATTCAAAGGTTTTTGCATAGCAGAGGAAACAATAAACAAAAAGGCAACTCACAGATTGGGAGGAAATATTTGCAAATGATGTGACTGATAAGGGTGTTAGTTCTGAAAGGTCTTGTAGGTCTTCATAGAATCGTTCAACTTCTTCAGCATTACTGGTTGGGGCATAGATTTGGATTACTGTGATACTGAATGGTTTGCCTTGTAAACGAACGGAGATCATTCTGTCATTCTATAGACTGCATCCAAGTACTGCATTTTGGACTCTCTTGTTGACCATGATGGCTACTCCATTTCTTCTAAGGGATTCCTGTCCGCAGTAGTAGATATAATGGTCATCTGAGTTAAATTCACCCATTCCAGTCCTTTTTAGTTCACTGATTCCTAGAATGTCGACGTTTGCTGATTCCTAGAATGTCAACATTCACTCTTGCCATCTCCTGTTTGACCAACTTCCAATTTGCCTTGATTCATGGACCTAACATTCCAGGTTCCTATGTAATATTGCTCTTTACAGCATCAGACCTTGCTTTTATCACCAGTCACATTCACGACTGGGTATTGTTTTTGCTTTGGCTCCATCCCTTCATTTTTTCTGGAGTTATTTCTCCACTGATCTCCAGTAGCATATTGGACACCTACCAACCTGGGAAGTTCCTCTTCAGTATCCTATCATTTTGCCTTTTCATACTGTTCATGGGGTTCTCAAGGCAAGAATACTGAAGTGGTTTGCCATTCCCTTCTCCAGTGGACCACATTCTGTCAGACTTCTCCACCATGACCCGCCCGTCTTAGGTGGCCCCACAGGGCATGGCTTAGTTTCATTGAGTTAGACAAGGCTGTGGTCCTAGTATGATTAAATTGACTAGTTTTCTGTGATTATGGAAAAGCAGGGACATTACTTTGCCAACAAAGGTCCGTCTAGTCAAGGCTATGGTTTTTCTAGTGGTCATGTATGGATGTGAGAGTTGGACCGTGAAGAAGGCTGAGCGCCGAAGAATTGATGCTTTTGAACTGTGGTGTTGGAGAAGACTCTTGAGAGTCCCTTGGACTGCAAGGAGATCCAACCAGTTCATTCTGGAAGAGATCAGCCCTGGGTGTTCTTTGGAAGGAATGATGCTAAAGCTGAAACTCCAGTACTTTGGCCACCTCATGTGAAGAGTTGGCTCATTGGAAAAGACTTTGATGCTGGGAGGGATTGGGGGGCAGGAGGAGAAGGGGACGACAGAGGATGAGATGGCTGGATGGCATCACTGACTCGATGGACGTGAGTTTGAGTGAATTACGAGAGATGGTGATGGACAGGGAGGCCTGGTGTGCTGCGATTCATGGTGTCGCAAAGAGTCGGACACGACTGAGCGACTGAACTGAACTGAACTGATAAGGGATTAGTCTCTAAAATGTATAAACAGCTCATGATGCTTAACAGGATCAAAACAAGTCATTCAAAAAATGACCAGGAGACCTAAATGAACATTTCTCCAACAAAGATATACAGATGGCCAATAGGCACATGAAAAGATGTTCAACATCACTAATTATTAGAGAAATGCAAATCAAAACTACAATGAGATACCAGCTCACACAAGCCAGAATGGCTGTCATCAAAAAATCCACAAACAATAAATTCTGAAGAGGGTGCAAAGAGAAGGAAACACTCCTCCACTGTTTGTGGGGATGTAAATTGGTTTAGCCACTATGGAGAACAAAATGTGTATGTGTGCTCAGTTGCTAAATTGTGTCCAACTCTTCGAAACCTCTTGGACTGTAGCCCACCAGGTTCCTCTGTCCATGGACTTTTCTAGGCAAGAATACTTGCATGGGTTTCCATTTCTTTCTTTCTCCAGGGGATCTTCCCGACCCAGGGATCAAACCCACATCTCTTGTGTCTCCTGCATTGGCAGGTGAATTCTTTACCAATGTGCCACCTCCTTAAAAAACTAAAAATAGAGTTACTGTATGACCCTGGGTATGCCAGGGTATATATGCCCACTGCTATATATCCAGAGAAAAACATGATCCAAAAAGAGGCATGCACCGCAATGTTCATTGCAGCACTGTTTACAACAGGCAAGACATGGAAGCAACTTTAATGTCCATCGACAGAGGAATGGATAAAGAAGATGTGGTACACATATACAGTGGAATATTACTCAGCCAATTAAAAAGAAAGAAGTAATGCCATTTGCAGCAACACGGATGGACCCAGAGCCTGTCATACTGAGTGAAGGAAGTCAGACAGAGAAGGAGAAATATTTTATGACATCCCTTACATGTGGAATATGAAAAGAAATGATACCAAGGAACTTACGAGACTCACAGACATCGAAAACAAGCTTATAGTTGCCAGGGGAAAGGATGGGAGAAGGGGTGGTTAAGGGAGTTTGGATGGGCATGTATACACTGCAATATTTAAAAGGATAAACAGAAAGGACCTATTGTATAGCCCAAGGAACTCTGCTCAATGTTTTGTGGCAGCCTGGATGGGAGGGGGGCTTGGGGAGAATGGGTACACGTTTATATATGGCTGAATCCCTTCGCTGTTCACCTGAAACTATAACAACATTGTCTGTTATTTGGCTATACTCCAATACAAAATAAAAAGTTAAAAAAGGTTCATTAGCATCCCAGTCTTAGATGGCAGCATAGGAATCACCTGAACTTACCTCTTTCCCTGGATGCACTAAATCTATTCCTCTGGAAGAAATCCAGAAACCAGCTAAGTAATGTCTCTACATTGGGCAGATGAGAAAATACCCATATTGAAATGGGCCTTGGCACACCCTCAATTCCTCGGAACCACTAAGAACAAAGAAGGCAGTTTGAATGATCACAAAGACTTGAGAGGAACACACAGCTCAGGCCAGGCTGAGTGATAAGGATAATCTCTCACACAAGGCCACTCTGTCCAGACTGAAAAGTGACTATTTTACCTAAGGCACAGAATTCAGCACAGAGAGTCAAAGAAAATAAAGAAAAAGAATATGTTTCAAAAGAAGATAGGATAAAACTCCAGCAACAGACTTTAATGAAATATAGATAAGTGATATACCTAATAAAGAATTCAAAATAGCAGTCAGAAATATGCTTACTGAAGTCAAGAAAGCAATGCATGAACAAAGTGAAAATTTCAACAAAGAATATAATGAAATATACAAAAGGAAGAATGGAGCTGAAGAGAACAACAATTGAACTGAAACATTCAATAGAAGTGTTTAACAGCAGACAAGATGGAGAAAGAAGAAAATCAGAGAAATCAAAGAACAGGCAGTGAAACTCATCCAATCAGAAGAGCAAAAAGAGAAGAAAAGAGTGAAAAGAAAAGATAGCTTAAGGGATTTATGGGGAAACACCAAGTGGACCAATATTCACATAATAGGGGTGCAGGAGGAGAAGAGAGAAACGAGCAGAAAGCTTACTTGAAAAAGCAATGGCTGAAAGCTTCCCTAACGTGGGGATGGAAATAGACATCCATATTAACAAAATGAGGTATAAAAAATCATGAGATCATTTTGACAGATACAGAGAAAGCATGTGACAAAATTCAACATTCATTTATAATGAACTCAATGAACTGGGTGTAGAGGGCACACAGTTCAGCATAATAAACTATATATGAGTTGCTCAGTTGTGTTCAACTCTTTGTGACCCAATAAACTGTAGCCCACCAGGCTCCTCTGTCTGTGGAATTCTCCAGGTAAGAGTACTGGAGTGGGTTGCCATTCCCTCCTCCAGGGAGTCTTCCCTACTCAGGATCAAACCTGAGTCTCCTGCACTACAGGCAGATTCTTTACCATCTGAGCACCAGGGAAGCCTCCTATATGTGATAAGCCCACAGTTAACACAGTATTCAATGGTGAAAAGCTGAAAGATTTCCTCTAAGATCTGGAACAAGACCAAATGCCCACTGTTACCAGTTTTATTCAATACAACATTAGGAGATCTGGCCAGAGCAATTAGGTAAGAATAAAAAGGCCTCCAAATCAGAAAGAAAGATGTAAACTTATCTCTATTTGCAGATGACATGATATTATATAGGTATAAAAGCTTCACCAGAAACTGTTAGAACTAATAAAAAATTCAGTAAATTTTCAGGATATAAAGTTAATAGACTACAATCAGTTGTATTTCTATTCATTAACAATAGACTATCAGAAAGAGGGCTTCCCTTGTGGTTCAGCTGGTGGAGAATCCTCCTGCAATGTGGGAGACCTGGGTTCAATCCCTGGGTTGGGAAGATACCCTAGAGAAGGGAAAGGCTACCCACTCCAGTATTTGGCCTGGAGAATTCCATGGACTATATAGTCGATGGGGTCGCAAAGAGTCAGACATGATTGAGTGGCTTTCACTCACATCAGAAAGAGGAATTAAGAAAAAAATTCCATTTACAATTGCATCAGAAGGAATGAAATATCTAGGAATAAATTTAACCAAGGTAGTGAAAGTTGTATACCAAAAGACGTTGATTTTGGAAATGGAAAGTAAAGTAAATGGAAATGGAAAGATATTTCATGTTCATGGATTGAAAAAATTATACTGTTAAAATGTCCATACTATCCAAGGCAATCTACAAAGTCAATGCAATTCATATCAAAATTCCAATGAAATTTTCCACAGAAATAGAACAAGCAATCCTAAAATTTGTATGCAACCACCAAAAACTCTGAAAAGTCAAAGCAACTTTGAGAAAGAAGAATGATGCTGAAGACATCAAGTGTCCTTGTTTCCAACTATATCACAAAGCTATACTTATCAAAACAGTATGGTACTGGTATAAAAACAGATACATTGATCAATGTAAAAGAATAGAGCCCAGAAATAAATCCATACATATCCGGTCAATTGATTTACAATGGAGCCTAGAATATACAATGGGGAGAGGATAGTCTTTTCAGTAAATGATGCTGGGAAAACTGAACAGCTATATCCCTTTCTTATACCGCACACAAAGAGCAAACAGAGAAAGGCAAATACTACATGGTTTCACTTATATGCTGAATCTTTTTTAAAAAATTCAAGCTCATAGAAATGGAATAAAAAGGTGGTGCTTTGCCAGGAAGAATAGAGTGAGGTTGGTAAAAGGGCACAAAATTTCAGTTTATAAAATGAATAATGTTTTAGTATCTAATGTAAAATATGACGTCTATAGTTAATAACACTGTATTGTATAAACAGAATTTGCTAAGAAATTAGAACAGAAATCTTCTCATCAAAAGGAGAAAAAGAAGAAAAAGACAAGTATGCTAATTAACTAGATGAAGGAATACTTTTGCATGTGTAATCAAATCACCATTACATACACATTAAATATTTTATAATTTTATATGTCCATTATACATCAATTAAACTAAATTTTTTATAAAAATCTTTATCAATAACCTCACAAAGTTTTACTCTGACAGGGCATAAAAGATATTATTTCTCCAATCAAGCTTACATCAATTTTATGGATGGTGTAAACTTCAGTGGAGAAACGTGACCTTTTCTAGATTTATTTTAGTGAACTGATCAACATACTTTTATTAGCAGTGGTATTTGAATTGCTTGAATCATTAGAAGGGGCACAGTTCTGCTCATTGATATCTTTTTCTCTTATTTTTTATGCAGTGTCTTGGTTTTCAGTGAAGACTTAGTATCCATGCTACTTTAATTTATACAGTAGGCCTTATAGCTACAGGAGTAATATAAGAAAAGGAGAATTTGTAGGACCTTCTTAAGTCCTTTCTGGATCAAATTGGAAAATAAATAAAGCAAGAAATGAAGCCTCTGTGTTTGTCTAAATGACTAAAAATTACATTTCAATCCAGTGAGATGATATATGTTAGGGTTCTTTAAACTAAAAGGCATTGAGACTTCCCTGGCAGTCCAGTGGTTAAGACTCCGTGCTTCCGTTGCAGGGAGCACAGGTTTAAGGTTAACTAAAAAGCATTATACAAATGGACATCATTGCCCCAACCTGAGGAAGGGTGCTTGGGAGCCTCCTCTAGGCTTTGCCTGACATGTTCTGCTTTTTTGGAAGAAGGAGGTTGTGACATAGAGACAGATTTAAAAAAAGGACTCAGTGGTGGGTGCTATAGTTTTTACTGGGCTATTCTGGTATATTCTCTTTCATGTTGAAAAACATTACAGTCTAACTTCTTCCAATCCAATAATTTACATACTGTTTACCCAAACAGAGTACACACACCACAGGCTTTATTTTGGCTGGTGACTGAGAAAATACCGACAGTGACTAATGCCTAATGTGTCATTTTCTGTGAAACAAAAAGCTCTTTCCACTACATTAATCCACATTTTTCTTGACAGCTTTTTTGAGGGTGGCGTTTTTCATCTCTTTTGAAGATATAAAGAAAATGAATGCTGGAGTTAGTATGATTCACCCAAGATCTCGTCCCTAGTTAGCAGCAGATGCAAAAATTCAAGCCAAAATTATGAGTTCTTTACACCAGCCTACATGACAGACAGTGCTTGGCTCATCTCCACCAAAGCAAAATGTTGTTCAATGTTTCTCTCATCGTGAGCACATTTACAACACTGAGAAAAACAGAAGAGCAGATAAGCTGAACTGCTCATTTGTAACTTCCCTGAATGGAGGAGCAGATTAAAGTCTTCATCATGTGGAAGTTTAGACTGCTTACATATACTACAACCTATAAAGCGGGATAAACAAATGATTATGATTAATAAAAAACATTAAATATGACTGAGTGGTTACCATCGGACTGACCTTCCCCCAGGCAATAATGATAATGTTGGACAAAACATTAAGAAAAAGCTATCTGGGGTTTCACTGGTGGTCCAGTGGTGACGACTTTGAGCTCCCACTGCAAGGAGGCATGGGTTCAATCCCTATTCAGAGAACTAAGATCCCACATGAATAAATAAATAAACATAAAATATAGGGGAAAAAAGAACAAGAAAAGACTATTTGAAGGTACTGGAGGGTGACCAAAACCAAGCGGAAACTGAAGGGGAGTCTACACCAGGAAGGGGAAATAACACTTGGTGAGGTTCTGTTTCATGGTTTTGACAAGTGTAGTCATTATTCTCTACTGCACTGCTGCTGCTGCTGCTGCTAAGTCACTTCAGTCATGTCTGACTTGTGTGACCCCAGAGACGGCAGCCCACCATGCTCCCCCGGCCCTGGGATTCTCCGGGCAAGGACACTGGGGTGGGTGCCATTTCCTTCTGCAGGGGCTCTTCCTGACCCAGGGATTGAACCTGCATCACCCGTGTCTCCTGCACTTCAGGTGGATCCCTCACTGCTTGAGGCAGCCCCTGAGTGACAGTGGGTGCTCTCAATTCTGCATCAACTCCTTCCCTATCTCTGGCTGACCTTTCATTATGCATGTGCAGTTCAGTTTCCAAGAATCACAGTTAATTATAAAATAACACAAAATTTCAGCTACATCCAGCAGAGAAGATAAGATGCTATAGATTGAGTAGGTTATCCCCTAAATTTATATCTTGAAATGTAATTCCCAATATGATGGTATATGGAAGTAGAGCAATTGGATGGTCATTAGATCATGTACCCGACTCCAGTACTCTTGCCTGGAAAATCCCATGGACAGAGGAGCCTGGTAGGCTGCAGTCCATGAGGTTGCTAAGAGTCGGACACAACTGAGCGACTTCACTCTGACTTTTCACTTTCATGCATTGGAGAAGGAAATGGCAACCCACTCCAGTGTTCTTGCCTGGAGAATCCCAGGGACGGGGGAGCCTGGTGGGCTTCTGTCTATGGGGTTGCACAGAGTCAGACATGACTGAAGTGACTTAGCAGCAGCAGTAGCAGTAGATCATGAGGGGTGGCACTCTCATGAATAGGATTAGGGCCCTTATAAAAGAGACCCCAGAGAGCTCCCCTGGTCTCCTTGTACTGTGTGAGAACACAGTGAAAAGATGATCATTTGTGAACCAGGAAGCAGGCCCTTACCTGACATTGTATCTACTGGTGCCTTGATCTTGGACTTCCCCACCTCAAGAACTGTGAGAAATACATTTTTGTTGTTTATAAATCACTAAGTATATGGTAGTTTTTTTATCCTGAATGGACTAAAACACAAGAGTTTGGAGTTTGATGTCATCCAAGCTGACTGTGTGCTAAAACAAAACAAAATTAGTTCTCTTTGGAGGAATATAACAGAATCCAGAGACACTATCATTCATAATGTCTAGGATAAAGTTAAAAATCACTAGGCATAAGAAGAGACAGGAAGACGACCCACATTTAATAAAAGACTAAATTTGTTAAATATTCCCAATAAAATATGAGATGGGGATAGAATATTAATGTACAGGAAATCAACTTTTTTGCTGGCTCAGATGGTAAAGAATCCATCTGCAATGCGGGACACTGGATTCCATCCCTGGGTTGGGAAGATCCCTTGGAGAAAGGCATGGTAACCCATTCCAGTATTCTTGCCTGGAGAATCCCCATGAACAAAGGAGCCTGATGTGCTACAGTCCATGGGGTCGCAGAGTCAGACATGACTGAGCACACACACACACCAGGAAGTCAAAGGGATCTTAGGGTGGTGACTTTAGTGCTGATTATAAAGGTGGCTGAATTCTAAACAAATTTATCCCTTAGATTATTTAGGTTCTCAGGCTTCTTGAATGATTTGAATGTCTTTCCCTTACAGTGAAGATGTATAATCTCTAGAAAAGATCCTTAAATTCAAGCTTGGGGGAGCTGAGGTGTAAGTCTCCCAGAGGGCTATGTGATTATTATGTAAATTTCTTCCAGCATTGCATTGCCTGTAAGATTTAATTTCCCTGTTTGATATGCCTTTTGGCATCAGTCTTTCTGTCCATATCTCTACTCCAATCTCTGACTGCAGGTAACCAGTGACCTAGGTTGTACTGCAATATATGTTTGCATTGTCTAGAATTTATATGTATACAAAAGGAATCAAACAGTATATAGTCTTTTGTGTATGGCTTTGCTTTTGCTAAACATGCTGTTTCTGAAATTCATCCACAATGTTGCAAGAATTAGTAACATTAGGAAAGTAGTAGAAAAGGAACAAAATTCCTTTTTATTGTTGTTTTTCTATTATTTCAATGTCGTACACTTTGTGCATTCATTTATCTATTGATGACTATTTGGATGGTTTCTAGTTTTGGCTATTTTTAACAAAATTGGTACCAACACTTCTAAACAAGGCTTTGTATGGAAATAAGCTTTCATTTTTTTTCATTTCATTCTACCTGGGGGTAGAATGGCTGGATCATCAAGACAGGTATATGCTGATAAAAAACTTAAAAATTGTTTTCCAAAATTGTTTTTTATTATTTTATACCCCTACCAGCAAAGCCTGAGTTCCAGTTGCTCCTTACCTAAAGTAACACTTGAGACTGTCAATCTTTTACTTTTTAGTCATTCTAGTGAAGGGGTGGTGTCTCCCTTTAAAATTCACATGCTCAAAACTCTGAATTCTCATTTGGCCCCATCTTATCAGCTATCGCTTTAGACTTTCACTGTCAATGACAACCATCATCGCCAAAGAAATAATAATAGGGCAACAACACCACCATTAATGGAGCATTTATCATTCTTAACAAGATCTGTCTGGAGTACCATCTGGGCAGCATGATAAGTACATTTACAAGTTATCTGTTGCTGTGTGACAAGTTACCCCAAATATTAGCAGCTGAAAATAAGAAACATTTGTTTTATACAGTTTCTGAGTTAGGAGTCCAGGAGCCGCTTAAAGTGGTCCTGGGTCCAGGTCTATCCTGCTGTTGCAGTTAGGGGATTGGCTGGTTCTGTAATAATTTGTAGGTGTGACTGAAACAGGAGGGTTGGCTTCCAAGTCTACTGACTCACTTAGCTCTGGGCAAGATAGTCCTGTGGGTCTCTCTATGGGGCTGCACAACACAGCTGCTGGTTTCTCCAAAGTGAGTGATCCAAAATAGATGTTGATTACACAGACCCACTAGTACATAGTGAATATTTATTGAATAGATGTGTACCTGACACTCTGCTAAGCATTTTACTTACATCATCTTATTTAATCCTGATAACAACTCGTGGACCTCATTTGCACTGATAAAACGGAGGCTTATAAAAGTGAAACCTATCTAACTCAATGAAGCTGAAAGTTGGACTTCTCTAGCCCCAAAGGATGTGAAAAGTGGTCACACTGAAAATTAATTGCATTATTCCAAACAAAACTAGATTTCTATGGTTATTTACATTTTAATTTGAGTCAAAACATTTACACAGAAGGAAAGAAATTAGAATTTTTGTCAGTAGGGAAACCCTCAAACTCTTCAGGAAGATAAAGAATTGATTTTCTAATTCTCCACTTCACAAAGTGTTTTCATTTTTTCTCTATTACCACACTAACGTTTCAGATTCTTGGCAGATCTTTGAAAATGAGGAAATTCAAGAATTCTGCCACTGGCTTTCCAAAGATTCAAGGCAATTTGATCATTCAGTGTACATATAGGGCTATGGTAGTTGTTGGGGTCTACAGAGCAACTGGAAAAGGTCAGTTTTCATTCCAGTCCCAAAGGCAATGCCAAATAATGCTCAAATTACCGCACAATTGCACTCATCTCACACACTAGTAAAGTAATGCTCAAAATTCTCCAAGCCAGTCCTCAATAGTAGGTGAACCGTGAACTTCCAGATGTTCAAGCTGGTTTTAGAAAAGGCAGAGGAACCAGAGATCAAATTGCCAACATCTGCTGGATCATGGAAAAAGCAAGAGAGTTCCAGAAAAACATCTATTTCTGCTTTATTGACTATGCCTAAGCCTTTGACTGTGTGGATCACAAGAAGCTGTGGAAAATTCTGAAAGAGATGGGAATACCAGACCACCTGACCTGCCTCTTGAGAAATCTGTATGCAGATCAGGAAGCAACAGTTAGAACTGGACATGGAACAACAGACTGGTTCCAAATAGGAAAAGGAGTACGTCAAGGCTGTATATTGTCACCCTGCTTATTTAACTTCTATGCAGAGTACATCATGAGAAACGCTGGACTGG
>SJYT01033568.1:235364-289459 GCA_006410635.1 Cephalophus harveyi
CCAACCAGTCCATTCTGAAGGAGATCAGCCCTGGGATTTCTTTGGAAGGAATGATGCTAAAGCTGAAACTCCAGTACTTTGGCCACCTCATGCGAAGAGTTGACTCATTGGAAAAGACTCTGATGATGGGAGGGATTGGGGGCAGGAGAAGGGGATGACAGAGGATGAGATGGCTGGATGGCATCACTGACTCGATGGACATGAGTCTGAGTGAACTCCGGGAGTTGGTGCTGGACTGGGAGGCCTGGCGTGCTGCGATTCATGGGGTCGCAGAGAGTCAGACACTACTGAGACTGAACTGAACTGAACAGAGCAAGTGAAATAGTACCTGTGGTCTAAGAAGTCACAATCTTTTGGAGATTAAGTAAAAATAATCTAATATATGGAAGTGTAAGTGCCATGGAGAGGCACATGGAGAATGCTTCTTGAGGTTTGGAGTCTTAAAAAGATCAGCCTCATTTTTAAAAACATTTGGTGTTTATGATAATAACCTAGTGTGATAATTCTAGAAATCAACAGAAGATGAAGATGAGGAGGCCAGATCTCCTTTATTTTTATTATCATTTTTAAGCAGTTGGAAAACTTTGAAGGCCAGTGACTTGCTTACTTTTTTAGACGTAGGGTCTCAGGCAGGAACCAGTCTCCCCACCAAAGGTGTCACAAAGTGGGTTTCTGGAATTTGAGAATGAAGGAAGGGTGACTAAAGTTCGAAGTCCAGGTAACCTCCCTTGAGAATGCAGAAATCAAGCCAGGACAAACAAAAGACAAGGTGGACTGGGTAGGGCAGTGGAGTTAAGGTAATAATGCCAGGGTAGAAACAGACAAGGCCATGGTACTTGGACCAGTCCTCAATGACTGGGAAGTGAAAAGCTCTCTTAGCAGAGTTGAAATGATGAACTGTTCTCTCCACTCACCCCATGAAGACTGTCCCATGCACAGTTGGAACCGAGCCCCCTTTTACCTTGCAAAAACTAGTTTCAGACCCAAATTTGCTTTGACCACAGAGCACGCTCAGCCCTCAGTCTTCTGCAGAAATGTGGATTCCTTGACTTCAGACTCCTTGGACTAGCTTCCGCAGTTTGGGGGCAGGGTGGTAGAGCCTGGGGGGGAGAGCTTGAGTACTAGAGGTCATAGGTCAAGTTCACTTGAGGACGAAGGGGCGCCCAGGTGGGGAGTCAGAGCCGACCCCGAGAAAACAACCCATCAGTGTGATTGGTTTTGACCTGGTCAGCAACCTTTTGCCAAGGAGCCAGTGTGGTTATTCGGAGACAGAAGAGGGGAAGTTCAGGGTGCTGGCCCTAGTCCTCTGATATGAATCAGGGGCAAGGTCATGGTCATCTAGTAGTGAGCCTCCTGGGTCCTCCGAGCTACTCCTTCCGGGGCTGCAAATCTACCCTTTGCAAGAGACTAGGTGTTGGTGGAGAAACGCAGGAGCCAGACGGAGGATGCTCACCTGGCGGCCCCCTGCCCCCCTCCCGCGCTGTTCCCTCCAGTCCAGGCTGGTCCCCAGGGGCCAACGTCTGGCCGGGCTGCAATGGGCTCAGAAACCCGTCTTTGCCTGCTCGTTTGTGTCTGCGGGCTGCCCACGGGGTGCCATCCCCTCTATGAGGGTCTCGCAGACTCCCTGACATCTATGCCCTTGGCGGTGTGGTAAAAGGGGTCTCCTTTCACTGCCTGGAGAGACGAAGGTTACCGAGGACGCTACGGCGGCCTGCAGGCGGTGCCGCCGGGCCGGAGGGCAGGGCCGGGGGAGAACCCGCTCACCTGTGGGGCGCCGGAGCATCGCGCACGGCGGGGGCGGGGAGGGGGGGCGGCAGAAAAGTCGCGCGGCGGCGACGCCTCAAACGCGCCCGGAACCCGGAGCTCAGGGGCCCCCAGGGCGCGCAAGGTACGCTCCAGGGCGGCGCCTCCCGACCCCGGAAGGGAAAGTGGTTTCGGGGCGAGGGGAGCCGGAGAGCGAGGTACGCGCAGCTACCTCAGAAGTTGTCCCGCCGCGCCCCCTCCCCGCCGCACCCCTTCAAAGGCGCTCCCCGGACACGCCCCGGGGCCCAGCCCGAGCCGGGGTGCGCGGGGAGCGCACAGCCAGCGTCTGGCTGCCATGGCGCCGACCTTCGGGTTCCGGGCCGCCAGGAAAGCCCCGAGCGGAGCAGCCCCGTACGCGAGCAGCCCCGCGCGCGCCCCCTACCCCGGCGCGCTTGCGCAGTGTCTCAGCGGCGGCGTGTCGGAAGCGGGTCCGCGGTGGGCGGGGCCCGGGTGGGCGGGGCGCGTCGGAAGCGGCCGTGGCGCTGGGTGGGCGGGGCTCCCGCCGAGGTGCCTGCGCGCGGCGGCGAGTGAGTCCGGAGCCCGGCGCGAGGCGCCAGCGAGCGAGCCCTGGGGCCGGCGGGCGCGCGGGTGCGCGGCGGGCGGAGCGCGGCCGCCGGGCGGGCGCGGAGCCCGGGTCTCGGCGGCGCGGGCCCCGGCGGCGGGCGGCGATGTTCCACTGCATCCCGCTGTGGCGGTGCAACCGTCATGTGGAGACCATCGACAGGCGCCACTGCTCGCTGCTCTACGTGCCCGAGGAGGTCTACCGCTACGCCCGCAGCCTGGAGGAGCTGCTGCTGGACGCCAACCAGCTCCGCGAGCTGCCGGAGGTGAGTGCGGCCTCACCTGCGTGTCCTGCCGCCCCGTCCCCTCCTTTCCGCTCCCCCTTCCGTCCCCTTGGCCATCTGGGGGCCTGGCCGCCAGGTCCTGCCGGCACGAAATCTACCTGCGCTCACCTGCTGCTTCCTCCTCAAAGTTCCTTTTCTTTCTCTACGGAGCGACCTGCTGTGGTTGCCGGAGCGTGTGCGCTTTGTGGAGACGTCCTGTGCAGACACGCCGTCTAGACACACATCTAGGGACCAGAGCCCGGCACCTGTGAGCGGGCGAGTGCGGGGCCAGGCGGCCCAGGACGGTGCCTGACTGGGAGAGCCCTGCTGGGGGTCCTGCTCCCGGGGCCGGTCCCCTCGGCCCCGCCGTGCCGCGATCGCCGGCCGGGGCGCGGTTCCGCTCCGGCCCGGGCAGGGCCGGGAGGAGGAGGCGGGCAGCGCGCGGGCTGGCCGTGCTATCTCGGCATCTCCCGAGGAATGTGCTCCCGGCCTCGTCGCGGGGAAGAGCCGTGGCTGACCGGCCGCCCGGAGCGGGGCGGGGTTGGCGGGGGCTGCCCCGGCTGAGCTATGGGCAGGTGCCCGGCTCTGCGTGGACCTGTTGCGTGAAAGGAACCGCGGCGAATGCCGGCAGAGCCTCTGCGGGGCAGGCCGGTCTTGCCGCCGGGCTCCCGGAGCGGCGGCATTCAGCCTGCTGATTGCTGCCTTTGCAGGGGTTGCATTTGCCTCTTCTGAGTTGTTTGCCGTACGATAATCTCCCTACCCGGCCAGACCTGTCGAAGCGACACATGCTGATTGTGCTTTAATGGAGGATCGCTCGGGGACTGCGAAACTTTTACGCTTCGAGCCTGCCTGGGGAAATTAGCTTGAGGGATCCCGAAGGAGGAAGGTAGCCCAGCATCCAGGGCTCAGCAGGAAGTCGGGGCGCTTGATCCGAAGGTGTGCAGGAAGTGCGGAGGCTGCTGGCAGCGGGGCCAGACCTGAAGGCCCGAGCGTCCTCCTGCTGGACCCTTTGTTAACACAAAGCCGAGACGTGGTCACAAAAACACTCAGCAGTCAAATGTTCTGGCCTGTTAGAATGACCCGATTCGTCCTCCGCCCGGCAGAGCGTTTTAAACAGAACTGTGTTTTTCCTCAGTATTTCAAATGTTGTTATTATTCCTGGATTAACTTTCCTTGGTCCCCGGTTAGAAGTGATTGGATGGTTTGCTCTGTGCAGTTGAAGGGGGATTATTCTCACTATGATCTTTGCAAAGCTACCCCCACACCCCCAAGCTTTATTTAGCCTAGAAGCAGAAAAGCCATTCAGTTCCCCAGGCATTTATTATTTTGCAGGCATTTTCAAACACATGGTTTTATCTGCCTTTAGCTGCCTTAAATTTGACTTAAAAGTCATGAGCTCACTTACTGCCTTAAGTTGTAATAAGTTTTAGGCGTTTCTACTGTCAGGAATATCGAATGTGTAATTTAATACTTTTCAAGGGCTTCAGAATGAAGTTATTAAAGCTTGAGTGAAAAGCTGTTCGACTAGAAATGTTTCAGGGCTCTTTGTGGTGTTTTTGTTTGTTTGTTTTCCTTTGTAGCACTGGAAGATTTCCTGTGACTGGATTGGTTTTTTACTGCCTTCCACAACCTTTATGGGTTTTCTGTAATGTTCGGGGATCCAGCTTGGTATGCGAAATTACGGGGTTTGGATGTGTCAGGTATTCCTACTGATTCTAAATGGAAACTTCTCAGAAGCTCAAAATACAGTTGGATTGCCCTCAGTAAATATGGTAGAAAAGGCTTTTCAAAGGTTGTAAGAGATCTTGCTTATGGATAATTGCTCTTACAGCTCTTAAAGTAGTTTTATAGTTTTCAAGTTGTGTAAAATGTTTTTCCCTGCTTTCTTGTGTGCCTGGGTGTGTGCAAACCAGACTCCAGCAACAGTCTTGAAAACACCGGTGTTTCATTCACAGTCTTTTGAGACCCGAGTGGCTCCTTGGTGCTGCTCACCCCTGGCCTGACCTCCCTGAGGCCGTCCCCTTAACCCGCCATATCACCAGGGGGCCCCTTTTGCTGACATGCCTCCAGGGTCCTTGGGGTGGTGGCCATACCTGTGGTATCTTCTCCCCTCTGCAGTTTGTTTGCAGCCTTAGTCCTCCAACCCAACAGCAAAGGTGCACACACACCTTGGCCTTCAGCATCATGAAAAGCATCTCCTCTCCCTGAAGGTCTGCAACCTCTGATTTGCTCCAGTCCCCTTGTTTTCCAAAGTGAGACTCAGGATTGAAGTGATTTTCAGGGCTATTCATCCAGTGAGATCTGATCGCTGTGGCCACCCCCGCCTGCCTCCCCTACCATGCATCTGCCAACTGAACAGGAAGCTGGCCTCGTGGGCTTCTTACCCCCATCAGACCCTCTGGTTTATTCTTGTCATGAAAGCTTGGTCTCAGTCGAGCCTTTTTTGACCCTCCAGGATTTTGCTAGCTGTGGGGGATACAGAGATTAAAGAAAATGTGAGTCCTCTGAGCAGTTTGCAGCTTTGTGGGGAGACAGTGACTTTAGTACAAGTGTGGTGGGTGTGGGTGGAGCGGGCACCCCAGTCATCAGACTCAGCGGTGGTTACTGACCTAATTGCTGACCTCTTGCTGAACCTGCATCGGCGCCCTCAGCAGTGGCCACACCCACAGATAGCCTCTCATGGCTGCAGGGGACTCAGTCCTCACCTTCAGCCTCCTCACCCCATCCCCTCGTCTGGCTGGTCCCCTTGCCCGGCCCCATCCCTTTGGGATGTAGGTTAACGAGACACCTTGAGGTGCGCCCTTGGGAGCATGAATTGTGTGTCCAGTGGGTCCTGCTCATAAATCCCTGTTCTTCTGTTGAATGAAGGTTGCCGAGTCTGATGCAGATCCTCCGCTGCTTCTTGTCCCTTGAAGCTCATCAATGCTGTGGCCTCTGGCCTTACCTAATGTAGTCAGAGAACAGTCAGGTCTTCAGAAGCGACGGTCGTCCACGTGGTGCAGTGGTTTTGTTTGCCTCTCCTGCCTGCCTCTCTGCGTTCCTGACACCATCAGTTTTCCCCTCGGTGTGCACGATTCTCAGATGCCTTCAAACGTGTGTTTGCTGTGGTCTCTTTGGACCGCCGCAGGGCCTGGCCACCAGGCAGCAGACACTTGCAGCGAGTGCTCTCCAGCCTTTCTAGGTTGAAGAGTTGAGTTTCATCGTGTCCCCTCCGCTTAGAGCTCAGTGGATGGTTCCACGATTTGGAGATGCCATCTGCCCCCACCCTTCCTTCTCTCTGGGATCCTGCTTTATTCTTTTCCTAGCCCTTAGAGCACTTATCACCCCCTGACTCCAGACTGCGTCCTCACTTACTCATTCTTTGTCCCCTCAACCAGAGCTTAAGCTCCACGTGGGCAGGGGAGTTTCAGTTCATGGCTGAACTGAGGATAGTGTCTGGGACACCGTGGGCACGCCTGTTGCCTGGATGTGTCCTTACACGCCGTCGCAGGGACACCGTGCTGTTTCTTCACCATCGTGATTGCCCTTCCCACACCTAGCTTCTCCTCTGCACTGGTCTGTCGGGATTGGAAAAGACGTTCCAAGTCCAGTGTCCCATCCTGCCTGCTTTTGTTTTCTGTCTCTTCTGTGCCGAACGGTTTATTTCTTTTTTTGCTGGGAGGTTTGTAAGATCTTATCCCCCCCCACCCCCCAGCCCCAGGCATTGAACCTGAGCCCCCAACAGTGAAAACGCTGAGTCTTAATCACTGGACCGCCAGGGAGTTCCCCCATGCTGGACACTTTGACTATCTTGTCTTTCTGAAGTGATATTCATGCGTCATAAACATAATTGCTATGAACGTGACTGCAGGCTCTTCAGCTGTGATCTGTTGAGAATTAGTCTGCCTTGTCTTCAGCCCACTGTGTTTGAATGTGCAGTGGCTCCTCTCGCCAGCACTTCCTTTGCTGGAGGCTGGGCCCGTGGTTTGTCCGGGCTCACAGGTTCAGGGACTCAGCCTGTCTCCGTCCCCTCCTGTCGCTGGGTCCCACCGTGAATCAGCAGGGGCGGGGCTGCGGGCATCAGCTCGGGGAGGGGGGGGGTGCTGCTCTTGCATCACCTGCATTCTCTCCTGGAGCCTTGCCTTCCTCCTGTGTCACGGTGGCGTCTGCCTTACAGCGTGGTTTCTGGGGATGAGAGAGGATGCATGCAGAGCACTTACAGTTAGGTCTGCAATGTTTAAGATTTCTGGATATTATGGTAAGGCACTTTTATTAGGAAACTTTTTTTTTTCATATAACAAATTTGTAATATTTATACACTTGTTCTCTTCTTTCACCAAAATATAATAGTCTCTTGATTTTTGAGGAAACGATGTCTTTTAAACTTGAGTTTAAAGGCAATTTACTGGGAATTTGAAAAAAAAAACTTAAATTTTTAATATCCTTTTAAGTAATAATTAAAGGAATCGTAGATTCTGTAAAATGTAGGTGCCCTCACAAGTGCGCTGTGCCGTAAGGATCTCCTGCTGATGTTCCCTCGTTCACTCTTTCAGTTGTGGCCAAGGGGGAAAGGACAGATGTGGACTTAGTGCCGAAGTCATCTCTTGGGATCGGATGAGGGCTGGGAGCTGATGGACGGGGATTCAGGGCAGTCCGCTAGAGGAGAGCGACAGATGGACGGCTGAGGGCTCCCCGCCCCGTGGTGGGCGGCCACGCAGGGCCCCTGGGAGCCCGCTCCGAGGCGGTGGTGTAGTTCATACACGTGCAGCCGTGCGTGGTGCACGGTCGCGTCGTCATTGCCCGTCTGTCGTGCTCAGTACGTGCTGAGTTCTCTTTTTGTTGCTGTTTTTAAAATCTGATTTTTACATTGTCTCACCTTATAGTTTTATAAGGGCTAAAGCACATAAAGTGTTATATTTGGACAGACTTTAAGTAACATTATCCTGGAGGAGGGCATGGCAACCCACTCCAATATTCTTGCCTGGAGAATCCCCATGAACAGAGGAACCTGATGGGCTGCAGACCACGGGGTTGCAAAGAGTTGGACATGACTGAGCAACTAAGCACAGCACAGCAAGTAACATTACAATGAAAATAATTTAAGGCAAGCCCAGGAGGAAGGGCGTCCAAGAGAGCGCTTGCCCCTTAGAGCTTGACGCGTTTCTCCTTAGGGAGCCCAGTTCTCCTTCTGCAGAGAGCCTGTCCTGTTACCCAGCTGCGCACTTAGCTGTTTCCTGACTCTGTTCTGTGTTAGCCCAGCCCCCCACCTTTCCTCCCTCCACGCCGCCGCCCCCCCACCACCCGCTTTACAGGTGAGGAAACTGAGGCCTGGTTGGGGGGTTGGAATTTGCCCTAGGTTGGTGGACACTGGAGGGTCTTTGATTAGAAACATTCAGTATCTGGTACTTATTAATAATAATTACTGATATTTGAATGAACGCCAGACACTGCATTAAGTGCTCTCTAGAAATTATTTCCCTTAAATGAAATCACCACTCACTTTAGCCCTTATAATTCCAGTTTTGCCCGTATGGGCACCGAGGCGTATTTAAGGAGTGGTGCCGGAGGCTCGTGCAGGGAACTTGGCCACAGTCAGCCGTGGAGCCAGGCCCCGCCTCCAGGCCCCTGTCACTTGCACCGGGGGCGGGGCCTGGCCCTGTTACAGTTTGGAGGTGGCTCGCTCTCTGGGGGGCGGAAGGGAGGCTTCAGGGGGTGATGCTCACCTTAGAAGGAAGAAGACCCGTCGCGGTCCCCAGAGCCTGTCCTTTCCGGGTAGCCAGAGCGAGGCGTGCCTGGGTGGTCGAGCAGGGCTGGAGCGGGCCTGGGCCGGGTCTAGGCAGGTGGGACTCAGTTCTGGAGAGGTGGTTCCGGAGCGGAGCAGAGGAGGCATGAGGCTCGGCCGGTCACGGCGGTCTGGCTCCCTGGGGTGGGCCATGCCCTCAGGGACGTTCGGGCATCTGATCCAGCGTGCTTCCTCCCGCTCCCCTTGCCATGTCGTGCTGACCGCCCAAGCCCCTCGTCAGTGCTGGGAGTCACAGCGCACAGAACATCCGCCTGCTTGTCGTGGATGTGTTTTCCTCCGTCATGGGGCATGTTGGCATTGAATTTGTCAATTGCTTGCTAAACAGCATACTGGACATTAACTCAGGAGAAAGATGGAAGGCCCGAGGTGCTGACTTTCGTTTGGGTTTCAGTGAATGTGGTTATCGAGTTGATAATATTGTAGTCACAGTGATGCTGGAGACCCCGTGGGTTCTTTTTTCCCCAGTGACATGAGCGTTGCTATGCCTGTACCTCACCAGGGAATTCAGTTTCATCCTCCTCTGCTGATGCTTTGCAGCACTGGTTGCTTGCTGCATTTTGACTTCCAGAGTCACTTGAAGTGAACTCGTTGCTGAAATCTCTTTTTTTAAAAACAGCTCAGTTCTTTGAGAAAAAGTAAAGCTGTTCCGTGAACAAACCTATCCCAGCATTGACAGAGTTGAGTCATGCTGGTAACATGGCAAAATAAGCCCATTTCCACCGCCCCCCCTTCCTTCTTCCCAGGGGCTTTTGGGGAGAAGGGGGCACCCTGGTCCCTCCTCATATCTTCCAGAGTGTTATCACCTCTACCAGAAATTGCGGCTGCTGTAACCGTGGTACTTGGGTACTTGGTAGTATTCAGTCGTTCACTCATGTCCAACTCTTTGCAACCCCCATGGACTGTAGCCCGCCAGGCTTCTCTGTCTGTGGAATTCTCCAGGCAAGAATATTGGAGTGGGTTGCCATTTTTTTTCCTCCAGGGGATCTTCCCAACCCCGTGGTACTTGGGTACTTGGTAGTATTCAGTCGTTCACTCACGTCCAACTCTTTGCAACCCCCATGGACTGTAGCCCGCCAGGCTTCTCTGTCCGTGGAATTCTCCAGGCAAGAATATTGGAGTGGGTTGCCATTTTTTTTCTCCAGGGTATCTTCCCAACCCCCTGGTACTTGGGATTTCCTCAGAAAGGACCCTTTACACAGGCTTGAATTTTGGGGAGGTGTAAAGGGTAGCTGATATTTACACAAGAGGATCAGAAATAACAGTGTCAACAGTCCTTAGCAGTGATGACAAAAGTCCCAACCACGGTCGCGCCGAGCCATGGCTTATGAGGGCATGGATCCAGTGAGGCTGAGGGCTTCTCTGCTCACAGAAGTCTGAAGGAATTTTGCCCGTTTCACGGTTTCCCCGGGAACCCGGGGCTAGACGTTTGTCTTCCGCTTCGTGTGATAGTTATGAGGGCAGTGAGCTCATGGGCCAGATCTCAGTTAACGCAAGGAGACACTGCTGGATGTCCATTTACTTTCTTGGGTGTGATTTAGAGGACAGGGGTGGTAATTTACCGTTGCATGTGGTATTTCAGGAGATCTGATCTTGTGTGTATGTGTGTTTGTATGTGTCTTAGGGTAAAATATTCTGAATTTCTAGAAGTCAGATGGAATATGAATTTTTTTCTTGCTTATCACAGTTTAGAAGAATTTCCTTATCTAGGCTGTAACTTCTGGATCCCAAAGAATTTGACTTAGTTGGGAGAGATTTGGTATTTCTGTTTCCAAGAACCACAGGGCATGAATTTGTCATGTAGCAGGCGGAAAGTGTTACGCCTAGTTGCAGTACATTCCAGACTGATTCCTGGAAGTGTGGCTTCTACAGCCTGATGGCTCTCATCACCTGTCTTTCCACAATCCTTACCCATTTCTGGGAGACAGATAGTTGGAGGGGCTGTCAGCCGACTCAGGGTGGACGTGGGGAGCTTGAGTCAGACGAGCAACGGTGAAGGCTGGAAAGGAGCTGCTGAAACTCTGAGGATGTGACCTGGGCTCTTGACTGCCTGGCCTGAAATGGAAGCTAGGGAGGCCTCTGAGGCTCATGCCTGACTTTGACCACGACTTAGCCTTGTTTTGTCTGCCTGTTACGTGCTGAATATGTAGAAGAACTCAAAGAATAAAACATGTGACTTTTCCTTAATTCCTTCCAGGTAATACCAGATGTGAACAATTTTAGTGTGTTTATTTATTTAGCCACATCCATGCAACTAGTGAGATCTTAGCTCTCACACCAGGGGTTGAACCTGTGCCCTCTGCAGTGCAAGCTCAGAGTCCTAACCGCTGGACCCCCGGGGAAGCCCCCAGATGATCAGTTTTAGGTTATTCTTACTGACTTTTTCTCTTCCCATACCAGCATCTATTTATCATTCTTGGAAAGAAGGCTCCTACATAAATTACTTCTATGTAAATTACTGTATAAATTGCTTCACCCATTGCTTTTTCTGCACTTAACACCCTGCCCCGGACACCCTGTCTGCTGTGTCAATACGTGTAGATGTATTTTAGCGTTGGTACTGGTGCCCTGGGTTCCCTCGTACTGGATACACTGTGATTTATTTATTTCACCATTCTCCTTTCGCTGGACATTTAAATTGTTCCAGTTTTTTGAAGCACTGATTCATGTTAGATTGAATATCCTTGTCCATATTACTTTGTACCCTGTGCAGACATTTCTTTAAGATAAAGTTCAAGGTGCATAATTGTTAGATGAAAGGATGTATACTTTACGGAGTTCAATAGGTGTTGCTAAGTTGTCAGAGATTATTACTTAAAATTTTTATTTATTTATTTTTAGTTGCCTTGGGTCTTCGTTGCTGCTCAGCCTTCTTCTCTGTTTGTCACAAGCGGGCTCATCTCTTGTTGCGGACCGTGAGCTCTAGGTGTGGGCTTTAGTACGGGTAGCACACAGGCTTGGTTGCCTCTCAGCACCTGGAATCTTCCCCAACTAGGGGAAGATTGCTTGCTTGTTCCCTTCACTGGCAGGTGGATTCTTATCCTCTGTACCACCAGGGAAGTTCAAGGATTGTTATTTTTGAATTCAGGTTGGATTGGAGAAATCAACCCACTTTCAGTTCAGTTCAGTTCAGTCGCTCCGTCGTGTCCGACTCTTTGCCACCCCATGAATTGCAGCACGCCAGGCTCCCTGTCCAGCACCAACTCCCGGAGTTCACTCAGACTCACGTCCATCGAGTCCGTGATGCCATCCAGCCATCTCATCCTCTGTCGTCCCCTTCTCCTCCTGCCCCCAATCCCTCCCAGCATCAGAGTCTTTTCCAGTGAGTCAACTCTTCGCATGAGGTGGCCAAAGTACTGGAGTTTCAGCTTTAGCATCATTCCTTCCAAAGAAATCCCAGGGCTGATCTCCTTCAGAATGGACTGGTTGGATCTCCTTGTAGTCCAAGGGACTCTCAAGAGTCTTCTCCAACACCACAGTTCAAAAGCATCAATTCTTTGGCGCTCAGCTTTCTTCATAGTCCCACTCTCACAGCCATACATGACCACAGGAAAAACCATAGCCTTGACTAGACGGACCTTAGTTGGCAAAGTAATGTCTCTGCTTTTGAAAATACTATCTAGCTTGGTCATAACTTTTCTTCCAAGGAGTAAGCGTCTTTTAATTTCATGGCTGCAGTCACCATCTGCAGTGATTTTGGAGCCCCCAAAAATAAAGTCTGACACTGTACGAGAGAGGTGAAGTGATGGGTCATAGCAGAGTGAACGTGGGCTCTCTTCTCTCACTCCCAACTCCAGGTCCGGTGGTCCTTCTGGGGCTGGAAAAATACATGGGGAGATGGATTCTGTCATCTCTGCCCCCTCTCTCCCTGGCTGGGCTCTTTCCCAGAGACCTGGGAGGACCCTTGGTTTTCCATCAGTCAGTCAGATGTTTGCTCTGGGTCTTCGAAAGACTGAGGTCTGATGCTTGCACTCACGAGCCTGTCTGCATCTATAGTTGGGCAGAGAGGTTGGCGTCATGGAATTCCAGATGTGAGCTGACTTGGTTTCTGGTGCAGGAGGGCAGGTGGCGAGCAGGGTGTGGGGCCCGGGAAGCCCTCGTGGGTCCGTGCCTCCTGCCGCCCCTCCCGTTGGTGTGTTGGTGCCTGCTTGATGGAAAAGTGTGTAGGGTGGTTAGGAGATACACCTCTTAGCTGTGACACCTGGGAGAAGTTCTTCAGCCTTACTGGACTTCAGTGTGCTCATCTGTACGAAGGGGCTAACAGTCCCCACCTCCTGTGTGCGAAGATGTAATGGGTTACTGTGTATAAAGTGCTGGGAACAGTGTCTGTTCCATAGACAGCACCCAGTCAAATCTGCTGGGTGTTGTCATCATTCTTGGCTGTTTTGTGGCAGAGGCCCAAACGCCTCTGCCCCGTCTCCTTCGAATCCTGTCTCAGTTCCTGGTGGGAGAGATCTGGTATGCTGGGTGGCTCGGTTCCTGGTGGGAGAGATCTGCTGTAAGGGGTGGCTCCCTGCCGCAGTGGCTGTTTTCTGGCAGAGCACAGCCTGGCTCTGTCTTCCGCCTCGTCTCCTGTCTCTTCCCAGCCTGAACTGTGCATTTCGGCAGCCCTTCGCTGCCCTGGGTTACCCGTCATTTCATGGCTCCGGGTCTCCATTTTTGTGCTCTGTCTCCTGGGAGTTCCTCTTTCTCGGCTTCTTTGTCCGCCTCCCAATCTTCCTCCCATGGGATGCAGTTCAGGAGCTCCTGTTCCCCTGGGCAGCCTTCCCTTCCCTCCTGCCTGGTTTCCGGGGACACCTGTGTCATTACTTTGACCTCCTTGTAATGACTTCTGTCTGCCACCAAAGCTACACACCTTGTCTTCTTTGCATTCCTGTTGCCCCACACAGCAGGCTTTTAAGACATATTCGAGCAGCATTCTTGTGGATGTTTTCAGCCCTTTTGGGGAGTGGCTTTAGAAATGGGTTCGTAAATCAGACTTACCGATGGTTACTTCACGAAGAGCTGGGCGTTCTCACAGCCTTGCCTGTATGGGTGGTGTCTGGGTGGTGGCCCTGATCTCACAATTACACAGCCCTGGACTCGGGTGATCGCTCTCACGGACCCTGGCACTGACCTCGGGCATTGTGCATAATCTCAGTTTCCCTGTCTGAGTCATGAAGGGGTGCTATCAGTGATGTTGAAGGTCTCTCTGCGCTCTGACCTCCCTGGATGCTAGTTTTATGGCATTTTATGACTCCATGCTGCAGCCTTAACCTGAGGGGAGCGGGCCCCAGTTGTGCACGTGACCTGTGAGGTTGCTCAGTGAGGTTTAGTAGAACCACAAGTCGAGGCTTAATCATTATAATCAAGGATTCGATAATAAGGAGAAGCTGTTCCAAACGCTTACCCTCCTGTGGTCAGTTGTTGATTCCCAGAACCAATTAAGGGAAAAAGATCAGCAGATTTTCTTTGGTTAAAACACATACACACACACACCCTCCAGCAACCTTTGAACACCGAATTTTTTCCCCTGTGTCAGTTGCATTCTCCCAGCTTTTAGAAGTGACGTAAGATAGGCCAATTAGCTGAGGCAGTTTGTCTCCTTTTGAAATGAACTCGAGCGGTTCAGAGGAGGTTGCTTGAAACTTCACTCCGGGTTGGTTTGAGCATCCACCCAAGAGGTTGTACTTTGGGAAACTCACATTGGGGACTGTTAAGGAAGGTCTGTGGGTTAATATCAGACTGAAGTGGCTTTTCGAGGAGTATTTTAGGATCAGAAGTTGCAGCCATCCGCTGTCGGTTGCTCTCCTGACTAGATGCTGGTGTCAGGCTTCCCAAGCGGTGTGGTTCAGGAGTGGGCTTTGGGGGCAGCTTATCTACTGGGCCCCGGCAGACCCTTCTTCCCACTCCGCTGTGCATCAGCATCTTTATTGAGTGCAGTCTGTGTTCCAGGCTTCGTTCTGCCCACAAGGTGGGTGCCTTGCCTTGTCCTAACGGAGCTTCCATTCCAGGTAAGGGAGTCCGCCAGTAAGTGGAAGAGCAGATAAGAATTTCAGATAGTGATCAGAGCTATAAAGCAAACCAAACAGGGAAATGCCATCAAGCGTGGTGGAGAGGTTTCTGTTTATTCCGAGAAGGCCTTTCCCAGGAGCTGACCTTTGCCCTGGAATGGTGAGGCAGCTGTGTGTGCAGTGAGGATGTCCTTGCAAAGGTTCTGGTTGAGTTCGAGGTGTTTGTGGGCGGAAGGAAGGTCAGAGTAGCTAGTGTCTCGGGAGGTGGGTGGGGGAAATAAAGGTGAAGTTGCTGGTGGGGTTAGTGTGTGTTGGGTCTCAGACACCCTGGTGATTTTGGACTTTTTTTTTTTTTCCCACAAACTGAAAGTATGGCAGATGTAAGCCCATAGAGTTCCGCTTTGTGTTTTACAAAGTTTACTCTGCTGGCTGGTGAGAGTTTAATCTCGAGGGAGGAAGGTTCACAGAAGCAGAGACCTGGAGAACTAATGGGAGCTTGGATCTGGGTGGTAGCAGTGAGTGACGAGATTTATATTGGGGGTAAAGTCAACAGGACCACTGATGTGTGAATGCAGGTTTTTGGTTTTATCAGCTGGGGGGCTGGCAGAGCCGTCCCTGGTTTGGGAGGACCGGAAAGGGCGTATAGTGGCATGAAAGTGAAGTCACTCAGACGTGTCCGACTCGGTCCATGGGATTTTCCAGGCATGAACACCGAAGTAGGAACTGGTAAATCCTTGAGTTAGGGTGTGGCAAAGTGTTTACGAGACCGGAAGCCTGGACACCAATAATTATAATAAAGACAGCAGACATTTTTTGAGCAATGGGCCCTGGACTGCATTTTGCCTAAACAGTTCCCATGATGAACTTGTTCAGTCCTCACAGAGACCTAACTTCCTTTAACATAAATGCACGCATGCTCAGTCATGTCCGACTCTTTGCTGCCCCATGGACTGCAGCCCGCCAGGCTCCTCTGTCCATGGGATTATCAAGGCAAGAATACTGGCGTGGGTTGCCATTTCCTCCTCCAGGGGATCTTCCCAACCCAGGATCGAACACGTGTGTCCCACATCTCCTACATTGGCAGGGAGATTCTTTGCCACTGGCCCCATCTGGGAAGCTCTTTTATGTAAATAGTTTTATTATACTCCCTAGGACACCCGGGGCACAGACAGACGACTTACCTTGCTAAAGTCACACACCTAGTAGACAGCAGAGCTCGGGGGTCAGACCGAGACGGTCTAGCCGGTATCCCTAACCCCCGGACCAACCTTCCTCAGGGTCACACACGCAGAGACCACATCGTGGGCGCCAAAAGCCCCCTGATAGGCCACGAGTTATGTCTGCTCTGGGTTCTTTTTGCAGTTGTTTAGAAAAAGAGCGCTGAGCTGAAATGCTGTTTTAAGAATTAGGTCACCAAATATTAATGTGCTTATTCACGCATAATCTTTCAAAGAAGATTAGTGGTGCCCATTTTGCAGGGCTGCATTTTTTACCTTCAGGAGAGAAAAATGAGCGCTGGTTTCATTCTAGGAGTGTGCCCGTTACAATTCTGGTCCTGATTATTCAGTTATTATACTCTCGATTTCTGTTCTGAAAGCATGATATCAAGTGATTAGTGTATGAGGCAGTTACGAGTCTTGACTGGAAGGTCAGAGTCACGCAGAGGTTCTGACGAGCTGTACACGTTGCAGTGCTGCTTGTGATGCCAGTACGATCAGGTCAGTAGAAACTGTGCGTCTGATGGGAGATGCGGTTACCTAGTAGCCTGTAACCGTGGCTTACCTACCTCGATTTTTGACATCTTCATTCTAAAATGGCAGGAGATAGGAGAGTAAGGTGTCACATCATTTCTGTTAACAGTGATTCATGCAAGTTACACAGAGGGCGAGAGAAAGCGCCCCAGTCTTCAGCCCCACCCCTGCCCACCCCTCTTTACAGCTTACTTTCAAGATGCCTTTGTCAGGCAGATAGAGCAGAGGGTAGTTGCTTGTGAGGCGTAGTTCACGTGGTCTTCACAAAATTTCTGTATTCTAGAATGTGTGATTTTGATTTTCGGGCTTAGGTCTAACGCGAGTCTGGCCCAGGACGTGTGTCAGGTCACATCTGTGGTTTCAGCTCCATGGTCGCTGCCTCGCATAGGGGCTTTCAGCCCCCCAGAAACAGGAGTGCCTTTGGAATACTCTCGACTGCAAGGAACAAGCATCTCAGCCTAAGTGCCTCGAATGACAGGGGAGGAAGGTGGTGGCAGGGTTGGTCCAGTAGGTCAGCTCCTTGGAGGGTGGGCCCCGGGGACAGGCGTGCTCACAGTCACGGGCGGGCCCTGGGCTCTAAGGGTGGTGGCGGCGCAGGCGAGGAGCGGAGCTGGGTGCGGTGGGCGTGGGTGCTGTGCTCCGCCAGGAGGGGGGCAGAGACGGCGCCTGCCTGTTGGCGCTGGCAGGTGTGATCCTCTGGTGACCTCTCTCTGTTCTAACCCTCTGTCTTTTTTTTTTAATATTTATTTATTTGCTGCTGCGGGTCTTAGTTGAGGCACGTGGGATCTCGTTCCCCGACCAGGGGTCCCTGCGTTTGGAGCTCAGAGTCTTAGCCACTGGGCCACCGGGGAGGCCCCTAATCTATGCCTTCTGCCAGAAGCACAGAGACTGTCTGCTCAGAAAACGTTCCTGGCGGGAATGATTTCTGTTTTTTAAAAAAGGAAAGCTTGGACATGTCAATGTCTTCCCTAGGTTTTCTTCACACTGTGTGTGAGAGATTTGGGAGAGAGGAAAAATATAAGTCAGCAGGATGTTATAAAGATTTAATTGCAAAGTGGACTGATTTTCTAAGTGTTGAATTCAAATGCGCTGGATCCTTTCTAGTAGTTTCTGATTGTGGTCTTTCATTGCTAACTTTCTCTGACTTAGTGGTCTCGCGTCTTCCAGACCTCCATGCCTCTGTGGGTGCTGTGCACTTGGCTTAGAAACCTCTTCTCCAGGACAGATGCTGCCTCCTCTGAGAAGCCCTCTGGGCTCTGCAGCCACACCCATATCTCCATGCCTCCCTGGCCCCAGCACTGCTCCACCCACCTCTCTCCTGCTGTTCCTCAGGGTTAGACTTGGCCGTGCATCTGTTTGTTTCCCTTGGCTTGCCATCAGGGACCTGTTTTATGTATCTCTGTCTCAGGCACTGGGGAGCTCACTGTCTTATTCACAGGAAATGTTCAGAAAACATCTGTTGCGTTAAAAAAAAATTATTTTATTGGGGTAGCTGAGATATATAAATCTTTGGACGTTTCCTTTGATGCCCCAATGTGTGAGTTGCTCCAGGGGACCAGTGGTGCTCTGTCCCGCCTCAGCCGAGTTCAGCCTGTGCCCGCTGTCCCTGTAGGGAGTGCAGGCCACCGGCAAGCTGGGCATGCTGCCCCCGGACAGGAGGCTGAGGCTGAGTCAGCGCACCGTGCCGGTCCGAAGAGGACCCAGCGTGGGCCTGCTCAGGCCTGTCTCTGCACAGAGGTGTGGATGAGGAGAGAGGTGGTCGGGGTTGTGGCGGGGAGGTCTGCCCACACACTGGACCGCCTGCCCTCACGTTGGAAGGAGTGAAGGAAGCCTCAGCGGCAGTTTTGAAAATGCCCAGAGCAGTCCTGTGCTGACCGCCTTTGCTGATCCCGTGTTTCAGACGCACAGCTAGGCATGTACCTGGGATATGCTTGGTCCTCAGGTCGGCCTTAGGTGGAAGGGCTTTTAAAAGCCCCATTTTACAGATGGGAACAGGAGGCTGAGCCCTTGGCTGAGGCCGCCCGCAGGGCAAACAGCCTGGTGGGAAGTGCAGGCGCTTCAGAGGCCCTGCTTTTCTGCCACGCGCTCGTGTGTCAGAGCTGGGCCAGGGGCCTGGATATCAACACAAGGCTCCGGGCTGTTGAAAGCCCACCGCGTTTATTAATCAGGCACCGGGCAAGCAGAAGTGAGCAGCGGCATCCGACACCTGAGCCGATGGTGCCCCCGAGGCCGCGGAGCTGGTGGCACAGGCTTCCTGGGGGTGGAGCGCGGAGGGCACAGCCCAGCCACGTGTTTCAGGAGAGGGGTCAGGACGCAGGAGCCCATTGTGGGCGGCGGAGGGAGCCAGCTTCGGCAGGTTGGGCTTTATCTTGTCAGTGGAGGCTTGTCATCATTGCAGTAAGCCCTGGTGGAGGGGGCACGGGGCAGGGGCTGATCAGACTCCTGTGGAGACAACTCATCCTGGGGGCAGCTTGAGCACGGACTTTCCGGGCAGCGGGACAGGTGACAGGGGGCATATTTCGGAGGCAGATAGTCAGAGTTTGGTGACTGACTGGCCTGAAGGGTCTTGGGGGACAGGGGTCAAGGATCACCACTGAGTTTTCAGTTTGAGTCACTGGGTCCTGCCTTCGGAATTTGAAGAATGAGCAGGAGGGTGCGTGAGGTTAATAAGAGATCAGGCCTGGGGGCTTCAGTTCTCTCAGTGGAGGCTGGGGTGGGGCAGGCAGAGAGAAGGTTGTGGGGGGCTCCAGGCATTTATGGGGGGGGCACAGGTTCCTGGGGTGCTGCTGGCCTTCTTGCCTCATTTTGTTGGAAGGCTCAGCTCTGTGGACCTGGGATAAGGCAGGGTGCCCAGTCCACCTTCAGGGGAGGCCGCAGGATGAGAAGGGGCGAGGCGCCTGATGGGTTCAATCCCTGGGTCGGGAAGATCCCCTGGAGGAGGGCATGGCAACCCACTGCAGGATTCTTGCCTGAGAAATCCCATGGACAGAGAACTGTAGCATTCACACCACTCAAAATTTTGGGCTTCCCAGGTGGTACTAGTGGTAAGGACCCAGTCTGCCAGTGCAGGTAGACGTATGAGACACGCGTGGGGAAGATCCTCTAGAGGAGGGCATGGCAGCCCTCTGCAGTGTTCTTGCCTGGAGAATCCCAGGGACAGAGGAGCCTGGTGGGCTGCCGTCCACGGGGTCGCAAGAGTCGGACACGACTGAAGTGACTTGATACGCATTAGCTTGAGGCCCCTGAGGTTTCCCACGTTTGAGGTTTGCGTTGCTGTTTCTGCAGACAGAGGAGAGGGTTCCCGCTGGGGGGAAAAAGTCCTGGAGAAGCAGTGGGTGGAGACCATGGGAGAGGCTGTGGCAGGTCTGGAGCAGCGGAGTAAGGGGAGTGACAGGAAGTAGCTCTGAGCAGGGTCAGCATCCCAGGGTGTGACCAGGAGGCAACAGGGACGCCCAGGGCGTGGCGATCACCGGCCTTCTGTCCCCGCAGGGTGGTGGGGGGTCCAGCCAGAGACCGGTGTGTGGGAGGAGGGATGTGCCCCTGCGCCCCAGGGGAGGGAGCCTCGTGCTACTGCCTCACTGAGTGCTATTTTTTTTTTTTTTAAATTCTTTTGCTGGAAAACAAGAGTTTCCATGTGAAGTCTCCCGATTTTTGAGTTCTGAAATCTTACGCAACCATTTAGAAGCCACACCGTGGGTCAGGGGCGCAGGGTGGGTTTGGCTGGGCTCCTGTGCGTTCTGACGTTCCTAGGACTCTGCAGAGGGACTGACCGGGAGCTGGATCCCACTGTCTGGGTGGCATCTCACCTTCCTGGGCGTCTCCTTTGGATGGAGGCTCTAAAGATAAAGACTTAACTAGCTAATTAGTTTCTCAGGAGGAGCTAACAGGGGCGATAGTAATCTGAAGCCTTGGCCCCGGTGAACCGGGATCCTGATAACGGTGTGCAGCAGCTCCGCTCCTTTGCTCTGGGCAGAGCGGCCCTCTTCGCCAGCCCTCTCTCTTTTTTTCTTGTTCCCAGGTCCTTTCTTGACTTGTCCTTCCTCTTTGCTTCTTCACAGCCTTTTTTTTCCTGACCGCATTTCCCCCATCTCTTTTTTTTCTTCTGTATTTCCCTTCTTCCCAGTTCATTTTTCTCAGAGTTTGCCTCAAGTTAATTCGTTCAGGCTGAGTGTAGATCAATGTTTTTGCGTGTTGCTTCAGTAAACTTTTATATTCCCTTTTCCGAGTTTTCAGACTCTGTGAATGAGCTGTAATGTAGGCACGTGTACAACCACAGGCAGCGTTTCCCCTTCAGATTGGTGGGGAGCCTGAACCCTGGGGGTTTTGCTTAAATTTCAGAAATGCTGTCTGCCCTCAGCCACCCTCTCATAGCTTTGACCACCCTTGAGCTGACAGGTCCTTGTCCCTTTGGAGGGACAGTTGACATTTGGGGCAGGCTGGGAAGCAAGTCTGCGGTGTAAGGCGTGTGGGAAAGCCCTGCAGTGCTGACCCAGGTCCTCTGCAGCGCTGACGTGGGGTGTTCTGGAGGCGCTCCCCAGGCGGCCCCCGGGGGAGGCACCTGGACATTGGACCCTCGCTGCCTGCCTGGGGTCTGTGCCACTTCTGCCCTCCGTTTTCAGTCTGGCTGTGAAGACTTGGAGTCCAGACACACTGTATTTGCGAGGTAACTAACCATTAAGCTTTCTCACTTCCAGAGACGTTTTGCTTAGACCTTGAGTTCGTCTTTTGGAGAGAAAGGTCCGATTTCTCTTGGCCTTTATGATGCTGCAGTGGGTGGACTCTGAGACCTGTCTTCACGGGCCCTTCGGGCTCTAGAGGGGCTAGGTTGGGAGGCCTGGGCTCCCTGGGGGGCTGTAAGGAATGCCATGCACGTGGCCGGCACGGTGGCTTGCTGACCAGCACACGCACACGAAACAGGCCCTCGGCTGCACCCCCTGGGACCTGCTGGGGGCCGGGCTGCCTCCTCTGGCCCGTCCTGGGCAGACTCTGCCCGGGTACAGACCTGCTTCTTTACCAGAAGCACCCACAGAGTTCTCTGAACACCGTGGATTCTGAAGCTGTATTTCTTGGGATACTGACATGTGGCGTGGAGCAGGGGGCAGTGGGTGCCCAGGTGAGCGGTGCTGGGGTCCGGTGGTGGCCCTGCCCTGAGGACCGCGGGTGCTGTGGGCTCCGGGGCGGGAGGGACAGGTTCCTGCCCTGTCTCCTCTCCCGGTCCCATGGTCTTGCCTAGTGACCTCACGTCTCCCAGCCACGCCTCTCTGGTACCTTTAAAGGGACGCTGGCGCCGCCGTCGGGAGGGCGTGGTGAGGAGCACAGTCCCATCCGCCGGGCACCCGGCTCAGTCTCGCGTGTGCCTCGGTACTCATCACCTGGGGTTGCAAACCCAGGGTCTCCGTCCGTACTCTGAACTTCTTGTCAGAGAGAGCAGATGGCTGACCCTTGGGGCTCTCCTCTGTCCTGGGGCCCCTTCCTCTGTGGGGTCCCTGGATGTGGGGCCTTCATCCTATCGACCCTGGCGTTTGGGGCTCAGCCTGTAGGTCCGTGTCTGCCCCTGGCTGGTGCCTTTCTTTCACTTCCTGTTTTGCTCTCCTGTAGAGCCTTTCCTCCTGCATCCTTACACACATGTGCACACACACGCACACATGTGTATGTACATGTACATGCATGCACACACATGTGTGCACTGCTGAGCTGGTACCGAGGAGCCGTATCTGAGGCCTGGCTTAAGCCCAGCTGTCTTCTCCCAGGTCACTGGAACGAGGTGACAGTTGTCCAAGGCCCTGGCCTGCCGGGGGGCTCTGCAGCCCACGAGGGCTGGCCTCTGCCCTCTGGGCCTGCAGGGGCTCAGGGACAAACCCAGGCTCTGTTCTTTCTCCGCACCCACGGACACAGGAAGCAGGCTTCGCACACCGGTCTCCACGAAACTTCATCTCAGCCACCGTGACCTTGAATCTTCCTGGAGGACAGGCAAGCTGGCTTTTACAAAATGTTTTGTTTTTATTGGTTTTTAATGCTAGCCCTGAAAAAGAATGCCTTGGTTTTGGCCCAGGGTGCTGTCAAAACAAAAGCCTTCCCGTATCCAGGATAGAAGCAGGTTTCCAGAGGGCCCAAGCCTGTTGCCAGGTTGAGTCTCCATCTCCCCTTTGTGACTTTTCAATAACTCTGCATCCTTCTCGCGCTGATCATTTAAAATTCTAATTGAAAGTGTGGCTTTCATAACGTGAACTCTTTTGGCAAACGCGTGAAGGTGTGTCTGGTGTAATTCCAGTCTCAGAAGCAGTTTTTAAGTAAAAGAGGTTTTAATCTTCAATGCCTTTGATGCTGGGCTGTTCATTAGATATTTTGAGAATGTAAATTATGGTGAATACAGTACCAAAGGGCACTTTTTTTTTTTTTTCTTCGTTTGGTGTATTTCCTCATTCTTGGGTTGGTAATTCTATTTGGGATAATTTAGGCTTGGACTGCAAAATAGATGTTGGGTCTGTGTTCTCTATTTGTTATGTAGTAATGCTTCTGTGTTCACTACCTGACACAGTATCTAGGTGTGTTTTAGGACTTGAACCCCTTCTTGTCTCTCTCAACAGGCTCTTGAATCTTAAGCAGAAGAAACACGTGGGGAGAGAGAACTCACAGAAATGGAAATTCTCAGTGCCCAGCGCCTATAGACATCAATTAGAAACCTTTTTGTGTTCATTTTGAGTTACTAAAAATCAGTTCAGTAGCTCAGTCGTCCGACTGTTTGCGACCCCGTGAATTGCAACACCCCAGGCCTCCCTGTCCATCACCAACTCCCGGAGTTCACCCAAACTCACATCCGTCTAGTCGGTGATGCCATCCAGCCATCTCATCCTCTGTCATCCCCTTCTCCTCCTGCCACCAATCCCTCCCAGCATCAGGGTCTTTTCCAATGAGTGAGCTCTTCGCATGAGGTGGCCAAAGTACTGGAGTTTCAGCCTCAGCATCAGTCCTTCCAAAGAACACCCAGGACTGATCTCCTTCAGAATAGACTGGTTAGATCTCCCTGCAGTCCAGGGGACTCTCAAGTGTCTTCTCCAACACTACAGTTCAAAAGCATCAATTTTTCAGTATTCAGCTTTCTTCACAGTCCAACTCTCACATCCATACATGACCACTGGAAAAACCATAGCCTTGACTAGATGGACCTTTGTTGGCAAAGTACTATCTCTGCTTTTTAATATGCTATCTAGGTTGGTCATAACTTTTCTTCCGAGGAGTAAACGTCTTTTAATTTCATGGCTGCAGTCATCATCTGCAGTGATTGTGGAGCCCCCCCAAAACACCCCAAGTCTGACACTGTTTCCACTGTTTCCCCATCTATTTCCCATGAAGTGATGGGACCAGATGCCATGATCTTCGTTTTCTGAATGTTGAGCTTTAAGCCAACTTTTTCACTCTCCACTTTCACTTTCACCAAGAGGCTTTTTAGTTCCTCTTCACTTTCTGCCATAAGGGTGGTGTCATCTGCATATCATAGGTTATTGATATTTCTCCCGGCAATCTTGATTCCAGCTTGTGCTTAAATCAAAGTAGAGTATAATTTACAGTTAGTGCTTTTTGAATATGGCTTTATTTCAATAGAATATTTAAATAATATGTTAAAGTTCCTTATTCAAGTTTTTAATAATTTTCTGGGATTCTTTGTAAACTATTTCTTAGAAAGTCAGGGAAGGCTGATGGACACATACCCACCCTTCCTTCCTGTTCTTTCTGATCTGTACATCTTGGGAATGCTCTCCTGGGTGTCAAACTATCAGAAACAGTGTGAGAGCTCCCTAAAAACCCAGCTCTTTTCCCCTCTACAAACATTTTATCACATTAATTTCATGGTAATAGATTAAGATAGAGTAGATCGCCAGAATTTTAATTAGTGCTTCCATTTTTAAGCTAAAAAAATCCAGTTAGGGTGATATTTTTGATTCTGGACATTGATTTTGGGGGGTAGTTTTTTTTTTTTTTTCCTCTGATTACAAATATGATACTGATGCCCATTTCAGGAACCTTGATAAATTAAAAAATGTTTAACAAGGCAGAAGAAAGTCCCCTGTAATCACATCTAAGGTTCAAAAGATTTGAGTCCCTGACTCCAATGAGAGGTAGTGATTGTGCAGAATTCCACCCCAGGAACTCTGGGGTCCTCCGTCACCCTCCAGCATCAGGTTTCTCGTGCCCGCCCTGCATTGTGAATGCCTGCCTTTCTCCTGGACTCAGAGCTCCTGGAAGGGAGGGGCTGTCTTCAGTTTTTGTATTGCAAGGATCTAGCGTAATGGAGGTACTCCAGAAGGGTTAAGTTGAGGGAATTCCCTTGTGGCCCAGGTTAAGCATCTGCCTTGCAATGTAGAGGACATGAGTTCGATCCGTGGTCAGAGAACTATGATCTCACATGTTGTGAGACAGCTAAGCCTGCAAGCCGCAACTCCGGAGCCCATGCTCTGCAACAGGTGTGGCTTTCTCTGCTGAACCCCAGTGCAACCAAGAAAAGATTAAGTTGAAATTCCATGCATTTTAAGTTCACACCATTGAATTGGATGCAGCCAGTGCTCTGTGGTCAGGACTGGGATTTATTTTGTTTTTTTTTTTTGAAATGTCTAGAAATATTTTAGAGAGCATTTTATATTTTGAATAAGTAGTGTATGGATGTGATATAACATTGAGACAACACCAGAAACGTGTATACAGAGAAGAACAGCAGCATCCGTTTCCCAAGGTCTAGGCCTGCACTTCCCTTCAGCAGAGAAAGCCACTCTTGTATCACTTTGTGTCTTTCCAGAGGTAGTCTCAGCATCTCATATATAAGCCTAAGTAGCAAAGATGGCGGAGAAGGCAGTGGCACCCCACTCCAGTACTCTTGCCTGGAGAATCCCATGGACGGAGGAGCCTGGTAGGTTCACCAGAAACGTGTATACAGAGAAGAACAGCAGCATCCGTTTCCCAAGGTCTAGGCCTGCACTTCCCTTCAGCAGAGAAAGCCACTCTTGTATCACTTTGTGTCTTTCCAGAGGTAGTCTCAGCATCTCATATATAAGCCTAAGTAGCAAAGATGGCGGAGAAGGCAGTGGCACCCCACTCCAGTACTCTTGCCTGGAGAATCCCATGGACGGAGGAGCCTGGTAGGTTGCAGACCATGGGGTCGCGCAGAGTCGGACACGACTGAAGCGACTTAGCAGCAGCAGCAGCAGAGGTGGGCTGTGCACACGCAGACGTGAATGCCGATTACCTTTTAAGCAACCTTCCTTTAGGAGGCAGGGCAGGGGTGGACATATGAGTGACAGGGCCTTTCTGGAAGCCGTTCTGTACTCTCTGTGAAAACTGGAAACCAAGCCCAGCAATTCCAGCTCTGGCATTCAGTTTTAAAAATAGAAATACCAGTCTGTCAAGATAGAGATTGCAGAATTTTGTTAATGCATTTTTGCAGTGGCCAAAAGGAGGGAGAAGAAAAGGAACAACAAAAAAAAGGAAAAGGAAATACAGTGAAGGCTTGTCAGGGAAGTGATTGAATAGATTGTGATACACTTACGGAGAGGAGGCGGTGCTTTATTAAGTAGTCTGGAGGAACTTTCTTAATGTATTTTTATCTAAGGAAAGAAAGATGCAGAGAAGATCGTCCAGTATCTCCTTTTTACAAAATAATGAGAGACTTCATGTGTGGCTGTGCGTTTGTCTGTTTATGTATGATGTTATGAGTGTGGAGAAAGACCTAGGAGGGGAGAATCAAGTCAAAAATGCTTTCTAAATTGAGTTTACTTTTCTTGATTTTCAACAATATGCCTGGAATCTTCCCTGGAATAGGTGTCACGGTCATTGAAGTGATTTGTCAAATCTCCTTCCTTTCACTTCTAGGAAGTGGGTACTCAAATCCTCACTTAATCTCATTGCGCAAGTGAGCTTATCTTTTAGGGTCTGAGTCACCCAGGGCAGGAGCTCACTGCTCAGCATGCACGTGGTGGGTCCCGCTGTGGCCTGAGTGTCTGGAGGTGCTCAGCGCCCGTGTAATCGCTCTGTAGGGCCAGAAGAAATGATTGCTGAGGCCGTGCAAGAGCCAGGGGTAGTTCAGGGTCTGATGGTCACCGGAGGGTCTTACCAGCAAGGTGAGTTAGGTGACAGGGTGACTCAGTGGTGACGGTGACAAATGGAAGGGCGTTGTGGAGAAACAGGCAGCTTGCGGAGGTGTCCGCTGGGTTTGCATCTCAGCATACCTCTTGGTTGCCCTTTGCATTTATCTGGTTAGCCTTGCTGTGATTAGGAAAGTGCTCCAAGATATCGTGTCCCCCCAGCTTCACAGAAGTGCCTACATGCTCCTGAGTGAATGTGCAGTAAGTCCCAGGGAAAGGTCTAAATTGCTGTTATTGGGACCCTAAATAAGTCTTGGGTTGAGGAGGTTCCCTATTTGCTCAGAGATCTGTAGCGGAGTCTAGAAGCTCCACTCTTGACCAGAGCAGTATAAATGCCAGATGAAAGGGATGCGGGTGACGGGGCCTCAACCCCCGAGGATAGGGCAGCCCACCAGCATCTCTCTGGCTTGCGTGTCCCCTCCCGGTTCTGTAGAATCTGGGCTCCAATGAAAACTTTCCTGTTCCTCGATTTTCCCTGTTGTGCTTCTGTAGGAGATGTCACATTTCACCAGAGCTCTTTTAAAAAATGCTACGTCTGAAGAGAGATTTATCAGCCAGGGCAGAGAAGGGCTCCTCCCCTTGTTATGGGCAGAACACGCTCACAGACGCAGTCTGAGAGCATAGAATGCATGCGTGACTATCGGATTCGTATTGTGCTTGCTGCTGCTGCTGCTAAGTCGCTTCAGTCTTGTCTGACTCTGCGACCCCACAGATGGCAGCCCACCAGGCTCTGCCGTGCCTGGGATTCTCCAGGCAAGAACACTGGAGTGGGTTGCCATTTCCTTCTCCAGTGCATGAAAGTGAAAAGTGAAAGTGAAGTCGCTCAGTAAGTGTCTGACTCTTCGTGATCCCATGGACTACAGCCTACCAGGCTCCTCTGTCCATGGGATTTTCCAGGCAAGAGTACTGGAGTGGGGTGCCATTGCCTTCTCCTGTATTGTGCTTAGGGCTTGGTTAATGTGTATAGTTTGGGGCATAAAACTCTTGGTTAACTCCATCCACAGGTCTTGCTCACGCACGTTGCTTCGTTCAGGCCACATCTCCATTATTATGTGCAGAATTTTAGTTTTTTTTAGAATCAAATGCAAGACTTCACATTTCTTGGGGCTAAATTTAATCTTATTAGATTAGTACATTAGCTCTACTGTGGCTGCCTTTCAAAAGATCTGTTTTCCACTGGATTTTCTTAAAAACTTACTGGCTAGTTTCTGGGGCCCTGAAAATGAAAGAAAAATGTGTCATCAAATGGAAGGGAAGTGGGAGCCAGGAGCTGAACCTAAGACTTCTGACCTTCAGCAGGTTACTCAGCCCCTGTGAACTTCTGTCCCATATACCATCCTTGGTGTGAAATGGAAACCTCTTGCTCCTAGTCCTGTTATAAATAAGGGCACTCTACGCAGGCATCTGGAGTGGAGCTGTGCATGCTGTCGGCTCCCTGGGATTAGTATCAGTGTCTGAAACACACCCGCAGCAGTGCCGCATGGCCGGACACCTGCCTCGTGCGGCCGGACACCTGCCTTGTGCCCCCGGTCACTCCTGCAGGTGGATGACACACCCACGGCCAGCCTTCTCTGAGTTGACCTTGATCGTTCCACCAGTTTCCACTCCCCCTGTTTTCTCTTCATTCCGTCCCTCCATTGGTCCAGGGCACCCTAAGAGGTATTCCCACGTGCCTTGGTGAGCACCAAATGCTCTGTTTAGGGACACGGGAAATGATTCAGCATGTAATATTACAGGAAAAAGGCAAGATATTGGAGTGTACAAATCACAATTCAATGAAACAAAAAGTTGCAAGGTGAAGTAGATGTGACCTGAGGTGGCACGCCCAGCCTCAGCACGGACGTCGCGGGCACACATGGGCTGCGCTTCTGTATGCCGCTGCGGCGGCCACATGGAGTGGCTCCTTCAGGGCGGGTTGCCTTCTTTGCTTTTTTCCCAGGTGCCAGAGCCTGTTTCCTCTCTGCTGTTCATAGAGCACTTAAACCTCTGTCACTGGCACCAAGGTCTCTTTGAACAATTGAAAGCAAAAATGATTTTTTCCTTTTCCCCTGTGCCTGTTGTAATCTGCAGAGTTGAGCCCTCAGGGCAGAAGGTCATTTGTGTCCTTGCTTTGCACCATTTGAATCCTGCACCACGCCCCACGCTCCCCCCGCCTACCCCCGAGCCCCCTGCCCTGGGTCCCCAGGGATCTCCCGAGGCCCTGGGTAGACAGCGTCTCCGGCCTGCTTTCCTCTGAGGATGGGGCCGCGCTTGACTGTCCTGGCCCTGTAGGCACTTTTCCTTCATGGATCCCTTCCTTTATGACCGTGATGGACAAATATAATCCAGGCTTATGTTATTCTTGTATCCATTTTTTTTTCTTTTGATCTTAAATGAAAATATTTTTGAGGTTCTCAGAGTATCCTGCGCCCTCAGCAGTGGTCCTCCTGGGTTGAAAAGCTCAGGGGCTCCCCTGGCATCCTGACCTTGTGCTGACCTTGATTGTTCCACCAGTTTCCATTCCCCCTGTTTTCTCTTCATTGGTCCAGGGCACCCTAAGAGGTGTTCCCACATCCCTTGGTGAGTTCCAGATGCTCTGTTTAGGGACACACCTGCTTAGGGACCCAACCCCCGGAGGGCCACGCGATTTCTGTGGTCATGCCTGTCCATTTTGTATCCTCAGTTACTCTGAGACTATTGGATGGTCCCGAAGACCGTCTGAGAAGTCACCATTTGCTTTTTCCGTCTTCATACCGCTCTCTGGTCTTTTGCAAGTTGTTGGGCCCTGGTGGCCTTTCTCAGATTCTGTGCAGACCCCTACTCTGTTTTTAAAAACAGTTAACTTATTTTTGGCTGTGCTGAGCCTGCATTCCTGCACAAGGGCTTTCTCTAGTTGCAGCGTGCAGGCTTCTCATTGCGGTGGCGTCTCATGGAGCATGGGCTCTGGGCACGAGGGCATCCGTAGTTGCTGCATGCAAGCATAAAAGCTCCACAGCGTGTGGACCCTTCCTGGAGCAGGGATCAAACCCCTGTCCCTGGAGTTGGCAGGCGGATTCTGGACCGCCAGGGAAGTCCAGACCCCTGCACTTAAATATAGTGATGAAGGGGAACTTTTTCAGTAACTGCAGTGGGCCCTTTCAAGCTGACTTTGGAAAGACTCCAAGGTTAATGCTTTGCTTTCTAATACTAGGCTTTTAAAACATTAAGAAAAAAAATCTTTTCTTTTTTTAATGTTGTGAGAGCATTCTGTTCTTTTCCTTTTTGAATGGAGCCCATCAAACATATTTAGGTTTTTGTCAGTAATTATTTTGAACTAAAACTTGTGAAAGAAATTATAATCACCACACTTGTCATGAATTGAGAGACTGTTTACTCTTTGTTCTTCCCCTGGCTGTATATTTCTGGGTCCTGTTAGGAACAGCACATCCACTGTTCCAGTGTCAGGTGGCTGGTAAGGAATACGGCTCCTTGACAAGAAGAACATAGCAATTGAGAGAGGAAAATTGCAGAGGAGCCGGGAGAATGCAGGAGCCGCAAAGGCTCGGATGCCAGCGAGAGACCAGGGAAAACGTTTTAAACTTGCTTCTTGAGTGTTTAAACCAATGGGTGATCCGAAAATAAAGCCCCACCCCCACCCCAGAAAGCCAGAACAAGTACCATTGAGTGAATCCCACCCTTGGAATGGAGGAGGTCAGGGAGATATAGGACAAGACTTAGTCTGTCCTGCTGTGGCCTCGTCAGGAAGATGGCTTTGGCATTCTGAGAGCCAGGAACACTGCTGGCGTCTCCAGTGTGCTGACAGGTGAGTGGCCTGGAGCAGTGACAGTGTGTCTTCCTAGAGGTGGCCTGGCTCCCCTGGCATCCTGACCTTGTGCTGACCTTGATTGTTCCACCAGTTTCCATTCCCCCTGTTTTCTCTTCATTGGTCCAGGGCACCCTAAGAGGTGTTCCCACATCCCTTGGTGAGTTCCAGATGCTCTGTTTAGGGACACACCTGCTTAGGGACCCAACCCCCGGAGGGCCACGCGATTTCTGTGGTCATGCCTGTCCATTTTGTATCCTCAGTTACTCTGAGACTATTGGATGGTCCCGAAGACCGTCTGAGAAGTCACCATTTGCTTTTTCCGTCTTCATACCGCTCTCTGGTCTTTTGCAAGTTGTTGGGCCCTGGTGGCCTTTCTCAGATTCTGTGCAGACCCCTACTCTGTTTTTAAAAACAGTTAACTTATTTTTGGCTGTGCTGAGCCTGCATTCCTGCACAAGGGCTTTCTCTAGTTGCAGCGTGCAGGCTTCTCATTGCGGTGGCGTCTCATGGAGCATGGGCTCTGGGCACGAGGGCATCCGTAGTTGCTGCATGCAAGCATAAAAGCTCCACAGCGTGTGGACCCTTCCTGGAGCAGGGATCAAACCCCTGTCCCTGGAGTTGGCAGGCGGATTCTGGACCGCCAGGGAAGTCCAGACCCCTGCACTTAAATATAGTGATGAAGGGGAACTTTTTCAGTAACTGCAGTGGGCCCTTTCAAGCTGACTTTGGAAAGACTCCAAGGTTAATGCTTTGCTTTCTAATACTAGGCTTTTAAAACATTAAGAAAAAAAATCTTTTCTTTTTTTAATGTTGTGAGAGCATTCTGTTCTTTTCCTTTTTGAATGGAGCCCATCAAACATATTTAGGTTTTTGTCAGTAATTATTTTGAACTAAAACTTGTGAAAGAAATTATAATCACCACACTTGTCATGAATTGAGAGACTGTTTACTCTTTGTTCTTCCCCTGGCTGTATATTTCTGGGTCCTGTTAGGAACAGCACATCCACTGTTCCAGTGTCAGGTGGCTGGTAAGGAATACGGCTCCTTGACAAGAAGAACATAGCAATTGAGAGAGGAAAATTGCAGAGGAGCCGGGAGAATGCAGGAGCCGCAAAGGCTCGGATGCCAGCGAGAGACCAGGGAAAACGTTTTAAACTTGCTTCTTGAGTGTTTAAACCAATGGGTGATCCGAAAATAAAGCCCCACCCCCACCCCAGAAAGCCAGAACAAGTACCATTGAGTGAATCCCACCCTTGGAATGGAGGAGGTCAGGGAGATATAGGACAAGACTTAGTCTGGCAGTCCTGCTGTGGCCTCGTCAGGAAGATGGCTTTGGCATTCTGAGAGCCAGGAACACTGCTGGCGTCTCCAGTGTGCTGACAGGTGAGTGGCCTGGAGCAGTGACAGTGTGTCTTCCTAGAGGTGGCCGGGGAGCGAGCAGCCAGCACGTTTGGGTTGCTGAGCTGCAGCCAGGTCCTGGAGGGTTGGCTCAGGTTTCCGAGGTTCACCTGGGATGAGCAGACGAATGGCCACCTCATCTGTCCCTGGCCACGTACTGAAATCTCACTGGCACTAAATGCCCGCTCACTTCACTTGTCCATCCTAGGGCCTCTCCGAATGTGCTTTTTCATAATGGGCAGGAAGAATGGCCACACAAAGGATTCATTCTCTCCTCTTCTTGTTCTTGACCTGGCAGACGTGAAATCCACACGTGTATTCTTGGGAGATGTGAGGGTGTTCCCTGCAGTGGGGAGGTTGAGCCCTGTTGAGGTGGGAGCCTCCCAAGCGCTAGAAAGGGCTTGAGCAGGTGCGGTGGCGAGAGGTGTGCCAAAGCTCCTTCCAGCTCAGCCGTCACCGACATACAAAGAGATCGGACGCCCAGATGCATCGCTTAAGGTCAGACTCCGAACTGTCTGTGTCCTCGGTCCTTGGGGAGGTCATGGCAGCTTGAAAGCCGTGGCCAGCCTGCTCCTGGTCTGAGGCCTCATAGTGCTTCACCCGGACCTGCATTCTGTAATAGGGAAGGACAGTGTATTCTGTTACAAGTGTCCCACTAAGGGAATGTTGCCTGTAAGCTTAAATTCTACATAATGGCCCATCTCTAGCAATCCTGACTCCCCGGTAGTGAGTATGAAGCTAAAATATCTTTGTTCAGGTCACAGGCAGGAAGACCTTGACCAGCTCCCAGCTCATCTGTGAATGACTGCAGGAAGGAAGAAATTAACATAATCCCTCTGGAGGCTGATGGGAATCAGCAAATGCTTGACTTGACTGCCTCCCCTTTTAGTACAAAGGAAGCCTCACTTTGGGGGAGATGGTCTTTGGGACGTGAGGCCACCATCTTCTCAGCCTGCTGGCTTTCCCAGTGCAGTCACTGTTCTTTGTCCCAACAACTCATCTCTTAATCATTGGCCTGTTATGTGGTAAGTAGTGTGAGTTTGGACTTGGTAGCAATTCCCACTCATAGTGCCATTCTCATCTGTGTGTGTGTGTGTGTGTGTGCGCGGATACCCACGTGCTCAGTCACGTCCGACTCTTTGTGACCCCATGGACTATAGCCCAGCAGGCTCCTCTGTCCATGGGATTTCCCAGGCAAGAATACTGGAGTGGGTTGGCATTTCCTTCTCCCGGAGATCTTCCCAACCCAGGGATTGAACCCTTGTTTCCCGTGTCTCCTGCGTTGGCATGCGGGGAAGCCCCCACTGTTCTCACTTATGAGGTCTGATTTTTGGATTTAAAAACAGAACAAGAGCCTTCGATTAGCATGGAAAGTACGGATAGGAGTCAATTAAGATTCCATGTTTTTTTAAAGTTCTTTGTAGCTCCGGAGGGAGGACATAGTCCTTTCGTGGAGAGCTTACTGTGTTGCTGCCTGCATCCTTGCGCAGAAGCCAATGCTGATACTGTCTGGCCAGACTCTTCCTTTATCTCCTTCCTTGCAACTCCCGTGAAAGGTCACGTCTTGATCAGGCTTATTTTGCTCCTCAGTCACCAGGGGATGTGACGTCCTGTTCGTTCTTTTTGGCAGCACTGGGTCTTTGTTGCAGCACACGGGCTTCTTCTGTGCGTGGAGAGCAGACTCTCGAGCACGTGGGCTCAGTGGTTGCAGCACGAGGGCTTAGCTTGCTCACGGCTCGTGGGATCTTAGTTTGCTGACCAGGAAGTGAACCCGTGTCTCCTGCACTGGAAGCTGGTTTCTTAGTACTAGACCGCCAGGGAAGTTCCATGACATCATGGTATGATTTGATTTTGGGGTTTCGAATTCTGACCCCAGATAACCTGCTGATGGCTTTGCTGATTCTTGCAGATGCTGTACTTTTCGCCCAGTCATGTCTGACTCTTTGCGACCCCATGGACTATACAGTCCATGGAATTCTCCAGGCTAGAATACTGGAGTGGGTAGCATTTCCCTTCTCCAGGGGATCTTCCCAACCCAAGAATTGAACCCAGGCCTCCTGCATTGCAAGTGGATTCTTTACCAGCTGAGTCACAAGGAAGCCCCAGGGCTAGTTAATTATAAGCCAAAGAGCAGATCACAAGTTGTTATCTAAGAACCTTGGTATGTTTTGACTGGAAGGAAGAACATGCCTAACAGAAGTTGAACTTGCAGAATCTCAGGGTCAGAAAGGTACTTTGTAGGTCAACTTCCCATCTAGTCCATCTGATTCCATCCTGAAGCCACACTGAGCAGTCATCTAGCCTGTTTGAGCAGGGAATTCACTGGTTCCCCAGAGGACTCTGCCATGTTTCAGTTCAATTATAGAGGGATGTTTTTCTTTCTTTGCTTGGGCCTTACTGAGCAAGTCTGAGTCTTTCACTATGTGACAGGTCTTCAGATACTCATAAGCCCTTTGACAATCCCTGCAAATCTTAACTCCCTTTTGGCTCATCACCATTCTTGCTGTGCTGGCTGCTCTGTCCTGAGCTTTTTGCAGCATCCTGTGCAGTTCCCGTGTTGCCTGGTAACCACGCATGGGGAAAGAGCGTGACATTGTCCTTAGACCTTTGATCTGTATGGTTCTTATGTATACTTCATAATGGCAGTAAGTTTCAAATCTTGCATATGTGGTGGGAGAAGATGCACTTAATTTTTTAAAAAATGGAAGTATCATCGATTTACAATGTTGTGTTAATTTCTGGTGTACAGCAAAGTGGTTCAGTTATATACACATGCATGCCTTCTGAGTTGCTCAGTCATGTCCGACTCTTTGCGACCCCGTGGACTGTAACACACAAGGCTCCTCTGTCCATGGGATTCTCCAAGCAAGAATACTAGAGTGGGTAGTCATTTCCTTCTCCAGGGGATCTTCTTGACCCAGGGATCGAATCTGGGTCTCCTGCATTGCAGGTAGATTCTTTACCATCTGATCCACCAGGGAAGCCCTCAGTTATACATGTATATGCATAAATGCATGTTGTTTTTCATATTCCTTTCCATCAGGTAAATCAGAGGATATTGATTGGGCATAAAGACTTCTGAGAGGTTGTGGCATTTGGGGTGAGCAGCATGTTCCTAGCTGGAGAAAGGTGTTGGAGACAGTGAGGGGGACCTGTCGCATAGCAGATGGTTTCCTGGGGCTGCAGACATGGGGACCAAGGTCAGAAAGGCCACGGGGCAGTTGTGGGCAGAGGGTAACTGGATGTCAGACTTGCAGCCCAGGGAGCCTGGGTGTGAGGGGTGGTCTGGGTGCCTTACATGCCATTGTAATCCTCCTCGAGTTCAGTTCAAATGACTGACTGCTCCCTGGGCAGTTCTGTGGGTGGCATGGAGGACGAGGAAGCACTTCACAAACTGCCACAACCTACAGAAAACAATGATGCTGTCAATAGAAGGCGCCCAAGTTATGAGAGGCAGACTGTGTAGCTCTGGGGCTTGCGTCTTGTTCTGTGAGCAGGGGTCAGCTGCTGGGGGCTTCGAGAAGACCCATCCAGGCTCCCCGGGGGTCAGGCAAGCTGTGATGAGCTGAGGGGTACCCTGAGCTTCCACCCCTGACCTGCAGGTGCGCGTATGGAACATGGAACGTGGCTTGTTTGAGAGGTGGGGGGTCTTGGTTCAAGGCTAGGGAGAGAGACATGGGCAGTGTGCCTCACTTGCTCCCTTCTTTTCTCATCCTTAGACTCCCAGACAGTGGCCCTGGCAGGGAGCCTGAGTCCCTTTGGCTTTTGAAGCACCAAGGCCTGCGCTACTGGTCCCCACAGGGCCAGGACTCTGTAGGGGCCGCTACCCAGAGGGGCTCTGCCTGCAAGGGCTCCGCCCTCCTCGGGGGCGGGCCTCCTGGCCTCCCTGCCCACCCGCCTGGGCTCTGCCCTCCTCAGGGGCGGGCCTCCTGGCCTCCCCGCCCACCCACGTGCCCATCTGAAGTCTCGTCTGACTTTGCCCTCTGGAGGTCCCCAGGCTTCCCCGAAATACTTCCAGCCCTTTCAGGTTGGTTTTCATTCACTCTTTTGCTTTATTGTGTTTTGGATTATTTGATGAGTTGGAAATAACTGCTTTGAATTTACTTGCCTTATTTGGATAGTAGCTCTAGTACTAAGTAGACTAGGGGTGACTGAACTTGTTAACTAATATCTAAAGTCCCTTCTCCAGGTCCTGTAAGCATTTGGTCTCAGCAGTCTATTGATTTATGTGTAATAATGTCTTTTTGTTTGTGGTCTTTCTCTGCTTTTGAAAATAACAGAAGTCTTGATATGTATGGATGTGGTCCTCATTTAGCACCTAGCTGCATCCTAACAGGATAATCCAAGGGCATAATGCTGTGGTTGGATCTATATATTTTACATTTGAGAAGCTTTAGTAGCTTAGGTACCCACTCCAGTGTTCTTGCCTGGAGAATCCCAGGGATGGGGCAGCCTGGTGGGCTGCCGTCTATGGGGTCACACAGGGTCGGACACGACTGAAGTGACTTAGTAGCAGCAGTAGCTTAGGTATATAGGATTTTTTTTTTTTTTTAGTGTATGATTCAATTTATATGAAATATCCAGAAAAGGCAAATCCATAGAAACAGATAGCAGATCAGTGGTTTCCAAGGGCTGGAGAAAGGGAGGTTTGGGGAGTTATTGTTTACTGGGTGCAGAGTCTGGTTGGGATAATGAGAAAGTTCTGGAAATAGAAGTGGTGTTTGCACAGCACTGTGAGTACACCCAACACCACATAACTGTATACTTAAAAACAGTTAAGTGGATACATTTATGTTTATATATTACTACAGTTTTTTTTAAAAAAAGACCAGAAGGTCACAAAACAAAGTTTAGTTATTGACTTTTGAGTGGTGGATTTACCAAGATCATGCCTTCTTTCCTCTTTAAAACATGCTACTCCTTTACGGGGGACCTTGCTTATGACTGGCTTCAGTTTATAAAGTACTGCAGCAGTATGTAGTCCATCTGAGTTTATCGCACTGCAAAGCCTTCTGATGCGAGAGCCCCTCGACCTCTGAGTGGGGACCCTGCTCAGACGACACCCCGTCCCTGTCAGTGTGCGGCTACCACGCTGGCCGGAGGAAACGATCCGCCTCTAGGCTTCACCCTGGTCAGGAGGGGATGTTTTATGGAGGGATAGCAGTGATAATTTGGTGGGCTGCAGTCCATGGGTTGCTAGGAGTCGGACATGACTGAGCGACTTCACTTACACTTTTCACTTTCATTCATGGGAGAAGGAAATGGCAACCCACTCCAGTGTTCTTGCCTGGAGAATCCCAGGGACGGCGGAGCCTGGCGGGCTGCAGTCCATGGGATTGCACTTAGTTGGACACGACTGAAGCGACTCAGCAGCAGCAGCAGCAGCAGTGATAATTACAGCTAACATTTGTCAAACGTTTCTCCTAGGCCAGCACTGTTCTACGTACTTGACCTGGACTTGCTCATACGATTGTCACTGCCGCTCAGTGAGGGATGGGTGCTGTTCTGATCCCTTTTACAGATGGGGATACTGGGGAACAGGGAGGCTAAGCAGCTTGCCTGAGGTTACACAGCCAGCCAGTAACTTGGGGAGCCAGCTCTGCAGATTTGGGGCCCCACAGTGCTTCTTGACCCTCTGTTTATCACAGAGGTGGGGACTTCGGACCTGCGTTTGGACCCTGCCGCTGACGCCTGTGTAAAGGGGCCCAGGTGTCACTGCCCTGTGCTGCACTTTCATTATTTGTGAACTCCTGGCAGCTGCTGGGCTTAGGGTGGTTTTTAAGATCCAGTGAGGCAATGTTTATAAAGCCCCCAGCCTGCTACCTGGCACCTTAGGGGCATTTCTTATTTAGTTTAGAGTTAATTTTGTGAAAAGTAAAGTTTTCAAGTTTTTGAAATTAGACTTTCAAAATCCACTCTGATCACGTAGCATTTTAATTTTAAATCGCTTGGACCTATGCATACGAGAGGATTGACCTTAAAAGAAATGATCAGTGAGTAGCCAGCCAGTAGTCAGCAGTGCTGCGGAAGGTGCTTTCCAAAGAGAAGGTGATGCTGGGTCAGGCTCAGTTTCCATTGGTGCAGATAGAATGGATGAATGGTGCTGATGGGACCCCACGGCAGGGGTGAAGGGATGACCTGGTGTCCTTTTATTAGATGCACCTGGGCAAAAAGCTGGACTCTGGGCTGGGAGCTGGAGGCTGGGGAAGTGACAGCACAGAACCTACTGGAACCCCGAAGCTACCACAGAAAATTGCCCCGGGAGCTTACGGGGCGGTGGTGCTCACCATTATAGCAGGCCCCCTGGGAGCTCTTGCTTGTTTCCTGGGGCCCAGGAGCTGAAGGAAGGCAGCTGCCTCTCCTGCTTCACGCTGGGATTCATTCAGGAGTTCCCTTTTTCCTGAATGTTCGTTTTGGTCACAGGCTGCAATGGAAGGTTTCCGCCTCTGCCAACTCGTGAGGTGATGCACTGAGTGAAGTCTTATCCTGCAGGGATGACTGGTTGGCAGCACACGTAGTTGCCAGGACCTCTCTGCAGAGCTTGGCGGCAACAGAAGAACCAAGTCCTTAACTGTTGGGCTGGGTGAGTGGAGTGGCTGGCGGGGGGGGGCTGGGTACCCCCAGCCCCGCTGTGTGTCCCGACATTGGGCCTGTGCCAGGCACGTCATGTGGCCTCTGACCAAGGTTGCTGGCAAACAGTAGAAATAAAATCTAAAGCATGTTGAAAAGCACAGCCTGAAGAAGTGGCTGGGAGAGAGCTCTGCCCGCCCTCTCCCCACGCAAAGCATTTACTTAGATGGAGACCGTGGTGCCGAGTGTTTTCTGGGGGACACTAGTGGTTTCTCTTGTTCCTTACAGTAGGGCGATTCAGAAAGTTTTCAAAATTAGGCCTTGTGTTTGTGGTTCTTCATCTGGATTAACACTGGAACTTAGTATCTGTTCAGTTTGTGGCGCTGAAACGCGGGGACGGGCAGGGGCTCCGTCGTGTTTTTGCGTAACTGTTTGGGAGTTGCTAGGGAATCTGCTCTCGGTTTTTTCCATCTTGCTTCTCGCTTAGCTGTCGGGGCGGCCAGTAGGAAGCAGAGTGCATTTAATGTGTGTGAAGAGTTTGAACACGAGAGAGGATCTCCTTTGAAGATGTCAGGCTGCTCTCACAGGAACTAGACACACTTGGGAACCCAAGCCTATCTAGGCGGAGTGAGATGCTCATACTGAAGTTCCTGAATTATGAAATTTTAGTCTTGAATTGTGATTACAGACATGCCAAAGTACATGTTAATAGCCCCTATGTATTTAGAATATATTAGAAAATGTTTGCAGGGGGTGAGCCCTGCAGCAGCTCGTAAAACATAGATTCTGGGCGTCTGTCAAATTCACTGATCCCCCCACTGCCCCAGAAATCTCTGGATAGTGGCTTACAACAGATGTGATCATCTCCAGTGTTTTTGAAGATAAGAGACAAAGTCCTTTTCTTACCTCTTTACATATAATTAGTGTGCACCGAAACTGCTGTTACATCTCACCTTAGAAGGTTAGGGACCATTCTTCTGTTTTGATTTATTTCCAGTCACATTGACAGACATTTAAAAATTCCTCCCGTGTAATCAAATGTTCTGTGCACTTTTTCATTGCATCTCCTCCTTTGGGCATCCCAACAACTTCTCTGTCTTAACAGAGAGTCTTGTCCCAGCCCCCTCCACCCCTGTCAACATCAGATCAAACACAGGCTCTCCTGCCAACCAGAGACCAAACCAAGGGCTCCCTTTCTCAGTTGAAGGTCAGCATGGCATGAAGGGCACTCAGCAAGTAGTGCCCAGTAGCCCAGGATGTGCTGTGCCGACCTTCACACGTCTTTAGGCTTCAACTCCAAGACATGGTTTTATACTGACATTCATGTGAACAATTATATTTTGCGTCTGTTGTAAAAAAAGTCACACGATGACTGTTTTCACAGTGAGGTATCTCCAAATAAAAGTTCCCACGTGGAAGGGCTTGGAGTCTTTGTGAGGTTTCTCTAATGGACGCTTCCTCCGCCTCGGGACCCAGGCTGGTTTGGGACACCGTGGAGTTGGTGGTGTGATTTCACTGGGACCGCTGCTGAATATTCAGGGGAAATGATGCAATACAGTCTGATTCGTTCAGATTATATAGAAAAAGACTCACAAATTAGGCCTGTCATTATTCTAAAGATTTCAAGCCACAGAGGTATTGATAAGCTTTGTGGTTAGCAAAAGGGACTCTTGCCCAGAGTTTTGAGTGACTGTGATCTGGTAACTCAGAGTTAATAGCGTGCTGTTAATTCATCGGTGACCGGATTCCTCCAGTTCTTGCTCGCTATCTGGAAAGATCAACCCTTGGCAAGGGTGCTCTCAGTTTATTACTTCAGGAGGTGGAAACATCAGCGAGTCGGCAGTTGGCAGAATTCTGTTCATCCAGGATGGGCCTTCATTAGTGTTGCCTGTATCTTTTCTTAGTTGAGCCTGGAAGAACGCAGAGCATTGATCCACATGTTGGTATATTTCTTGAGAAAATTTAGCAAGTCTTCCTAATAGTTTTTCTGAATAACCCATTCTTAAGTGGCGTCTCATTGGAAATTGATCTTATTGGTGTGGCGTGATTGACCATTAAATAGCCTGATTTTTTTTTTAACCTAAAGAAGTGTATCAGGTGTAGCTAAAGACAAGACATTTATTATCCTTTCACAGTATTTTGAGCCTCACTTGTGATGATTCCACTTTCCCTCTTGTGTTTTAACTACTGTTTGTGTCAACTCCTGGGTGTCTCCTGAGAGTAAGGACTGCGTCTGTTGACGTCTTTTCCTCCACTTCAGAACCCTGTGCATGGGTTCTGTGTAGTGCCTGCTCCTGTTGTTAGCTTGGAAGAGTTGTATTGAATCCAAGACAAAACGTCCCCCAAACAGGATTTTATTCCACTTGAGTCACGTAATGCCTTCCTGAGTACAATGTGTGAAAAATTCAACCTTATTCAAAATCCTGTGTCAAAATACGAGACCACTTTAATAATCTGAATTGACTATCTGTTTGACTTCTTGTTGGAAGAGCTGTTTTTTGGTGCGTAAGCTGGTCTTAGCGCCTTCCCGTCAAGTTTTGCTTGAAGTCAGTTCAAGTTTAAAGGAAAATCAACTCTTCCTTCAGATAAATAGGCCTTGGATTTTTATGGTACAAAACATCGGTACCCCACAGCCGAGTGATCCTTATTCATTGAATTAAAATTATTTTTTCTCAGATTTAACTTTTTAAAGTAGTTTTTTCCCCTAAAATTAAAATTGCATTAACAAACTGATCGTTTATTTTTGGCCGCGCTGGGTCCTTGTGGCTTCGCGTGCGCGCTCTAATTGCGGCGAGCAGAGGCTGCTCTTCATTGTGGAGCTTTTCGCTGCGGTGACTTCTCTTGCTGTGGAGCACACCCCAGGTGCACCAGCTTTGGGGGCTGCACCACTTGAGCCCAGTAGTTGCCGGCCCCAGAGCGCGGGCTCAGTGGTTGTGGTCCACAGGCTTAGTTGCTCCTTGGTGCGTGGAGTCTTCCCAGACCAGGGATCGAACCCATGTCGCCTGCATTGGCAGGCAGATTCTCATCCCACTGTGCCACCAAGTAAGTCTCAGCATTACTTTTTTAGCATAACAGGCATTATACAGTTTATATACTTTTGCATTTTTTTTCATAATCCTTGAACACACGGATTTATCATATTATTAAATATTCTCTAGAAACATTTTTCGGAGAAGGCAATGGCACCCCACTCCAGTACTCTTGCCTGGAAAATCCCATGAATGGAGGAGCTGGGTAGGCTGCAGTCCATGGAGTCGCTAAGAGTCAGGCGTGACTGAGCGACTTCACTTTCACTTTTCACTTTCATGCATTGGAGAAGGAAGTGGCAACCCACTCCAGTATTCTTGCCTGGAGAATCCCAGGGACAGAGGAGCCTAGTGGGCTGCCGTTTCTGGATGGGTAGGCTGCAGTCCATGGAGTCGCTAAGAGTCAGGCGCGACTGAGCGACTTCACTTTCACTTTTCACTTTCATGCATTGGAGAAGGAAGTGGCAACCCACTCCAGTATTCTTGCCTGGAGAATCCCAGGGACAGAGGAGCCTAGTGGGCTGCCGTTTCTGGGCTCGCACAGAGTCGGACACGACTGAAGCGACTTAGCATTAGCATAGCATAGCATAGAAACATTTTTAACGGTCTTGCAGTAACTCATTACTTGACCAGCCTGTATTTAATCCTTCCCCTTTGTTAGGTTTCAGGTTGACATCTCTTTCTTGCTGTGGTATCTGATCCTCCCACACTGGCCCTCTCCTGCTCAGTCCACATCCGTCCCTCCTCTCTGTGCCACCAGCCTGCCCACCAGTGCCCACGGCTTTCCCCTCACTCAGGTTCTCGGCACAGGAGAACCTCGTACTCTCAATGATGAATGTTTCTCTTCTCCAAACCATTGCCAATACCTCTCCCATCCTCATCCACAGACTTCTGATCATAGCACCATAAATGAAGCATTCCCGGTGTTATGATTCTCACAGTGATTCACACCTGAGCTATTTTAATTACCGATGGTGCACTCTTGAGACGTTCGTATCCTCCTTACTGTTCATTCATGACGCCAGCTTGATAATGTAATGAAAGTGCCTTGAAAATGTGAAAATTTGTTAGCAAATAAGAGAGGGTAAAATGGTTAGTAGAGACCAGAGAGAAAAATTGGAAAGAGAAATATTCCAAGTAGAGTAAACACCTTTGTTGTAAGCGCCCACGTATACATGCCAGCTCTTAGTGGGAAGCTCGTTTGCTTTTCTGCACTTTGCTTTGCCTGTGACCTTCTGAGGCCACTCAAGGAGAAGAACACACTCTTCTTTGTTGCCTGAAGAACGTGGACCTGTGCCCCTCAGTCAGGAACTGATTGAAACATTGTGTTTTAGAACAGGAGACTTTTCCCTGTGGTCTGTTCCACTTACTTGTCTTATGGACGAATCAGTGAGCAGGGAAATAGATTTCTCCCGCTTCCCATTATAGAGAGGGCGGCTAGTGTTATTGGAGTGACTGAACCTTTTATCTCATTTCATGTTTATCATCTGTGCACTGGTCCAGACAGTGGGACGTGGACATCAGCTTCCCATTTTGTGAATCAGCGTTCTAAATTCTTGACTCTTTTTTGAATTTCATCGTATGTCTGTCTAAAAATCGTTCAAGACTTCGAATTGCCAGTTGAACAGACAGTGTGGGAAGTCTTTTTTGAAATCTGCCAGGGCTGCCCTGCTGTGGGGGATGTTTCCTCCTTTGCCTCCAAAAGTAGACCGAGCTTTTTCTTTATGGACATGTCCCTTTTGCTCTGACGTATTGTAGACTTGTATGAAGGCGGGAGGAGAAGGGGACGACAGAGGACGAGATGGTTGGATGGCATCACCGGCTCGATGGACATGAGTTTGAGCAAGCACTGGGAATTGGTGATGGACAGGGAGGCCTGGCGTGCTGCAGTCCATGGGGCTGCAAAGAGTCAGACAGGACTGAGCGACTGAACCGAACTGGTCCCAGTTCTGTGTACTGGTTTCCTGTCTTTCAGCCTTTCCCCTGGCCTTACGCTTTATCTGGAGCTAGCATTCCAGGCTCAAGTGCCCCTAGAAGATAATCTCTTTCCATCTGTCTGGATTTCTTCCCCTTCACACCTGGTCTCTGTGCCTGGACTGCCATGCGGGCCCCTCAACGTGTTGTTTTCTTTCCCCACTGGCAGCATTGTAGTGTGACCTAGCCCTGGTTCCCACGTCCCAGGACTTTGTTTCACTTTGCTCATTAGAATATAGTTTCACTGATGTTTTCTGTTTGCCAGTTACCTGAGAATTTATTATCTTGTGATCCTCCAATGTGGGTATGCCTTGGAATTTTCCTGAAAGAATGTTATTAACTGGTGGTAGCATCTGGGAGCTGTGCAGTGTTGCTGAAATCTGTTTCCTCATCAGTGAACTGGAGATGAAAAACTTTCCCTCACTGGCACGTGTAGCAATGCACCCCATGGACTGTAGGCCTCCAGGCTCCTCTGTCCATGGGATTATTTTGGCAGGAATACTGGAGTAGGTTACCCTTTCCTTCTCCATGAGATCTTCCTGACCCAGGGATTGAGCCTGCATCTGCTGTGGTTCCGGCACTGGCAGGCAAATTCTTTACCACTGAGCCACCTGGGAAGCCCAGTGAAATAAAAATGTCCAGGAAAACTCTAATTTGAAAAGATACTTGCACCCCCATGGTCACAGCAGCACTTCTTACAATAGCCAAGACACAGAGCAACCTAAATGCCCATCTACAGATGACTGGATAAAGGAGGTGTGGTGCATGTATACAGTGGCATACTGCTCAGCCATAAAAACGGAAATAATGCCACTCTATAGCAGCATGGACTGACCTGGAGGTTACAGAAGTGAAGTCAGACAGAGAAAGAGATATGGTATCTCTTGTATGTGAAATCTAAGAGAACAAGAGAGTTGAACTTAATTTATATAACAAAAACAGACTCGAAGACACAGAACACAAGTTTATAGTTGCCAACAGGGAAAGTAGGGTGGGGAGGGGGATAGATTAGGAGTTTGGGATTAGCAGATACAAGCTACATACACTAGATAAGCAACAGAGACCTACTGTTTAGCACTGGGAACTATATTCAGAGTCTTTTAATAAATAACTATGATGGAAACTAATCCGAAAAAGAACATGAATGTGTGTGTGTAACTATTTTGCTGTACACGAGAAATTGACACAACATTGTAAATCAACTACACTTCAAATTAAATAAAAAAGTGTGAGTACCTAGCTTCGGTTCAGTTCAGTTTAGTTCAGTCGCTCAGTCGTGTCTGACTCTTTGCAACCCCATGAACCACAGTGCGAGGGCCTCCTTGTCCATCACCAACTCCCAGAGTCCGCCCAGACTCATGTCCATTGAGTCCGTGATGCCATCCAGCTATCTCATCCTCTGTCGTCCCCTTCTCCTCCCACCCTCAATCTCCCAGCATCAGGGTCTTTTCTAGTGAGTCAGCTCTTTGCATGAGGTGGCCAAAGTATTGGAGTTTCAGCTTCAACATCAGTCCTTCCAGTGAACACTTAGGACTGATCTCCTTTAGGATGGACTGGTTGGGTTCCTAGCTTAGTCTTTCATTATCAAGGGGGATTCTTTATCAACATCTGTCAATTCTGTGCGCAGTTTGACATCCTTGCTGCTGCTGCTGCTGCTGCTAAGTCGCTTCAGTCGTGTCCGACTCTGTGCGACCCCATAGACGGCAGCCCACCAGGCTCCCGCGTCCCTGGGATTCTCCTTATTGAGATGTAATTCACAGGCCATACAATTCCCCCACTTAAAGTTCATGATTCAGTGGTTTTAGTATATTTGCAGGGTTGTGCAGCCATTACCACAATTAATTTTAGAATGTTTTCATCGCCCCCTAAAGAACCCCATACCCCTTAGCAGTCATTTCCCATTTCCTAGGCAACCACTAATCTACTTTCTGTAATTTTATTCATTTTTAAGTGCATGCTTGTTATATTGTGGGCTAATAGGATTGCCATGTTTTTTATGGTACATTGAAGATATTTTGAAATGCAGTTCTAACATTTTTAGAACTAAAAAGAGCCCTTCGATCATTTAATGCTTATTTTTTGCAGAAACAGAGGACCGGGGAAGTCAAGTGATTCCCCTGGGGACATTCCCATTCCACACCTCTTTACCAAAACATAGTAGAAAAAGTATCTTATTAACACTTGTTTCATCAGTAGTTCTTATTTTTGAGTGTTTGCTGAAACCCTTTCAAATTCAAATTCTGGATGTGAGATATGATCCTTTGAATTCTCTGCTTTAGCTAATGGAACTTTTTATTCTTCTGTGAATATTTCTTGGGTTTTTCCCTTTAACTTTCTCATGTGTTAAAAGTCATGTCTTAACCAAAGTTTATCCCATATATTATAACATTTTCTGTTCAGGTTTCCTTTGGAAAAATCGTTACTCCGTGGTGAATCATAGAGTTTTATAGGATATTCTGTCTGGTTTTTATACGTGGTCTTCTGTGGTACCTCTGAGGCCCCTACCTCATTTTACAGTAGACCATGTAATCTACCAGATTTCACCCCTTCCAAGCCTCTTTTCAGTGTGATTTTTGCTGCTCTTTCCATCTACCAGTGGAGACTTATTTTCCCATTCCCCTCACTGTGGCAGAAGTGACATGGTGTAGATTTCACGGTTTCGGCTCTGAGAGTCCTCCCGGACTCTTTGCCTCTTTTGAATGCCGGTCCGAGAGCTGCTGGATCCTATGGCAAAGGAAGGAGGCCTGTGGAGAGCGGAGGAGCTCCAGCTGGGTGTTGGCACAAGTAGCAAACCATAAGCTGAGGCCGGGGTGGTGGTCTTCCTGCCCCTCTGAGCCGCTCGCTGAGTGAAACTGCATGAGTGAGCTCAAGTGAAAACAGCAGGCCCACAGAAATGTGAGAAATTTCAGAAAATCGTGTTGCTTTTGAGTCACTGAGTTTGAGATGGTTTGTTGTGCAGCAGTGACTGTTCTATATAGATGTTAGCTCTGTAGCAATGTATGATCCAAGTGGAGTGCTTAACTCACTGCTGAGCACAGAGAATCCCGCAGTAAAGGGTGACGGTTAATGGCTGCGGCATGATCATTCTAGTGTTACTGCTTTGGTTACTGTTGGCCTTTTTATGTCTCCTCCTCCAGACATAGTGGCATTGCTTTTCATTATCATCACCTCTGTCAAGGTGAAGAATTTGATGTCGTTAGTCCTAATTGTCTGGCATTTTTTCTTTCTGATTAATCAGTAGTTTAAAACTTTTAAAACTGCTCTTATTGTGAAATAAAACACATATTAATAGTGCACAAAAGCATAAATATACAGCTCACAACAAATTATAAAATGAAAACCTGTGTAGCACTCAGGTTAGAAGGTTTAGAATTGGCAGGACTCCTGAAGCCCATCTCATGCCCTTCCTGACTATGTTTCCCTCACAACTAGAAGTAGCTGCTAACTTGATTTAATACTAATCACCTCTTTGCCCTTTTTAAAAATAGTTTTTACCACCTCTGTATGCATCTCTAAATAAAGAAGTTTAGTTTTGGTGATTTTTCTACATTATATAAATGGAGTAATATAGTGTACCTTCTTTTGTGTCTGATTTTATTTGCTGAATATTATTTCTAGATTTCTCTGTACTCTAAGACTAAGTGTTTATTTTCATTGCCATGAAAAGTTTCATTGTAAGAATATATTTCTGTCAGATGTACTATTGATGGGTATTTGGGTTATTTACAGTTTTGGGCAATTATGAATAATTCTGTCAAGCACATTCAAATATATAAAATATACTAGAATAATATATGTGAAAGTTTTTTTTTTTTTTAAACAAGTATGCAAAGTACATACCTAGAAGAATTTCTGGGTAATAAAATCATGATCACTTTTTATAAGTCTCATAGTGAAGAACATTGCCAGGTGATAAAAATGGTAGATACTGTAACATGATTATTCTCACCTGGAGATTAGAACCATTGGTTTACAATATCTTTGCCAAGCTGGTTGACCACAAAGGCAGTTCAGGTCTTTGGGGACAGGGGTGTGATGAGACTTAGGTGGAAAGGGGTCAGCGTTTAGTTGAGGGGTTGAAAAATGAAAGTAGTCTAAGTCTCATAGTGAAGAACATTGCCAGGTGATAAAAATGGTAGATACTGTAACATGATTATTCTCACCTGGAGATTAGAACCATTGGTTTACAATATCTTTGCCAAGCTGGTTGACCACAAAGGCAGTTCAGGTCTTTGGGGACAGGGGTGTGATGAGACTTAGGTGGAAAGGGGTCAGCGTTTAGTTGAGGGGTTGAAAAATGAAAGTAGTCACTCAGTCGTGTTCAACTCTTCACGACCCCATGGACTGTAGACTACCAGGCTCCTCTGTCCATGGGATTCTCCAGGCAAGAATACTGGAGGGGGTTGCCATTTCCTTCTCCAGGGGATCTTCCCGATCTAGGGATCGAACCCAGGTCTCCCACATTGCAGGCAGATTGTTTATCACCTGAGCCACCAGGGAAGCACAGCTGAAGGGCTAGAAGACGCCCAGAAGGAAGTCTGTGAGTTAATCTGGTGTCCTGACAGCCCAGAGTCAGACGGCTTTTCAGGAGTTTAATCCCATTCTTTATACTGTCACCCCCCAGGTGAGTCTGCAACAGTGGTTCATCTTTCCCCCACTTTATGGGGAAGTCTGGGGAGACTATGATCCTTTGCCATATGGTGATAGCAAAGGACGCAGCTCTTTTGAGACTCCGATTTCCTAAGAAGAAGGGAGAGGAACTAACACTTTATCAAGAGAAGGGAAAAGAATCTTGTTAGAAATGGAGAATGGGAAAAAGAAACATTCTGTTCAACCAAATTAAAGACTGTATCTACTAAAAACAATGGTGGCTGTAAGAAGACTGGTGCGGCATCGCAGGCCAAGGCAATTTGGGTTTCTTTCCGTGTCACTGTACAGAATGTGCTCGGTGTGGGCCAGGGCGCTGTAATCAACACGGTGTGGCTGAAGAATGGTGTCTGTGTGCCCCATCACACGATCGCCCTGCCGAGGCGCCTTGCCAAGACTGCCGTGGGAATTGTTCCTGTGGGCCCTGGCTCATCCCAGAGAAGGCAGAAGGGTTTATACACTTTTGGAGTTTTCCTCCGTGACTATCTGCAAGTCCAACGCTTGAAGATTTAAGCAGTCTTAGTGATATTGTGTCTCTCTTACAGAATGTAGTTGATTTAAAGCATTTGGATGCCAAATTAGGGTCCCATCAGGATAATGAGGGAAGGATTGAGGAATCGCTGTTTTCATTGTGGGATGCTGTTGGATAGGGCTGTTTCTCTATCTGGTCTGTGTGTCCCCAGTTGAATAAAGTAGTATTTGTGACAGATCCTTTTTGAGGATGTTTTTAGCATGCAAAACAACTTAAATTTGCTTGCCTGAAATTAGGATTTAAAGTTAGGATTAAATTAGGATTTCTGTTGAACATTGGGATTTGAAGCTTGTCATTTCCACAGGCATAAAACTAGCTTATTATCCACTGACGATCTAAGTCCCTGGTTGACTTGGTTTCTTGTATTATTTCTGAACGGTCCTTGAATGTATGGATTTGGTGATAGCTTTTGTGCTGTAGCTTTCCTGGAAAACAAAGTGAGCTTTTCATGGCTGAGTAAACACATCGATGCATTATGAAACTGTCAGACTCTTTTGAACAACTGGCATAAGCTCTGTTATTCAAATGTGACTCTTTTGAATGGTTTTTGTGTCAGCTAATGCTTTAGTATAACCCACATAAAGAAATTTCAGAATCTTTCCTTAAGAAATTAAATTTCAGCTCTATGATTGAAGAACTCCAAAGGATTAGTCCTTTTGTTGAGCACGCTCATTATTATATATAGGTAATTGGTAGCATTCATTTGATGAGATTCATAGTTCATTTAAAAATATCTTTTTTGTTAAAAAGTAAACTTGTTCCTGCATTTCCCTTGTCTCTTAGCTAACTTTCCCCTGTGTCCTCTTCTCAACGGGACATGTGCTTTTCCATCACGTACCTGCTATTTTGTCTTCTTTTAAAATTATATTTGCATCATCAATCTCTTTGAAGTTCTCTGGTGTTTATAGTAATCGTTGGTTGCTTAATATTGAGTTCTTAATAATGCACTAATCATTTCCCTTATTTGATATGCTTTTCATTTCTAGTGATAAGAATGCAGAAACATATTGTGCACCGTAGCTGCTTTTTCTTATTTTCAATTATGTTGCAAGATGCCCAAAAGTATTGGTACAATGTCAGTGGACTTGAAAACTTTTTATGTTTTGTATTGCCCAATTGGTTTCCAAAAGATGATGCTTTCTTTTTGATTATGTAAGTTACAATCCCTTTTACCAAAGGAAAAAACCGACGAAGCTTATTAAATGTTGGCAGCCTTCATAACTATCATTTGGAGTACCCTGTTGTCTTAGTGGAGATGTTTTCTTTTGTAAATTCAATTTCTATTTTTAGCAAGGTAATATATGCAAATAATTTTTTAAAATCCCATAAATCTCTTGTCCTCCCCTCCCCCACTCCAGTGTCTTGCTTTTGAGAACCCCCAGCTCTGGGATTTTTTATAACATTTGCTTCCACATTGCTAAATGGCTTGCTTTTACAGTTTGATTTTTACCCAATACTATTTAGTTATTTACTGATTTCCTTCTGTGGAAGATGAGTCTTTAGCACTTAAGGTTTCTTTCCTATCCTCTCAATACTGACATAATATAAAATTTGTTTTTAACAATATATAAATATTAAAATATTATGACTGCATAAATATTGTTCATAATCAAATCTTGTATTTTGACTATATATCTTCTTTTACTCTGTATTTTTTTTTTTTTCTGGAATTAATAACTCTTTCCTTTTTTTGTTTGCTTTGTTTTCTGTATTTCATTTTCTAATTTGTCACCAAGTATATTTCCTGATACTTCCAGACATGTCAGATAATCCCTCACACGCGTTTTTATTTTTATTTTTTCAAGCTCTCCTCTGAGAGCCCTTGTATTTCCTTCAGTGTAAACTGGCTGCTCTTGGGACCTGCTGCTTGGCTGCCGTCTTGGAATGCCTTCACTGTTTTAGCCTCTGTCTCCTTCTGTTTGGTTGATTCTCTGGTTTCTGAATCTCAGATCTTCCTCCTTTAGATTTGCTTCCACATTTTGATGGCTTCTTGTGAAAGGTACAAGGAAGATAACTTTTTTGAGACCGTGTATGTCTGAGAATGTCTTTTATTCGTTCATCATACCTGATTGATAATTTGACTGGGTATGTGAGTTTGGGTTGGAAATGTTTTCTTGGAATTTTGAAGGCATTGCTCTGTTGCCGTCTTACTTTCAAGGTTGCTGTTGAGTCCAATGCCATTTCTGAGTCCCAATCTTTTGTTATTACCCCCTTCCCCTTCTCTCCACCCTTTGGCCTCTGGAAACTTTTAGAATCATCTTATTTCTGGAGTTAGGAACTTTTATTATATTCTTTGGTGTTCCTGTATGTTTTCTTTCATTCATGTAATTGGCCACGTGGTGGGCCTTTTTAACTGGAAACTTATGCCCTGCAGTCTGTATGTTTCTGTCTTTGGAATATCTGTTTGTCAGATGTAGTACCTTGCAACCTTATCCTTTAATTTTCCTTTTTTATTTTCCCTCTGTCTCTCCATCTCTTTGTCTTTCTGTTGTCCCTTCTGGGAGATTTCTAGCTTTATTTTTCATCTCTTTTGTTGGATTCTTACCTTGATGCTGCACTAGTTTTTAATTTCTTAGGGTTTATTTCTTCTTCTTTTATGGCTGCTTCACCTCCTCTTATTTATCCGTGTCTGAAGAACCTTGGCTTTGTTTAAATGAGATTTGGGCACGTGAATTAAAAAAGAGAACTGAAGCTCTGAGTGCCTGAATGGGGCTAATAACCTGGGGCTTCCCTCTTGTATAATCTGTGTCTGTAAGTCTGTCTGTTTTCTTGTTGAGAAACCTGGCTGCAGGGAGAAGGGGGTAGATCTCATGGAGCAAGCTCTGACCCCCTTCCCTGTTTCCAGTTGCATGCCTCATCCCTGATTTTAGCTGGTCTTACAGTCAGCTCTTTGGGAGGAAATTTCCAGTCCCCTGCTTAGTTGTGCAAGCCAGAGGAGGGGCTGTGGGGACTTAATTGTCTTTATATCCAAAGTGAAAGTCGCTCAGTTGTGTCTGACTCTGTGACCCCATGGACTATATAGTCCATGGAATTCTCCAGGCCAGAATACTGGGGTGGGTAGCTATTCCCGTCTCCAGAGGATCTTCCCAACACAGGGATTTAACCCAGGTCTCCCACATTGCAGGTGGATTCTTTACCAGCTGAGCCACAAAGGAAGCCTGAGAATACTGGAATAGGTAGCCTATCCCTTCTCCAGTGGATCTTCCCAACCNCCAGGCCAGAATACTGGGGTGGGTAGCTATTCCCGTCTCCAGAGGATCTTCCCAACACAGGGATTTAACCCAGGTCTCCCACATTGCAGGTGGATTCTTTACCAGCTGAGCCACAAAGGAAGCCTGAGAATACTGGAGTAGGTAGCCTATCCCTTCTCCAGTGGATCTTCCCAACCCAGGAATCGAACCCGGGGTCTCCTGCAGTGCAGCAGATTCTTTACCAACTGAGCTCTCAGGGAAGCCCCTTCCTTCAGAGATACCTGTACCTCATCTCCACAGGCTACTCACTCCACAGGCTTAAACTTCAGCTTTGTCTTGACTCTTCTGTTTGCTGCCATTTTATTCATCTGTTTCCTTGCTTCAAGGATTTTGTCACATGTCTAGTTTACTTTTCACCCCAAGGAAATGGCAACCCAATCCAGTGTTCTTGCCTGGAGAATCCCAGGGATGGGGGAGCCTGGTGGGCTGCCGTCTATGGGGTCCCACAGAGTCGGACACGACTGAAGCGACTTAGCAGCAGCAGCAGCAGCATCTTGAATTGTCTTCATCCCTTTATTTTGTATTTTTATGTCTATGTCCATCTCCCTATAAATTCCTTTAATGCTATTTTAGTACAGTTTTTAAAGGGTGTGGGGCAGAAGGCATTAGCCCTGTGTGCCATGGTTAAGGCAAGGATCCAGTGCAGGCTCTTTTTTAGATTGACCAAAAATATTTCCTTTTCTCCTACACACACTTGTGGGATATTTCTATATATTCTGATGCACAGGAATTTCTTTTGAAATGTTTAAGAAATATTTGATTCTAATTTTCAAATATCTTTACTTAACATAGCAGATGTCATACCAGTTTCCCTAAGTAGAAAATGTGACCACCTATTGGATACTTTAAAGGAGGCATTACTGTTCTCACTGAGTTACTTGTTCATTGTGAAAAATTTTTAATTTTGAAATAATTGTTGCTTGTGCACAGAAATGTCTTGTGTACCTCGCTTACCCCAGTGGTTACACTGTCACATGACTGTGGTACAATATTAAGATCAGGAAAGTGACATTGGTACAGTCCTTGATAATTTTTAAAAGACATTTAAAAACATTTTATTATTTCATTTTTGGTTGTGCTGGGTCTTTATTTGCTGCGTGGGCTTTTCTCTAGTTGCAGCAAGTGGGGGCAGTTTTCTGGCTGTGGCGCGTGGGCTTCTCATTGTGGCGGCTTGTCTTGTTGCAGAGCGCGGGCTCTAGGGCGCACAGACTTCAGTATCTGCGGCACGTGGGCTCTTGAGCACAGGCTCAGTAGTTGTGGAACACAGGCCTTGTGGCTCCACGGAATGTGGGATCTTCTTGGATCAGGGATCGAACCCGTGTCTCCTGCAATGGCAGGCAGATCCTTTACCACTGAGCCCCCAGGGAAGTTCCATATTGGGCAAAAAGTTTGCTTTGCAAATATCTGTGAGACCTACATGAACCTGTTTTGTCTTTCAGCAATTTTTCCAGCTAGTCAAGTTACGAAAGCTTGGACTGAGCGATAACGAGATCCAGCGACTCCCTCCAGAAATCGCCAACTTCATGCAGCTGGTGGAGCTCGACGTGTCCCGGAATGGTAAGAAGAAAATGGTGCCACGTGAGCCGTCCGCTTTTGTCTCTTCCGATGCTGATGTTTGCAATTTTTATTAAATGTGGCTGGATGAATGTTCAGGAAGAAGGCTATGTATACGTTTTGGGATGAAATTACTGCCATTATCGAATAGTTTGCCACAAAACAAATTTTAGGTGCTGATTTTCTCCCAGTCAGTTCACCCTGATTCACAGCGGTGGAGAGGGGCCTGAGAACTCGGCAGCTCTCCCTTATTTGATGGGAGGAGACACTGAGGGCTGGGAGCGTGGTCACTTGTCCAGACCTCAGGGGGCTGCTGTGGGGGGAGCCGTGCTTGGGGAAGGGCTGGTCTCTCCTGGCGGTGGCCTGGCCCCTCAGCTGCTCCCTCCAGAACCAGCCTTTCTGCTGCAGTGAACAGACCTGCCTGCCGTTTCAGGCGTTTCTGTCAGTCTCATTTATTTCTGACTACGCCCTGGGTAGGCCTGCCCACTTGAATTTGTGTGGCGTATTTGTGAGTTTATTTTGATTTTCAGATTCCACTGTATTGTTGCCTCCTTATAATGGAACGGCCTGACAGGGTGTTTATATCGTGTTTAACCTTTCACTTTTAAATGGGTACCTGGTTTCACCTTGCGTCTTACAGCCTTAGAGCATTCCCGGGGTAGACTGGTCCCGTGGCTTGCTGGAACATGTTTGATTAATTACCTCAAGGTAAAGAGGCAGCTCCCAGGAGCCCTGTCTTTAGCGGTGGAATTCTGTTCTTGCGAGGACTCTGGTTTAATGTCCTGAGGATAAGCCCACACGTACTCTGTTGTTTATAAAAACGATATATCTGTTTCTGTCTCACCTATTGCACACCTGCTTTGTGGTTTTGTTTTGCTTTCTTACAATAATCTGTAGGTTCCTTCTCAACGACCCTCAGGTCTGGCTCTTTCTGTCTGGTGTCCTCTGCAGAAGCCCCCAGGTCTGGATATAGTATTTTCCTGTGGGTCCTTGTTATAAGGCAGCAGTGATAATCAGTACTTCGTTGAAAATGTGGAGAAGAAAACGATGATTTACATCCCCCCCCCCCCCCCCCC
>SJYT01033568.1:290899-363081 GCA_006410635.1 Cephalophus harveyi
TTTTCACATTGCCACTCCCTCTCAGATCCCGTAATTGGAAACCGCCTTTAGGCCACGTCATATGCTCTTGTCATAGTGTCTACTTTCGTTTGTCATGAGAATCATTTCTTCCCTTGAAAGTACTACAGAAGTGAAAAAATTATTTGGGGGCCAGTTCCCTGCCTTCTTTGGTTGCAGGAGAGTCTGCTCTCCCAGGTAACGGATTTGGCGGTGAGGATGGGGGTGGAGCCGGCGTTCTGCGCGTGCGCTGGGGCCCGCACCCGACACGGCGCTAGGGCTCCCGCGGCCTCTCTTCCGCGTGTGGGCGCTCTGTCCCGCCCTCCACGCTGGCCTGCTGTCTCGCAGCCAGCCTCGCCAGCCTCTGTCTGTTGCAGCCTTCTGCCCTCGCGGCAGCATCTGACGGCCATTACTAAGTGAGGCCTGGTTGACCCAGCGCATCTTTCTAAGGCAGCCGTTAGCCCCAACCCCAGGTCACTGGCTGCCCTAGACACTGGCTGTCCCGCAGCAGGGGTGGCCGGCAGTGCAGAGCGCGGTCAGCCTCCCCTTACACTGCTGTGCTGCGGGGGGACGTCCAGCATCCCCCCGTCTGAGGCCCGGCATCCCCCCCGTCTGAGGTCCGGCATCCCCCCGTCTGAGGCCCGGCATCCCCCTGTCTCTTATACACATCTTCTCTTTGTCTTTCTGTTGTCNAGAACTTTTCCTGGCGTCCTCAGTCCCTGACTGTCCCAGAGAGCATCACTGACCGCGGATGGAGGCACGAGAGAGGGTGGTGTCAGACCCCTGAAGCCCTTTGGATGCTTGTCAGGCTTCAATGTGCCATGGATTAACTGCAGGATTTTGTTAAAATGTGGATTCTGATGCAGGCGGTCTGGGGTGGGTCTGGGGGTGCTGCATTGTTCAGAAGCCCCGAAGGGATGCCAGACACACTGAGGGTGGGGTCTTAGCTGTCCCCACCCGCCGGCTTTCTCCTAACATGCCCTCAGCAGCTTCCTGTGGCTTTCAGCACAAATTCACTCAGCTTCTGTCGACCCCACACCTTCCCTGTGTGGAAGGTGGGAAACCTTCAGGGTTTAACCTCCTGGCTAAAGGGTGAGATGCGAGAACTGACTGAACAAGTTGGCTTTGATTCCAGGAGCAAAATGAGCCCTTTCCTGATGTTCCCTTGCTCAAAGGAGGGGAATAGCGCTATAGGTTTCAAGTTAAGGTCTGATGTGGTTTCCTCTGGTGAAGAGCACACTACACTTTCATGCCTGGACTTTATATCTGTTTTTTCTGTTCACCGATTCTTAGCGGTTGGAGGCGAATGCTCTCTGAATATGTGAGAAAAGGCACTATTCCACAGTACTAGCTCACTGTCCACAAATCGAGGATGGACTTTCTTAATGCATCATGAATCTTGCCCAGAGGGTTAGCAATTCAGATTTTATAGTCCATGCTGTAATTTGACTGACATCACAGTACTGTATCATTATCTATTTAGTTCACTTTCCCCCCACCCCCCCAAAATGTAAGGCCTGTGCCACCAGCCCTGCTAGAGACGATTTTAAGTGGCACTGCAAAAGAGCAGTTTTTAATAGTGAATCAAAGTGAGGAAGTTAACCTTTTTCCTTTCCATTAAACATTTTTTTTTTAACTCCCTTTAGGTTGCTTCCTGTAAAACTTAATAGCTATATTGTATTGATTGTTATATTTATCTTTTATATCTGATGATGATAATAGCTTTCTTCCCTGGTGGCTCAGCTGACAAAAAATCTGCCTGCAATGTGGGATACCTGGGTTTGATCCCTGGGTTGGAAAGATCCCCGGGAGAAGGGAACGGCTACCCACTTCTGTATTCTGACTGGGAGAATTCCAGGGTCTGTATAGTCCATGGGGTCACAAAGAGTTGGACACGACTGAGTAATGAAAGTTTCACTTTCATTCATGTTAGTGATTTTAAAAATAAGTCTTACTTAAAGTTAACTTAAAAGAATGAAGTAAGTAATAAAGAACACAGGTGCTCCACCAGGATGGCACAAATCATAAAGGTCGAACAGGAATGGATGAGTTGAGGAAATGCTGTTACTATTTGCACAGCCAGTGAGGGTTTGAGTTTCTTTCTTTTATGGGGCAAATAATGCTGTGTGTGGAACAGACATGGCCAGAGACCCCGCATCTGGAGAATTACTTTGGAAGCTTGAGTGAACAGGAAACTAAAAGGTGGGTTTAATACAAACCCACACTGGCACCAGGACAGCACTTCACACTTAGCAGAGGGACAGCTGATCCAACGGAGAAGGCGATGGCACCCCACTCCGGTACGCATGCCTGGAAAATCCCATGGACGGAGGAGCCTGGTGGGCCGCAGTCCATGGGGTTGCTAAGAGTTGGACACGGCTGAGCGACTTCACTTTCTTTTTTCTCTTTCATGCATTGGAGAAGGAAATGGCAACCCACTCCAGTGTTCTTGCCTGGAGAATCTCAGGGACCGGTGAGCCTGGTGGGCTGCCGTCTATGGGGTCGCACAGAGTCCGACACAACTGACGTGACTTAGCAGCAGCAGTTGATCCAATCCACCAGCAGGATCCTCGTCCCACAAAGTCAAGAGCTGGACTTGTGCTAAGTGCTGGGGTTAGTTGCCCTCTGTCCGGCTGCAAGACAGGGATCATAGCCCATGGTCGGCGGCTGCGGGCTTGTTTAATGACATCTGAGGCCAATTTTGAAGCCTGCTGGAATGACCTGGTGACATCAAGTCTTGGTGCTTCTCAGTGAGCCCTGAAAGAAGCTCTTTCTGGCAAGCAAGGCATCCCGTGTGCCTAGAAGTCCCTTCTCAGTGATGAACAGTTGTTCTTTGGGGGTAATGACTACATACGTCCACAGCCCAAGTGTGGCAGAGGCCACTGCCCACGCAGACTTCAGGCTTGCCACAGCCAGGCCATCGTTCCTTCGTCCGCCTCTGCCTGGTTCGGGACTGGGCTTGGAGCCCTGCTCCACGGCTAGACACTTCAGCCACGCTGTTGGTCAGTGCATTTCTTCGTCCCCGTCACTCTGAAAACGGCCCAGGAGACTCCCCTGGGGGGACGCCCGTGGAGCCCCCTCTGCCTGCAGGTGCAGAGCGACAGGCCTGCCTTTGCTGTCTCTGCGGGTGCTGCCACGTTCCTGCCACAAGCCCTTCCTCTGTCTTCTTACCTTTTGTCAGGAAGAGGGGTTCACAGTAAAAAAAACAGATATTATTGCCTTCTACTCATTAAATCCCGATAATAGTACTTATTTTCAAAGTGAATATGGAAAGAAAATTTGGCATGTTTTCTGATCACCCTTCCATGCCACAAAGACTTTTTTTGGGGAACCTTCTTTATTTTTTTAAATTAAAACGGATGTTTTATTTATTGATTTGGCTGTGTCGGGTCTCAGTTACCGCACCTGGGATGTTTGTTGCAGAGTCTTTGTTGTGTCATACGAGTCTTTCTTTGTTGCATGTGGCTCAGTAGTTGTGGAATCGGGCTTAGTTGTTCTGCGTGTTGTGGGAGCTTGATTCCCCAGCGATGGATTGAACCCCTGTCTCCTACGTTGGAAGGTGGATTCTTAACCCCTGGACTATCAAGGAAGCCCTGGGAAGCCTTTAGAGGTGAGTGTGTATGGGAATCATTGTAAACATTGAAAGTTGGAATAAACTTTGCAAACGTTGCAAAAGACCCTTCGTCCCTTTTCTTTTGTGCCATAGAGAAGGTGGATTCTTAACCCCTGGACTATCAAGGAAGCCCTGGGAAGCCTTTAGAGGTGAGTGTGTATGGGAATCATTGTAAACATTGAAAGTTGGAATAAACTTTGCAAACGTTGCAAAAGACCCTTCGTCCCTTTTCTTTTGTGCCATAGAGAAACATCAGTGGTATTTTATCAGATTATTAAATTTGAAGGGACGTTTCGAAGCAGTGCTTCTGCTCAAAATGATTTTGCAGCTGTTTAAGAATTTGTTGGTTTGAGATCCACAGACCAGTGGTTTCACATCCTCAAGTGGGTTGGTTTTCAAAAACAGCCGCCTTAGGTAAATAAACCAGGACAGTTCTGTAGGAATCAGAATCTGCCTCAGGTTGCAGTTTCAAAAAAATATAGAATAGTTGTTAAGTAAGTAAGTGAAAGTCAACTCAGTCGTGTCTGACTCTTTGTGACCCCATGGGCTATACAGTCCGTGGAATTCTCTAGGCCAGAATACTGGAGTGGGTTGCCTTTCTCTTCCCCAAGGGATCTTCCCAACCCAGGGATTGAACTGGGGTCTCCCACAGGCAGGTGGATTCTTTACCAGCTGAGCTACAAGGGAAGCCCAGAAGAGTTGTTACTCTTTATTAATTCATATGGTCATTTTCTTCTTCTCAGAAAAATTGTGACTATTCTCAGTAAGTTGTAGGTTTATATAACTTCCTCTCTCTCTCTCTTTAATTATCAGGTTCGTAATAGAGAAGGTGCCCCCTGAGTTCGAGGTCAATACCTTTGAATGTATTTTTTAGGTTAATATGCTCTTCAGTCTATCCTGGGTTCTCAAAATGCTTAGAGACTCTCATCCTCATCCCCTCTCCACATCAGTTTATTCACTCAGTCCTGTGCTGCTCCGTGCTGGATGAATTTTCCAGAACAGTGTTAGATTTACACAGAGTGGGCTAAATTGAAGATATACAATTGTAGTGGTTTCTCCTGAAATAAAACGAAACCCTGGGCATATATCCGAAGGAAACTAATTGGAAAAGATACATGCACCCCAATGTTCATAGATAGCAGCACTATTCACAACAGCAAGAAGCAACCTAAACTGTCCATCGATAAATGAATGGATAAAGACGTGCATATGTAAAATGGTCTATTACTCAGCCATTAAAAAAATGAAATAATGCCATTTGTAGCAACATGGATGGACCTGGAGATGATGATACTAAATGAAGTAAGCCAGAGAAAGACAAATAGCATATGGTGTCACTTATATGTGGAATCTAAAATATGACACAAAGGGACTTATCTATGAAATGGAAACAGACTCATGGACGTAGAGAAGAGACGGGTGGTTGCTAAGGGGGAGGAGCGGAGGGGAAGGGATGGACTGGGAGTGTGGGATGCGGAGATGCAGCTGTTACACGTAGAGTGGATGACACAGGGAACTCTGTTCAGCATCCTGTGGTAGTGAATCTGTTGGTCACCTCCACTGTATAAGGGGTTTGATTTAGGTCTTACCTGAATGGCTTAATGGTTTTCCCTACTTCCTTCAATATAAGCGTGAGTTTTGTAGTAAGGAGCTCATGATCTGAGGCACAGTCAGCTCCAGGTCTTGTTTTTGCTGACTGTATAGAGCTTCTCCATCTTTGGCTCCAACGAATATAATTAGTCTGATTTTGATACTGGCCATCTGGTGATGTCCATGTGTAGAGTCTTCTGTTGTGTTGGAAGAGGGTATTTGCCATGACCNAGTCAGCTCCAGGTCTTGTTTTTGCTGACTGTATAGAGCTTCTCCATCTTTGGCTCCAACGAATATAATTAGTCTGATTTTGATACTGGCCATCTGGTAATGTCCATGTGTAGAGTCTTCTGTTGTGTTGGAAGAGGGTATTTGCCATGACCAGTGCGTTCTCTTGATAAAACTCTGTTAGCCTTCACCCTGCTTCATTTTGTACTCCAAGGCCAAACTTGCCTGTTATCCAGGTCTCTCTTGACTTCCTACTTTTGCATTCCAATCCCCATGATAAAAAGGGCATCTTTTTTTTGGGGGGAGGGGGGCGTGTTCTAGAAGGTGTTGTAGGTCTTCATAGAACTGTTCAACTTCAGCTTCTTAAGCATTAGTGATTGGGACATAGATTTGGATTACTGTGATATTGAATGGTTTGCCTTGGAAACAAATCAAGATCATTCTATCGTTTTTTTGAGATTGCAACCAAGTACTGCATTGAGAATCTTTTGTTGATTATGAGGGCTATTATGAAGAATTCTTGCCCTCACAGTAGTAAATACAATGGTCACCTGAATTTAATTCTCTCACTCCTGTCCATTTTAGTTCACTGATTACTAAGATGTTGACGTTCACTCTTGCCATCTCCTTCTTGACTGCATCCAATTTGCCTTGATTCATGGACCTAACATTCCAGGTTCCTATGCAATATTGTTCTTTAAAGATCAGGCTTTACTTTTACCACCAGACACATCCACAGCTGGGCATTGTTTCTGCTTTGGCCCAGCCTGTTCATTCTTTCTGGAGCTATTTCTCTCCTCTTCCTCAGTAGCATATGGGACACCTAATGACTTGGGGGGTTCATCTTCTGGTGTCTTATCTTTTTGCCTTTACATACTGTTCATGGGGTTCTCGTGGCAAGAATACTGGAGTGGTTTGCTATTCCCTCCTCTACTGGACCACGTTTTTTCAGAACTCTTCTCTATGACCTGTCCGTCTTGGGTGGCCCTGCATGGCTTATAGCTTCACTGGGTTACGCAAGCCCCTTCACCGTGACAAGGCTGTGTTCATGAAGGAGAGGCTATTATATAGAGAATGGATAAATAACAAGGTCCTGTCGTATGCAGAGGTCCTGCTGTATGCTGTATGTATGCTCTTTTCAGTATCCTGTGATAAACCATAATGGAAAAGAATATGGCAAAGAATGTGTAGATATGTATAACTGAGTCACTTTGCTGTACAGCAGAAATGATCACATTGTAAATCAACTATACTTCAAAAAAAAAAAAAAAGTGGGATGCTAGCCTCTGCTCCCTTTCTAGTCAGACAGTTTATGTTGGTGTTGGGTTGACAGTTTGCAGCTCTAAAAGTGGTTGAGGGTGAGTGGCCACAGTGCCTCATTTTTGATTTTGAGGTCACCTATTTTGTCTTGTGAATGAGGCTTGAGCCAGGAGATGCTGAGCCTTCAGGCAGCTGAGGGCTGAATGGCCAAGCCCATGGTCGGCGGCTGCGGGCTTGTTTAATGACATCTGAGGCCAATTTTGAAGCCTGCTGGAATGACCTGGTGACATCAAGTCTTGGTGCTTCTCAGTGAGCCCTGAAAGAAGCTCTTTCTGGCAAGCAAGGCATCCCGTGTGCCTAGAAGTCCCTTCTCAGTGATGAACAGTTGTTCTTTGGGGGTAATGACTACATACGTCCACAGCCCAAGTGTGGCAGAGGCCACTGCCCACGCAGACTTCAGGCTTGCCACAGCCAGGCCATCGTTCCTTCGTCCGCCTCTGCCTGGTTCGGGACTGGGCTTGGAGCCCTGCTCCACGGCTAGACACTTCAGCCACGCTGTTGGTCAGTGCATTTCTTCGTCCCCGTCACTCTGAAAACGGCCCAGGAGACTCCCCTGGGGGGACGCCCGTGGAGCCCCCTCTGCCTGCAGGTGCAGAGCGACAGGCCTGCCTTTGCTGTCTCTGCGGGTGCTGCCACGTTCCTGCCACAAGCCCTTCCTCTGTCTTCTTACCTTTTGTCAGGAAGAGGGGTTCACAGTAAAAAAAATAGATATTATTGCCTTCTACTCATTAAATCCCGATAATAGTACTTATTTTCAAAGTGAATATGGAAAGAAAATTTGGCATGTTTTCTGATCACCCTTCCATGCCACAAAGACTTTTTTTGGGGAACCTTGTTTATTTTTTTAAATTAAAACGGATGTTTTATTTATTGATTTGGCTGTGTCGGGTCTCAGTTACCGCACCTGGGATGTTTGTTGCAGAGTCTTTGTTGTGTCATACGAGTCTTTGTTTGTTGCATGTGGCTCAGTAGTTATGGAATCGGGCTTAGTTGTTCTGCGTGTTGTGGGAGCTTGATTCCCCAGCGATGGATTGAACCCCTGTCTCCTACGTTGGAAGGTGGATTCTTAACCCCTGGACTATCAAGGAAGCCCTGGGAAGCCTTTAGAGGTGAGTGTGTATGGGAATCATTGTAAACATTGAAAGTTGGAATAAACTTTGCAAACGTTGCAAAAGACCCTTCGTCCCTTTTCTTTTGTGCCATAGAGAAACATCAGTGGTATTTTATCAGATTATTAAATTTGAAGGGACGTTTCGAAGCAGTGCTTCTGCTCAAAATGATTTTGCAGCTGTTTAAGAATTTGTTGGTTTGAGATCCACAGACCAGTGGTTTCACATCCTCAAGTGGGTTGGTTTTCAAAAACAGCCGCCTTAGGTAAATAAACCAGGACAGTTCTGTAGGAATCAGAATCTGCCTCAGGTTGCAGTTTCAAAAAAATATAGAATAGTTGTTAAGTAAGTAAGTGAAAGTCAACTCAGTCGTGTCTGACTCTTTGTGACCCCATGGGCTATACAGTCCGTGGAATTCTCTAGGCCAGAATACTGGAGTGGGTTGCCTTTCTCTTCCCCAAGGGATCTTCCCAACCCAGGGATTGAACTGGGGTCTCCCACAGACAGGTGGATTCTTTACCAGCTGAGCTACAAGGGAAGCCCAGAAGAGTTGTTACTCTTTATTAATTCATATGGTCATTTTCTTCTTCTCAGAAAAATTGTGACTATTCTCAGTAAGTTGTAGGTTTATATAACTTCCTCTCTCTCTCTCTTTAATTATCAGGTTCGTAATAGAGAAGGTGCCCCCTGAGTTCGAGGTCAATACCTTTGAATGTATTTTTTAGGTTAATATGCTCTTCAGTCTATCCTGGGTTCTCAAAATGCTTAGAGACTCTCATCCTCATCCCCTCTCCACATCAGTTTATTCACTCAGTCCTGTGCTGCTCCGTGCTGGATGAATTTTCCAGAACAGTGTTAGATTTACACAGAGTGGGCTAAATTGAAGATATACAATTGTAGTGGTTTCTCCTGAAATAAAACGAAACCCTGGGCATATATCCGAAGGAAACTAATTGGAAAAGATACATGCACCCCAATGTTCATAGATAGCAGCACTATTCACAACAGCAAGAAGCAATCTAAACTGTCCATCGATAAATGAATGGATAAAGACGTGCATATGTAAAATGGTCTATTACTCAGCCATTAAAAAAATGAAATAATGCCATTTGTAGCAACATGGATGGACCTGGAGATGATGATACTAAATGAAGTAAGCCAGAGAAAGACAAATAGCATATGGTGTCACTTATATGTGGAATCTAAAATATGACACAAAGGGACTTATCTATGAAATGGAAACAGACTCATGGACGTAGAGAAGAGACGGGTGGTTGCTAAGGGGGCGGAGCGGAGGGGAAGGGATAGACTGGGAGTGTGGGATGCGGAGATGCAGCTGTTACACGTAGAGTGGATGACACAGGGAACTCTGTTCAGCATCCTGTGGTAGTGAATCTGTTGGTCACCTCCACTGTATAAGGGGTTTGATTTAGGTCTTACCTGAATGGCTTAATGGTTTTCCCTACTTCCTTCAATATAAGCGTGAGTTTTGTAGTAAGGAGCTCATGATCTGAGGCACAGTCAGCTCCAGGTCTTGTTTTTGCTGACTGTATAGAGCTTCTCCATCTTTGGCTCCAACGAATATAATTAGTCTGATTTTGATACTGGCCATCTGGTGATGTCCATGTGTAGAGTCTTCTGTTGTGTTGGAAGAGGGTGTTTGCCATGACCAGTGCGTTCTCTTGATAAAACTCTGTTAGCCTTCACCCTGCTTCATTTTGTACTCCAAGGCCAAACTTGCCTGTTATCCAGGTCTCTCTTGACTTCCTACTTTTGCATTCCAATCCCCATGATAAAAAGGGCTTCTTTTTTTTTTGGTGGGGGGTGTTCTAGAAGGTGTTGTAGGTCTTCATAGAACTGTTCAACTTCAGGTTCTTAAGCATTAGTGGTTGGGGCATAGATTTGGATTACTGTGATATTGAATGGTTTGCCTTGGAAACCTATTGTCATTCTATCGTTTTTTTTTGAGATTGCAACCAAGTACTGCATTGAGAATCTTTTGTTGATTATAAGAGCTATTATGAAGAATTCTTGCCCTCACAGTAGTAGATACAATGGTCACCTGAATTAAATTCTCTCACTCCTGTCCATTTTAGTTCACTGATTACTAAGATGTTGACGTTCACTCTTGCCATCTCCTTCTTGACTGCATCCAATTTGCCTTGATTCATGGACCTAACATTCCAGGTTCCTATGCAGTATTGTTCTTTAAATATCAGGCTTTACTTTTACCACCAGACACATCCACAGCTGGGCATTGCTTCTGCTTTGGCCCAGCCTGTTCCTTCTTTCTGGAGCTATTTCGCTACTCTTCCTCAGTAGCATATGGGACACCTAATGACTTGGGGGGGTTCATCTTCTGGTGTCATATCTTTTTGCCTTTACATACTGTTCATGGGGTTCTCGTGGCAAGAATACTGGAGTGGTTTGCTATTCCTTCCTCTACTGGACCATGTTTTTTCGGAACTCTTCACTATGACCTGTCCGTCTTGGGTGGCCCAGCATGGCTTATAGCTTCACTGGGTTACGCAAGCCCCTTCACCGTGACCAGGCTGTGTTCATGAAGGAGAGGCTATTATATAGAGAATGGATAAATAACAAGGTCCTATTGTATGCAGAAGTCCTGCTGTATGCTGTATGTATGCTCTTTTCAATATCCTGTGATAAACCATAATGGAAAAGAATATGGCAAAGAATGTGTAGATATGTATAACTGAGTCACTTTGCTGTACAGCAGAAATGATCACATTGTAAATCAACTATACTTCCAAAAAAAAAAAAAAGTGGGATGCTAGCCTCTGCTCCCTTTCTAGTCAGACAGTTTATGTCGGTGTTGGGTTGACAGTTTGCAGCTCTAAAAGTGGTTGAGGGTGAGTGGCCACAGTGCCTCATTTTTGATTTCGAGGTCACCTATTTTGTCTTGTGAATGAGGCTTGAGCCAGGAGATGCTGAGCCTTCAGGCAGCTGAGGGCTGAATGGCCTCTTTCTATCAGGATGATGACAGCCATGTGTTGCCATGACCACAAACAGTGCTCTGAGCTTATTAAGCTAGAAAAGATGCGTCTCAGAAAGGGATGAGGAGTCCTAGGAGGAAAGAGGGAATGAGGAGCAGGACTGGGAACTGAAACTAGAGGATTACATATAGAAATGGTGTGGACTTTAAATTGGCTTTGTAAGCATTGAATATGTCCCTACTCAAAGCTAATAATAAATTGTGATTCTTAAATCTTTTTAGCTTGGAAAACCCATGGACCGAGGCCTTTTTTTTTTTTTTTTTAATGCTTATGATTATCAACTATAGCCCATAATTATTATTATTATTTTTTATTCAAGCAACATTTGTTGAGTACTTACTGTGTTTGTGTAAGGCTCTTTGCTGAATTCCTCTGTCCCTTAAGGAGGTAATTCTACAGGCACAACAGACATATGTAAGGAGTTCAACATGAATGACTTACATTGTTATATAAATACAGTGCTCACTGCATGCAGAGAGGTGTCAGTTACAGTGTAACTGATTTGAAAGAGACGAGAGAATAATGGAGATTTTTGGTTTGAAATTGAAATCATGCAGTCTTTAACAGTTCTCATACTTTAGTTGCAAATTTGGAGGGAGTTAATGAGTGCAAGGAGCTCCAACCAGTCCATTCTGAAGGAGATCAGCCCTGGGATTTCTTTGGAAGGAATGATGCTAAAGCTGAAACTCCAGTACTTTGGCCACCTCATGCAAAGAGTTGACTCATTGGAAAAGACTGATGCTGGGAATATTGAGGGCAGGAGGAGAAGGGGACGACAAGGGATGAGATGGCTGGATGGCATCACAGACTCGATGGACGTGAGTCTGAGTGAACTCTGGGAGTTGGTGATGGACAGGGAGGCCTGGCGTGCTGCGATTCATGGGGTCGCAAAGAGTTGGACACGACTGAGCGACTGAACTAACTAACGAGTGGATAACCTCAGCTGAGTTGTTTGTTGGAAAAAAATTTTCAAATGTTTGTTATATATTCACAGAGTCAATGGTATCATTAAAATTGCAAATATCTCAGTGCTTGCCTAGTGGATATGCACTGAAAAATTTTAAATTCATCAAAGATCAGAGAAGAGGGAATTCCCTGGTTGTCCAGTGGTTAGGACTTGGAGCTTTCACTGCTGTGGGCCTAGGTTCAGTCCGTGGTCAGGGAACTAAGACCCACAAACTGTGCCACCAAATAAATCAGAGACATTCTCAAGATCAGAGACACTCCTAGTGCATACAGTAAGAACTACAGCTATCTGAATTGTCCCGAGATTCAGTGTATGGCTGACCACTGCTGTGTTGTAAAGGGTTTGCTCTGACTATGCTCAGCACTGTGCATTAGTCAAGAGAGACTGACTTGCTACAAAATGCAGAAATCTCAGGAGCTCAACAGAATGAGAGACTTGCTGATCAGTCTGTCAGCCTACAGTCCTGTGTGTGTGTGCACGTGTGTGTGCGCGCGCGTGTGTGTGTGTGTGCTGGCGGATCGTGGAATGGGGAGTTGGGTGGTGAGAGGCTTTGCTCTGTATATTCAGGGATCCAGCTTTTCCTTCTTGGACACTCATCTTCCTTCAACTAGTGGCCCCCAGTGGGAGGGGGAGATGGGGTTTGTGCCTGGGTGAATTTTGTGGGCTGTGTTGAGAAATGGCCTACTTCATCCATGTTCCATTGGCCAGTTTTATGTCCACAGCTTAACTGAATGGAGCTTGGAAATGCAGTTAGCTGTTTCCACAAGAAGAAGGGAAACCCAGCTGTTGGTAAGGCAGGAGCAGTAGCTGCCGCAACTTGGATTTAATCGGATCCTGGAAATGTATGGTTTTATATGGTGGCTCAGTGGTAAACAGTCTGCCAGTGCAGGAGATGTGGGTTCAGTTTCTGGGTTGGGAAGAGCCCCTGGAGAAGGAAGTGGCTACCCACTCTGGTTCTCTTGTCTGGGAGATCCCATGGACAGAGGAGCTTGGGGGGTGATAGTCCATGGGGTTGCAAAAGAGTCAGACATGACGTAATGACTAAACAACAACAGCATGTCATTGATCACACGGAAGCCTGGTGAACACACACACACACGATTCTGTTGCACTGTCACAATCTTCCAGTGAGTGACCCATTTGTAGGAAATTCAGGTGTATGCCCCCAAAGAGGAAGGGTAGACTCCTCCCCATATCTGCACAAAAATGTGTAAACTCAGAGACGGATCAGCCTCGTGGGTGCCCACCCATTTGCTAAGAGTTAGCATAGCAAGTTGGAGAAGGAAATGGCAACCCACTCCAGTGCTCTTGCCTGGAGAATCCCGGGGACGGGAGAGCCTGGTGGGCTGCCGTCTATGGGGTCGCACAGAGTCGGACACGACTGAAGTGACTTAGCAGCAGCATAGCAAGTACACATGATTATTTTAGAATTTGAATTTTTAGAAACTGGTTTAAAGTGTATTTTGAAAATACACTTTACATTTGAGGGATGTTTGAAGTACTTGCTTTAGGCAACATGGAATCCTGAAAGGTTTTCAAGACAGGAATCACCATCTTGGACGAGTTGCTTCAGCTCTTATTTCTCAGTTTCTTCGTCTGAAATGGTGTGATGACTCTTAAAAGAGGCTGTACAAGTAGCAGACTTAGAACAGTGCCCTGTATGCATTGAACACTCTGTTGGCTGCTGGAATTAACCCTATCGTCGTCCTTCACTTTGCACCATGAGGGTCTGCCCTGGCACCGGGAGAGTAAGAATGCAGGGCAAGAGCGAGGACTCAGGCAGGTCTGAAGGCTGCAGTGACGCGGGTGGGGGAGGCTTCTTCCGGAAGTGACGTCTAGATACTGTGTGCTTTATGCTAGGCACTGTGCTGTTTCATCACACCTGTGTTTCATCTGATCAACACACCAGTCTTGCGAGCTGGATCAGCAGCATCTCAGGATGACTGATGAGGAAGCAGGGGACTGAAGAAGCTGTGATGTGCCTCCAAGTCATATTTCTAGTAAGGGACGGAGCTTCAGTAAGAAACCCAGAGGGGTGGCACTTTTAATTATTTTGGGGAACATTGAACATGATAAAGGTAAGGCTGAGAGTTTTAGTCTGTTTTGAGACAAAGAATATAGACGATATTAGGATTAAGTACTCTTTGCATTTGGAGTGAAAAGAGGAAGAAATTATCCTAAGAGATTTAAACTCATGGAATTCTACCCGGTGAATGAATTCAGCCACCAGCAGGTGTGGTCCACTGTTAGAGGTGGCTTGTATGTCTTTTGTGTCCAGAAAGGGAACATCAGCTAATGAGGGGGAACAGGGCTTTCTCGGGAAGCTCTGAAGCGATCCTTCTAAGGTCGTTGTTGTACTGTTTTGGCAAAAAGATTGGTGTGTTGCCTGAAGTGTAGAACAAGGAAAGCCCAAAACAAAGACCTTATGGGGTTCCACTTTTGAAAACAAAATAAAAAGATTAGACAAAGTGAATGTCCCAGGTCCTTTGGAAATAGGTTTGGCCCTCTCCTGAAGGCAATGGCACCCCACTTCAGTACTCTTGCCTGGAAAATCCATGGGCGGAGGAGCCTGGTAGGCTGCAGTCCATGGGGTCATTAAGAGTCGGACACGACTGAGCAACTTCACTTTCTTTTTTCTCTTTCGTGCATTGGAGAAGGAAATGGCAACCCACTCCAGTGTTCTTGCCTTGAGAATCCCAGGGACGGGGGAGCCTGGTGGGCTGCCGTCTATGGGGTCGCACAGAGTCAGACACGACTGAAGCGACTTAGTAGTAGCAGTAGTAGCAGTATGGAGAGGACTGTGTCTCTGATTGGCCAGTGGCCAAGGTCATCCCATGTTCTTTTCTCAGAGTGTGAATATTCCGCAAGCACTGTAATGGGGTGTTTAATTCTTGATATGGATCGTGAAGGTGTAGAGAATACCTTCAGCTGATACGTTGACATGTTGGTATTAGCATCTGGCTCCATCAGATTGATTACTGGTCCCACCTGAATTTTCTTAGTATGGCACCCATTTTCATAGCCTTATCTCCTTTGTGCAAACTGTCACTGACCTGGCACCTGGGTGACTCACCTGGTTAACTCACTGACGTTCGTCTCACTCATGGTATACACGTGAGGCTCCTGGTCTCTGGGAAGTTCTTCTTTGAGTACCTCCAACTTAGCTGCTGTCTTTTTGTTTTTGTCTTGCTCTAGATAATGTGAATTGCACTTGACCTGTTCGAGATGACTAGGAAGGGTAGAACCAGGAAATACAAGGATCGTTTCTTTAGCACCTTATGTTTTTCAAAACAGAGGTTGCTTGTTAACCATAATAATAAGGCAGCGTAAAGAAACATGGTTGATTAACCAAGAGAACCGGGTAGATCTTTATCCTCAGAATACTTCCTGAAGGCTTACTGGGTATAAACTGTGAGGCCAAGCATGCACGGCCTGTGTGTTTTCACCTTTAATCCTCAAACCAGCTCCAAGAAGGAAGCTTGTACCCCCTTTTTGACAGTTGAGAAAATTATCTCTCAGGTTTAAAAACTTGGTTGCTCGTCACAGGGCAATTGAGTAGTGGATTCAGGTTTGTTAGATTCTAAATCACAATTCTGTCTCCCCAGTCTGCAAATTTTGTGTCTTCCCAGAAATAATCGTCATTAATGTTTTTATGTATTCTGTTTATCATTATTCTCTTCATTACCTGCTTCGCAAAGTTGGGGTTATGCAGCATGTAGATATTTCTGTCTTGCTTTCACTCACTTCATTTAGGTTTGCGAACATTTCCCGAACCATTATTGGTAAATATTTAACTGTTTTACCAAGGTAGATTAATCAATATTTCTTGCCTTTTTGACTTCCTGGAGAAAACATGAACACCAAGAGGAAGCTGTGGGCTTGAAAGGTAGCATTGGATAGGTAACCATCAAGACGGGGCTTTCCAGAGAATGTGATAAGGTACAGGCAACCAGACAGAGTGCGGAAGGAGGCGAGGAAGTTTGGAAGTCTCTGCCTGCCTTAGAGTCTCATGCTGAGAGCAGTGAGGGGGGCACCGCTACCCTTGGGCCTGGCTCAGGGTGGACATGTGGCTCAGGGTGGGCGCGCAGTAGTGGATGTGGACCGAAGCCGGCGGACCGTAGGCGCCCAGCCCTCTTCCAGCTCTGTGAAGCATCAGCCGCGTGTGTACCCGACGTGTGTGTTGTTGGTGAAGGTGCTCGGGGAAAGTGCCACTTCGCATTAAGAGGTGGTGTCCTGAAGTGTTTAACTCCGCTGTTTACCTTTGTCTGGTGGTGCTGCAGGCTGTGGAGGAACAGGCCTTCCTGTGTTCAGCGGGGTGGGTGAGTGCTGGGTGGAGAGGAACACGGGGTCTGAGCCAGGCAGACATACGTGGAGGGGTGCTGCTGAGCCAGGCAGATGCATGTGGGAGGGCCATGTGCTGGTAATTCACACACATCCCCGTCACAGGCGACCCGGAGCCGGGGGCCGTGGGGTCCCCAGGGAAACTGGAAAGGCCAGCGGAGGTTGGGTCTCTCATCAGCGGCCCCCGCTCAGTGCAGGGGGCAGCCGGCACCCTGGGAACTGAGTGGGTCATGGGGGTTCCTCCCTCCCCGCGTCTAACTCAGAACTTCCTAACTTTTTAAATTCCATTTTTAAAATGTTGTATTGGCGTATAGTTGATTTACAGTGTTGTGCCGGGAGGAGGGCATGGGAACCCACTCCAGTGTTCTTGCCTGGAGAATCCCAGGACAGAGGTGCCTGGTGGGCTGCAGTCCAGGGGGTTGCAGAGTCAGACACGACGGAAGCGACTTAGCACACGTGCACACATAGTTGATTTATAGTATGTTAGTTTCAGGTGTACAGCTAAGTGAATCAGTTACATGTATACATCCTTTCTTTTTCAGATTCTTTTTCCTTGTAGGTTATTACAGAGTATAAAGCAGAGCTCCCTGTGCTACACAGTACCCTGTTGCTTACCTATTTTATATATAGCAGTGTGTGTATGTTAATTCCAAACTCCTAACTTATCTCTCCCTGCCACATTTCCCCTTTGGTACCATCTGTTTGTTTTTGGAGTCTGTGAATCTGTTTCTTGTAAATGAGTTCATTTATATCTTTTTTTATTTCACATATAAGTGATGTCATATGGTATTTGTCTTTCTCTGTCTGACTGACTTAGTACAATCATCTCTAAGTCCATCCATGTTGCTGCAAATGGCTTTCTCTCATTCTTTTCTGTGGCTAATATTTCATTGTGTATATGTACCACATGTTATTTATCCATAACTCAGACCTTGTCATCAAGGTCCCTGCTTTGGGCTCTTATCTTGGACTAGTCAGCTTTTAGGTGTGACCCGTTGAACCATGGTGAGGAGGTCTCCCTGTAGGTCATTGGCATTTCCTGAGCAGACGCTCTGGCTTCTGGAGCCCTACTGTGCTGCCAGCCAAAGTTGTTCTTATTTCTAAGATGCCACTTGGCCGTGTTAGCAACTGTTAATGACCTTCCTCAGTGGTCCAGATGAGAAGAAGAAAATTCAAGTTAGTGCTCAGAATTAAGGCAGCATGTTTCCTTGTGAAAGGCCCATCAGAGCCCGGGTGAAGTTTCTTGGCCAGAATGCACACTTCACTGAGACAAGGGACCAGTGGGGCAGGAACAGTTTTGGAATGAGTTGTACTGACTTCTTGAATTTTTAACCAAAACCACGTATTCGTTCTATGCTGGGGGCCACCAGTAACAGGTCAGAAGGGTGATGGCTCTCAGGGGATTTAGGGACAGAGGAGAAAGGACCAGGTCCATCTGTGATGACTGGACGAGGTTAGAGGTGTGCCTGAAGGAGCACAGGGTGGGGTAGGGCCTCTGTCATTCCCGGGGATGGAGGAATATTAAGACTTCCTGGGAAAGGTGACATTTACTCAGGATCTGAGCAACAAGTCACAGGTAGAGACAAAGAAATGCAGGAAGGATGTTCCTAGGCAGATGACATAGCACGTGTGCTTGTCTGAAGATGTGAAACTTGGGAGATGCAGTCTGTTACCGCAGCACGTGTCGAGAGATGAGACTGCAGAGAGGTGGCTGGCAGGGGGATTGGGAGGGCCCGGGGACCTGGGTGAGGAGCATTTTCTGGAAACCCGGGGCAGTGGGGGTGTTGGGTCTGTGAAAGGGTGATGCTAAGATCTGAAGGAGATCAGCCCTGGGATTTCTTTGGAAGGAATGATGCTGAAGCTGAAACTCCAGTACTTTGGCCACCTCATGCGAAGAGCTGACTCATTGGAAAAGACTCTGATGCTGGGAGGGATTGGGGGCAGGAGGAGAAGGGGATGACAGAGGTTGAGATGGCTGGATGGCATCATTGACTCAATGGACGTGAGTCTGAATGAACTCTGGGAGCTGGTGATGGACAGGGAGGCCTGGCGTGGTGCGATTCATGGGGTCGCAAAGANAAGACTCTGATGCTGGGAGGGATTGGGGGCAGGAGGAGAAGGGGATGACAGAGGTTGAGATGGCTGGATGGCATCATTGACTCAATGGACGTGAGTCTGAATGAACTCTGGGAGCTGGTGATGGACAGGGAGGCCTGGCGTGGTGCGATTCATGGGGTCGCAAAGAGTCAGACACGACTGAGCGACTGAACCGAACTGAACTGAAGGTCACCCAGAGGGAGCTTGGGCTTGGTGGGGGCAGGAGGCAGGCGTCCACGTGGGGGATGGAGAGACTGGGTGGAGAGCAGGGGAAGGGGAGATGCTGGACCAGGCCTGAGGGTGACAGGTGGGGAGGTGACTGGGTGTGGGAGGAAGGGCGAGTGAGAGGTCTGGGTCTGGGATGAACCCCCGCTTCCCACCACGGGGAGACAGGAGATCCTGAAGGCATGGGCAGGACTGAGTGCAGAGGTGCGGGGAGGCACCTTTGGAAGATCCCTGTGGGCGTGTTTGGTGGGCAGCGGAATATCAGGTCTGAGGCGGAATATCTGGGAGCTGAAGGTTTGGGAGGCATCCCCGTGGGGGTGATGTTTGGCGCTGCAGGAGTGAAGGTGCAGGTGCCTGCAGAGAAAAATGCCAGGAGGAGCAGCGAGGGGGCTGGTCGGCAGAGTGCTGGCTGGCATCAAGGACAAGGTGCCGCCTGACTGTGTCAGACACCCCAGAGGACGGACCTTACAGGTGGAGTTAGAACTGTCACCACAGATGAGGTGGTCCAGGGGCTGTGGCAGGGCAGGACCCTGGGGAGCACCACTGTAACAGGACTGATAGAAAGGAACCTGAGACCAGGGTCTGGGAAGGAGCAGGGAGGGAGATGGGGGTCTCCTGAAAGCTTGCCCGGGAGCTGGATGCAGGACACACATCCGGGAAGGCTGCCTGAAAGAGGAGGCGGGATGGTCGGTAAACGTGGGCCGATTCGGCGTCGGAGGTCCTCTGCGACCTGAGAGGCGGCACCAGGAGGTTTATAACCCTCATTGCTTTGTTCTGTGTGTGTGCCCAGACTCTCTTTGCGAGATCAGAGGAGTGCTGCAAAGGCACCCCGGCCCCATTTCCTAAAGGAAGCAGAAACTTCCTGGCTTCCTGCGGGGTCTGCCAGTTCTAAAGGATGGGAACAGTCCTGATGCAGAGTGTGCCTTGGACAGCTGACTGGGATTTCGTTAAGGGAGGACTTCAGTCACTCGGGTGGTATGTGTATGGTTTAATGGCTGTCTGGCTTGGGGTTGAGCCATCCAGGTAGACCCTTCAGAAGGCAGAAGGGTGGTGGGGGGAACCAGTCATCAGTATTCTTTTTCTGAAGTCTGGTTGTCAGTGATGATTAGGACCAAAGTGGATTCTGGGCATATTAAGCCTGGTTATTCCATATTAAGTCTTGAGGACCACAGACAGTGTTCCTTCTTTCTAAGACCCTTGAACAATTGCATTTATTCATTGTGTTTCCAAGTTTATTTCATCTTGGGATTTTTTTTAAATTATAAAAGCAGCATATGGTTTGTTATAAAAATCAGTGAAGGTAAATAAGGTTTAAGTCATCAACCTGCCCTTCCCACTTGCAGACTCTCCCCATGCTGGTAAGGTCTCTGGTGTGGGGCGTCACACTATACTGCTCTCTTGCCCCCTGGATTTTGAAGTCTTTGTGGGCCAAGGCTGTACCTCTTACTCACTTTTGCCTCTTTACCTTCTGCCACACAGCTTGACCTAAGTCTCCAGGGTCCACTAAATATTAGCGGCATAAATAATCTGATATGTGAACAGGTGAATGAATAGGGTGATCTCTTAGGCTTTGCCCTTGGGGCTGTTGCTTCCGTTTTAACTTCAGAGGGAAACTGGACACGAGAGAGTCCCCACGTTGGTCACTTTGATTTGCCGGAGCGCTTATTCTGTGGAAGGCGCTTTGTAACAAGGTGCAGCGTCTGCAGCCCCTCTGTCCAGCCTTAGGTGTAGATTTCTTGAATTATGTGAATTAATCTGTTTAGAAACCAGTAGATGGCTGGCAGAGAATCAATGAGATGAGAGGTTTAGCACATTCATGGCATTATAAGATGTGATCTTTATAATGCATTTTAAGTTCTTCAAAAGCACACCAGAAGTTCTACATTAAGTTCAAATAGTCAGGAGACATTTACTCTGCTTTCTCTGAACCTCAGGCACTGGGATGTTATCACAGATAAAGTGGAAGGAAGAATCCTGTCCAAGAGATGGCAAGTCACAGTCTGTCCCCAGAGGCCTGCAGACCATGTGGGCAAAACCATATTTGTAGGTATGAAAGGGAAGATGGAGAAAAAGATGAAAAAGTCCAGCAAATCAGAATGTCCTGCTGACCACAGACCACAGAGAAAGGGGATTTCAGGTATGATGGGAGCAAGACTTCTTTCTACCTGGAAATTTAGACTTTGGGTTTTGTTCTTCCTTCGTTCGCTTGGAGCAGTGTTTCTCCAGGTGGGCTCTGGGACCACCTGTGTCAGCATCCTTGTAAAAATTGCTTATTCCCTACCTTCTCCAAGGACTATACAGTCAGAATTCGCAGGGCAGGATCCCAGAGTCTGCATTTTAATCTCTAGGGCAACTAGTGTAAGTTAAACTGGAGCCAGAAGACACTTGAACCGCACTGTTCATAGCAGCTCTGATCACAGACATCAGTCAGGACACGGGGCAGCCTGGTGTCTACTGATGGACTACTGGATAAGAAAGATGTGAGATAAACACACACACACAGGAATACTACTTAACCATAAAAAGAATGAAATAACGCCATTTGCAGTGACACGGATGGAGTTAGAGATTATCGTACTGAGTGAAGTAAGTCATCCAGAGAAAGACGAATACATGATATTGCTTGTAGGTGGAATCTTAAAAAAAAGATACAAGTGAACTTATATACAAAATCGAAATAGACCATGGACATAGAAAACAAACTTACAATTACCAAAGGGAAAGGGGGGGGATAAATTAGGTGTTTGGGATTAATAGGTACATACTGCTTCACACAGAATAGATAACCAACAAGGACCTGCTAAGTCGCATCAGTCGTGTCGGACTCTGTGTGACCCCATAGACGGCAGCCCCTCAGGCTCCCTCATCCCTGGGATTCTCCAGGCAAGAACACTGGAGTGGGTTGCCATTTCCTTCTCCAATGCATGAAAGTGAAAAGTCAAAGTGAAGTCGCTCAGTCATGTCCTACTCAGCGACCCCATGGACTGCAGCCTACCAGACTCCTCTGTCCATGGGATTTCCCAGGCAAGAGTAGTAGAGTGGGGTGCCATTGCCTTCTCCCAGCAAGGACCTACTGTATAGCATATGTAATAATACTTAATATTCTGTAATAATCTATAAGAAAATCTGAAAAAGAATACATATACATACATGTATAACTGAATCACTTTGCTGTATAGCTAAAGCTAACTGTAATTTAAAAAGAGGCATCACCATTTAAAACAAGAAAAAAAAAAAAAAAAACCTAACAGAACCTAGACAGTTCCTGATGGTTTCAAGATCCTAGACAGCATTTAGGCCCGAATTTTTCTTGCCATGGACTAAATCCATGAAGTAACAGCTTAAGTACAGAAAATGATTTTTTGCACAGTCTAGAATTCAACAGTGTGTGGTACTAGTCCAGATGACCTCTCAGCAGAAGCAAACATTTCATCTTCTCACTGCCTTTTTGCCTTAAACTTGGGTGGAGGGCCTGGGAGGATTGGTTTAGGACATGGACATAGATGCAAACTTAACATATCATCTTCAGAGTGAGATTCAGCGGAAACACAGAGAATATTTTATACTAGTTCCCAGTGTTGAATTTTCTGTAATTGATAGAGACTGCATTGGTTCTGCAAGATTTTCTCAAAACCGTGGGTTATGAGAAATGCTCACTGCAGTTCTGAGAAGGATCGCTAGAACATTCACCTAGTGGCAACACCAGAATATGTATGCGTGCCTCCTGTGATGACTGCTTTCAGGGACACTACCAGTTTCAATGTGTAAGTTCTGAAATGTTTCTTTTTAAGAAGTTAAATGTGTTCCTAATAGCATACCTTTTCTTCTGTCAGTTGGCAACTTATATATTTAAGCCATTAAAGCTCTTTTCTACAGTATTGTTTGAAATTGTGTGAACATGTTTTTGAGCCCTTTATAAAATACTTTTGCACTCCGTTTTCTAGTTTAACTTTTTTTTTCTTTTTTTTCGGGTTATCTTTGAAAAAGTATACTTGTATCACAGGTAGAGAAATTTCTTAAAAATTGATTTTATTTAAAAACTGGAAGGAGACTGTTGAATTAGATTCAAACAGACCCCGTTTACATCTTTTCCCACCTCTTTTTCCCCACTCTTTCCCTCATCTTCCAAACAGCAGAACAGCCCTATTTTTCCCTCCCGTCCCTGTTCCCTCCCTTTGAAGCACTCTGATCCAGGCCTTAGTGTGTGCAGCTGTCCGTGTAGGCTGGGCTTCCCTCTAACAACAGAAAGAGCTTTCCCTGAAGATGGATGGTGGGCAGGAGCCACGAGTAATTGCCAGGTGGGTCGGGTACCGCACCAGCTTGGCTAGAGCCACCTCATCAGTGACCCCTGACCTGGCTGCATCTTAGATTCTGCTGAAGTAGGGTTTTTTTTTCAATGACATATAGTTGATTTGCAATGTTGTGTTAGTTTCTGGTGTACAGCAAAGTGGTTCAGTTATATAAATATATATTCAGTTATAAAATGCATGTTTACATACATACATATAAGTGTATATATATTTTTCAGATTCTTTTCCATTATAGGTTATTACAAGGTGTTGAATATAGTCCCCTGTGCTATGCAGTAGGTTGTTGTTAATTTATTTTGTATATAGTAGTCTGTGTCTGTTCATCCCAAGCTCCTGGTTTATCGCAGCTGCCTCCCCCTCCCGTTTGGTAACCATAAGTTTGCTTCCTATGTCAGTGAATCTGTTTCTATTTTGTAAATAAGTTCACTTGTATCTTTTTTTTTTAATTCCACATAGAAGGGATGTCCAATGATGTTTGTCTTTCTGCCCAGACCCCACCCAGGAGTCACTGGACTCTCAGGCCCCAGGCGATTCTGAAGTGCATTCAGGGCAAGGAACCAATGAGGTCAGATGCCTCAGTGTTTCTCAGGGGCTCCGAGGCACTTTCTGTCTGAGTCTCCAGGAGAGCTGGGTTGAAACGCAGAGTCCTTCTCCAGACCCCAGACCCTGCGATCTGTTGCTCGGAGTGGGCCCGGCCTCATCAGTGCGTAAATGTGTCTGCAATGTTGGGAGCCCCCAGCCTTGGGATCCTCAGTGGTGTTTTTAACCCGGTTGGCGAGGTGCCCGGGGAAGGCTGGTGGGAACGGCGGAGCGTCAGGGCTCTGGCCGGTTTGTCTAGGATGGGAGGCTTCTCCTCGCTTTGGGGAGGACGATGTGCTGTCCCCCTCTGTTCTCTGTGCTCCCCAGAGCGTGGCTCCGGACTCTGAATGACTCACCCCAGCCTGTGGCCTGTCAGCTGGCAAACACCGTGCCCAGTGTGGGGGTGTGAGGATGTTTATCGCAGCTGACAGGCGCAGATGCTAATTGGAAAGATGAAGGGAATACATTTACAAGGGTGCCACAAACAGCTTGCGGCCAGGCCTAGAATCCACGCGATGGGGCCCTGACCCCAGGGATTCATCTGCAGTTCAGAGGAGCGGGGAGAGGGCTTGTGGTCTCAGAAGATGGAGCGGACTTGGGTTGAGGGGAGCTGAAGCCTTCATTTCTGGGCCATGGCATCCCGGATCCTTTGGGAGACCTCGTTTCCCTGAGAAGTTTGGTGCCTAAATACCCGAGTTGTGATTTTATTCGTATTAAATGGAGGTAATTAAAAAATGAGCAGTAATTTTGAATGACAAAGTAACTGATGAATACAAATATTGTTTTTTAATTTGGGGCATTTAGTTGCTGTTATCTTGAGGTTTAAGTACAGATTATTTCAGAATCTATATATTTCGGGAAGAGGACAAGCAGAAAGAAGCCCAAACTGTGTGCGTCTCCACCCCCCCCACCCCCCACCCCGGGCAGGAGTCCTGTCTCTGTCTCTCCAATGCCCACTGCCTCCTGGGCGAGTCCCTGGGGTTTTGGAAAATGTGATAAGTGGGGGGATGGTGCCTTTGTAAAAAAGCTCTCTGCTTCTCATTGTTGTTATTTTCCCTGCACGCCCAGAGGAACAGCTGTGGCAGCCAGTGCAGGCCAGGACTACACGTACATCCTGAGTCTTATTTGACAATCCCAGATATGTTTAAGCAAGATAGAGCCAGGAGCCCAGCAGTCAGCCAGCCGGATTGGCATACAAGGCCCTGTGTTACCCGAGGGGTGAACAGCCCTCAGTGAAGCAGTGCGATGTACATACGGAGCTAGCTGGAAGTCAGCCCTCAGGGTTCCACTGCGGCTGGAAGCGTCTCTTTTTATGCACTCATCCTGTCCACGGCTGGTGTTTAGTCCTTGTTGTGTTCCAGTCCGGTCTTCGGCGAGGCCTCGTCTCGTGGTGTTGATACGTGACATGACCCCCAGAGCGAGCTTCCCGCCTCCCCTGGGCCTGCATACAGCCTTGCAGCCAGATGTGCGGTTTGTCGTTTGTGGAGGATGTTTCATGTCTGGGGTGTTGTCACTTGCTTCTGCTGTGGGGAGGGCTGTCTCCTGGCCTGTGGGCCCCCTCCCTCGTCTGCACAGGGGCCCCCCACCTTCCCCGGGGGTGTGGACGGTGTCCTCAGGCCTCCCCTTGGCCCCTGTGCCCTTGTGTGCTGCCTTCTGAGTGAAGGTGGGCATGAGAGTCCACGCCCCTTCACCCCACTTCTATCTGCTTCTCTGTCTGCCCTGTAGATGTCCGGAACAAAAAGGTCAAACCCAAACATGCTTGGTTTTCTCCTCAAGCCACAGACCCTTCCTCTCTCTCCTGAATTGCCAGGCATCCTGAAGGCTTTCAGCTGACCCTAGGCTCGCAGATGTCCACATTTAATGGAGCAGCAGGATTTATTTTAGATGGGATCGTGACATGGGATTGCCAAGTCTTTTTGATAAGAAAAACTCATTGTCATTTAGTGAAAAGCCAGGAGATTTAACCACCCTCCCCCCACCCCCCTGGCAAGGCTGTAATCTCTGATTAAACAGAGCCCAGGGCACAGCAGCCCTTGTGAACACATCTGTCCAGCTTCAGGATGGCAGAGTCACGTCACTGTCCCCCCATTTCCCGGTTTTGCCGGCCAGAAGCCCCACGTCTGAGGCCAGAAGCCCCACGTCTGGGACCAGAAGCGGCAGCTTCTGTGTGCCCGCCCCTCCTCTCTGTCCACAGGAGCTGGCGGGGGACCTGGCTGCCCCTCCTTTGCGGTCTGATCCCTCACATCGTCTCCGTGTTGGTGGCCCCTGGACGGTGCCCGCAGATCCCTGCGGGCAGCACGTGCTCCCCTGACCTGCTGGCCACCCCGCCGACCCGCCCCACCCTGGGGACCCTTTGCTCCTCGACCTTTCACTCTGCCCCACAGCTGCCTGTTGGGGCCCCCGGCTGCCTCAGCACGACACCACCCCCTCTGACTGTGGGTGAAATGACTGCCCGGGGGCTCTCGGAGCCCTGCTGGGTCCCCCGGGAGGTTTCCTGTAGCGTCTGTTTCTCCAGCACATGGAGCCGGGGGTCTGGCCCCACGCGTGTGAGGCCGGGACCCGGGTTTCCAGGCTCTGTTCGTGGGCGCGGGACCTCGGCTGTTTACCCTGGGCCTCCAGGCCCGCTCCTGCATCTGCTCGCGCTGACTGCTGTCCATCCTGGTGTTTGTTGTTGGGTTCAGACCACGCGCGGAGGCCCTCGGAAGTGGCAGCTCTTCTTGCCTGGAGCCACATGGGCGAGTGGCACGGGAGGACCCGGAGGAGCTCCTCTTTCTACCCAGACCTGTCGCTTCCTGCACCCAGCCTATCTGTCCCCTGCTGCCCTCTCGGTGCCTGAAGCTGCCGCTCGTGTCCTGGGTGGGTGGTGACAGCCCTCTGCCCGGTGACTGATCTTAAAGGGGCTGCTCTGAGCACCGGAGAGTGGAGAATGGCTTCACACCTCCCTCTAAGAAGTATAGGTGCGTGTGTGTGGTTGAAGTGTGTCTGTGTGTGTGTTGGGGGTCACATTGGCCAGTGGGCTCTGGTGCACCTTTCTTCCCAGAAAGTCTCGGGGTGTTCTGTTGAGTGTCGCTGCAGGTTCAGGGACTGTTAGAGTCTGGTACCCGTGTGCCTCTGAAGCGGCTGGGCTGCCGCTGGGTCACCCCTGGCCCCGGATCTCTGAGGGTGGTTCAGGGGTGCCTCCTGTTGCCCTGGCGCCGTTTGCTTGTGCTCTCTTCTTTTTTGTTTGCCTCTGACGTGGTTAAGCAGCAGGTTCTGACCTCAGCTCCTGCCGGTTCATTCAGCGGCACGCTTCTCTCAGGTGGGATACTGATGACGATGATCCGGTATACCCCGTGCCGATGGAGGTGTTGATGAGGGCTTCCCCTCTGATCTGAGTGCGTCGGGGTGAGAGGAGGTGCGGCACGTGCCCTGTTGATAGAAAAGGTGATGAAACCTGTGCGCCTGGGCGGGGCGCCCCTCCCTAGTCCTTCACGTTTATCTGCTTTGCTGCATTGCCCCATCCACCAGCCCATTGACCCTCTCAGTCTCTGCACTGCTGGATGAGGCGGAGGATGACCTTGGGAGGAGCCGAGGTCCCGGGCAGTGCAGGTGTCCCCTGACCCCAGGCCCAATGCAGGGGTCAGTCAATGGCGTTGCACACCGGCTCCGGGCCTGCGCGGTCATGCTACGGAGACACTGGTAACAAGATAGGCCTGGTCCTGGGGACTTCCCTGGCAGTCCAGTGGTTAGGACCTGGTACTGTCACTGTCGGGAGCCAGGTTCAATCCCTGGTTGGGGACCTAAGATCCCAGAAGTCACATGGTGTGGCCAGAAGGAACACGCGTGGTCCCTGAGCCAGCAGAGCACCCCTGGTGGGGAAGGCAGGGACTGGGAACATTTCGGTGTTAACAGATACTCACTTCAGAGCACAGGGCATGGTGGGAGGCCTCATCTATTTGAGGGGGTTTGGGGACAATACACCTGGAATTTGATGACGCTCTGGCGCCTTTTTGTCAATAGTGGCCTCATAGGAGCTACCTTAAGCAAGAAACAAGGACGAAATAGCTTAATATTCTGTACTTAGGCAAATACCATACTTAATTTCAAAGCTCCATCAGAGTCAAAAGTTGGTAAAGATTAGCCAAAGCAGAGAATTGAGTTTTGAACTTTTTCCTCTGCTACTTTGATATTTTTGTGATGTTCTCTTAAAAATGAATTATTAATTTGGCTTCATTTAATCAGAGGAATTAGGTGGAAAAAAACGTTCAAAGCTGCCCTCAGAGGTCCGTGGGCTGGAGCCCTCCCCCCAGGCTCCCTCGCTTACACCTTCTGGAGACGGGGAGATGGGGGGATGGGGGTCCCCCTACAGTGGTGGCCTTGCCTCCCTGAGGGGCACACGCTGGGGGCTGGCGGGTCGGGCCTTCGGGTGGAGGTGGCTGGTTTCTCTTGACCTCACAGGTTTCTTTCAGAGTCGGGATGACTTTATGGTCCAGAGCACAGGCTCCGGGGAAAGTGGGGTGAGACAGCCTGAGTTTTCCCCCCTGCAGTCCTGCTGACGAGCTTCCTTCTGCAGGGAGCGGGGGTTGGGGGTCACTTCCTTGGAGCTGTTGTGAGGATTTAAACCGGTTCATTTATGCAGAATGCTTGGAATCGTGCCTGACCCTTAGTAAGCCTGCCTCCCTTGTGGCTCAGTGGGAAGGAGACTGGGCTGCCCTGGCATTCAGGTGAGGGGTCCCGGGAGAGGAGCCGTCTGCGCTGGACGTGGCCTGCCCGCGGGACAGCGGAGCCAATGCCGTCCGTGCAGACGGTGACTGAGACGGCTCTTGCTCCATGTCCAGTAATAAATCTTCAACTTGCCAGCCTTCCACGGACTGTGTCTTTAGAGTTTTAAAATGTTATTCCTTTCAGTTTTACCAAATTATGTGATGTTGATCATAATTTGCTTTCTTTAAGCCTTTCAGTTCTCTTTTAAACGCTCTCCTTCCAATTTTTAATCAATTAGCACGGGTTAGATACTCTTAGAGAAAAGTGTGAAAGTGTTAGTCGCTCAGTTGTGTCCAGCTCTTTGTGACCCCATGGAATGTAGCCTGCCAGGCTGCTCTGTCCATGGAATTCTCCAGGCAAGAATGCTGGGGTGGGTAATCATTCCCTTCTCCAGGGGATCTTCCTGACCCCGGGATCTAACCTGGGTCCCCGGCATTGCAGGCAGATTCTTTACCAGCTGAGCCACCAGGGAACAGCTACCACGTATGTAAGGCTTTCTTTTTGCTTCAAATGTCCCAGTCTTCTCAGTGGAGAGAGCCTAGTACTATAACTGCAGACATCATACAGGTCTTGAACCCAGGAGAAGAGATGCTCTTTATACAGAACCAGTGAGAAATGCCATTTATTCAAAAAGAACTTAGGCTTCTGTGCACAGGGACTGTGGTCACAGACTGGGCAGGCTGTCTGCATGCAGTTCTCCATGAAAGGAAAGGCCCTGGAAGGTTCTGTACTCACACAGACAGAGGTGAGGAACCATGAGGTCACACAGTCCAGCCTGTGTCCATCACACGGTGGGCCCTGCGTTGGTGATAGCTTTTCAGGAGAGGTGCTGGTCCGCCTTCAGGCTCCTGGGCGTCCAGTTCCTTGTCGAGGGATGTAGACTAAGCCTCTGTATTCCTTTAGTAGGTTAGGGGGCTGTGGAAGGTGGAACCGCATCCTGATGTGTTAAAAGTGGTTGCTGTGAAAAGGAGCGCCAGGAAGGGCAGCCCTGTCCTTCTGGATCACTTTCTAAATGACAGAATCTGCGGCGAGAAGCGTGTTCTCTCTCAGAAGCCCTTGGGCTCTTGGTGCCAGGGTGGTTGTCCGCTTGGTGGTGGTGAAGATGAAGATTTTTGGCACTGCAGAGTTTAGGGCTGATTATATGTCTCCTGGATACAGGTGATAGTAATGGTTATATTGGTAAACAGCAGATTTGGTATTTTTACTTTTTAAGTAAACTCAAAGCAGTTCTGATTCAGAAATGAGGAAAGTTTAGAGTGGGTCCAGATTGAAGGTTATCTTAAGAAAGTTGTAGGGAAGAGAATGCTTAATTTTACTATCATTCTCAGATATTTTATAAATATCAAATTTTATGCTTTTATTCTTGGACATACATGAGATAAAGCCTGTTTGAATTCATGAAAAATGTGATTAAATTTGTTTTTTTTTTTAACCTTTTTAAAAATCTGTATAGAAGCTTGAAGTAAGCTGAATGTTGGCAGTTAGGAGTTTGGGGGCACCTTCTTTAATGAGATGAAAACTTCATGAGTTATTTCTCATATTTGTATGTTAATAAATATTCATTCAGGGTTTAATTACTATTGCTTCTCAGTTAAAACAGCAGCAGAAGCTCTCAGTCCTCTCATCTCTGTTAATCACACTGCTCTCCTTCAAATTATCCAACCCTCATTCACAACAACATGAGTGGACTTAGAGATGATCATACCAAGTCAGGAGGGGAAGACAGTTACCACGTGCCGTCACTCACATGCGGTATCCAGGCATGACACCGGGGAACCCGGCTACGAAACACACACAGGCTTGCAGACGCGCAGAGCGGACGTGTGGCTGCTGAGGACGCAGACACAGACTCGCAGACTCGCTGACTCACTGACATGAAGGGCGGACGTGTGGCTGCTGAGGGACAGACACAGACTCGCAGACATGATGAGCGGACGTGTGGCTGCTGAGGGACAGACACAGACTCGCAGGCGTGACGAGCAGACGTGTGGTTGCTGAGCGGGCAGACACAGACTCACAGACTCGCAGACGTGAAGGGCGGACGTGTGGCTGCTGAGGGAACAGACACAGACTTGCAGACGTGACGAGCAGACGTGTGGTTGCTGAGGGGGGACTGGGGAGGGTGGAGTTGGGGTTTGGGGTTAGCAGGTGTAAGCGTTTATGTATAAATAAGCAACGGGTCCTACTATAGGGCACAGGGAAGTATATTCAATATCCTGTGATAAAACATCATGGGAAAGAAGACTTAAAAAAAAGAGTGTATAGAGGACTTCCCTGGCAGTCCAGTGGTTAAGAGTCCAGGCCTCCACTTCAGGGATTGAGGGTTCACTCCCTGGTCAGGGAACTAGGATCTCTATCGCAGGCAGCTTGACCGAAAAAGAACAAGGGTGGGTGGGTGTGTGGGTGTACATATCTATATCAGATATATATATATATATATATATCTCTGCTGTATAGCAGAAATTAACACAATACTGTAAATCTAACTACATTTCAACTTTTAAAAAATGCTCAGCCTTGAATGGAAAACAGTGGTCCTCTCTACTGACCACCATCCAGTGTAAAACAAGAGGCCAGGAGATTGCGCCCTGTGGTTTGTGTGCTTCTTTATCCTTTGACAGCCCTACGCTGCAGCTGTGATTATTCCTTTTTTAGAGGAGTAAACTCCGTGTCTGGCAAGTTAACTGCAAACACTCAGCCTCGTCTTGGGAGTCTTCTGTCAAGAGGTCTCTCTGGCCTTCTCCGCAGACACTCCTGCACTGATGCCCTGAGTTCAGGCAGCTGTGCCCAGGGCCGACCCTGTCCCTGCTCAGCATTCAGGATCACGTTTCTGCCTGTGCTCCTCTCTTCCTCTTATTTATTTATTTCCAAGCATGTCTGCTTTGTCTCATTGTATCCTTTCTCTGAACTTCTGCAACAGTTAAGGTATGCTGGTATTATTTGAAAATATCTGTTGATGAGCCATTTTACAGATGAGGAAATCAAGGCCCAGGCAGGTTAAGTAGTTTGTCAGGCGCCATAGACCTGGTAAGTGTGGAAAACGTGCACATCGGTCTTGTGACTGTTTGGATTTGATGGATGACTAATTGGATTCAGAAAGAGACCGTTTAGCAGCTAGCAGGATAGTGTAATACATAGAATAGACAATCCCTGTGTAGCACAGGGAATTCTGCTCAATATTCTGTGATAACCTATATGCAAGAAAGAATGGATACACGTATATGTAAAACTGAACTACTTTACTGGACACCTGGAATGAACACAACATTGTTAACTGTACTCCAGTGCAAAATAAAAACTAACAAAAAGTAGTGTAGTCTTCTAGAGGACTGAAGCCTGAACTGGACGGATGATAATGTGAGTGGATAGGAAGGATGGGCGGGGAAAATAACAGAGAATGACAGAAGGGTTTGGAGACTGCGTGTGCGTGGCAGCGAGAGAGGGTGTGGGGAAAGGGACTGAAACTACAGGTCTTAAATGAGGTTTGTGCTCAGCCTTGACCTCACGGAGAAGTGGTTTTTTATCTGTATTTTTTTCATATGCTTAGTCTTAAAGCTAACATTTATCCAGAGCAAAACACTGGGAAGACAGTTAAAGGGGATTTCAGCTGGGAATAACCTGCAAGCTTTATGCTCTCTCTTATGAGGGGCCTAGGACCAAACAGTTTTCTTACTGGTCAAAACAGACTGGGGGATATTTTCTGACTCAGGTGAGAGAGCAACTGTCTTTGCAGAGGCTTAGCAATGTGAGTTTCTCATTTATTCCTTCATTCATTCAGCTCTGTGGGCTGCTTGAACTTAATATAGGCATCCCTCAGCATCTGGGATGCTGTAACCCCTTATATAAGACAAAAGACGGACCTTTGTTGGCAAAGTAATGTCTCTGCTTTTGAATATGCTCTCTAGGTTGGTCATAACTTTTCTTCCAAGGAGTAAGCGTCTTTTAATTTCATGGCTGCAGTCATCATCTGCAGTGATTTTGGAGCCCAAAAAGATAAAGTCTGACACTGTTTCCACTGTTTCCCCATCTTTTTCCCATGAAGTGATGGGACCAGATGCCATGATCTTTGTTTTCTGAATGTTGAGCTTTAAGCCAACTTTTCCACTCTCCTCTTTCACTTTCATCAAGAGGCTTTTTAGTTCCTTCTTCACTTTCTGCCATAAGGATGATGTCATCTGCACATCTGAGGTTATTGATATTTCTCCCAGCAATCTTTATTCCAGTTTGTGCTTCTTCCAGTCCAGCGTTTCTCATGATGTACTCTGCATATAAGTTAAATAAGCAGGGTGACAATATACAGCCTTGACATACTCCTTTTCCTATTTGGAACCAGTCTATTGTTCCATGTCCCATTCTAACTGTTGCTTCCTGATCTGCATACAGGTTTCTCAAGAGGCAGATCAGGTGGTCTGGTATTCCCATCTCTTTCAGAATTTTCCACAGTTTATTGTGATCCAACCATCACCAAACAATTATTTAATTACAACTGTAACAGATTTCAGGAAGCTGAAGCCCAAGGAAGCTGAGAGCAGGGGAATGCAACCTAATCTTGGGGCCAAAGGAGGTGTCCTTGAGGGTGTGGCATTTTAGCTGGGTATTTAAGGAGGAGTGGCTGTTCCCCGTCTTCAGCTTTCTGTTCTGATATTTTTAGTAACTTAAAGCAAACCAGTAATCAGGACTCTTCAAACCACTGTCTTGCTTTCCTTGTATAAAGCTCTTATTTTTACAGGCAAATGCCTTCTTTTCTTTCAAGTTAGGAACACACATAAGGTAGAAGGAAACAATCTTTGGAGTTCAGAGCTGTGTTCCATTTGCTGGTTTTGTGTGCGAGCAGGTTTGCCCAGGGAGGGAGTGCCTTCCTGCGAGGCGGACCTCGCCCACCTCCGTCTGGACTGGGTCCATCTGTTTTCTTCGGCAGTTGCTGTTTCTACCTTCAGAGTCCCTGACTCCAGACCAGCCCTGACCAGAGTTTCTGGCAACCACTGCTCATGTGTTCCTTGGTAAACCCATCATCCTGAGCTTCAGGGATGCTTCTGATGCTCTTTGAAGTGTTGAGGATTTCCACTCAATTAAGAAGCCTTCATTCTTTCTCTGTGTCCTTGATCTTTTCTTCGGAAAGCTGCCATATGACGTACATGTGGGTGTCAGCTTGACCTCCTTCCTGAGCGCTTGTGAGGTGGCAGGTGCAGCCGTTGCACTTCTTGTCTCAGCCTTAGAAAAACCTGCTCAGCAGGACCTGGCGTGGTGGCTGAGGAGGTGCAGTCAGGAGTGCAGACCAGCCGGCACTGTTCCCCTGGGTGGCCTCGCCTGCCTGAATAGCCGTGCTGCTCCTGTAATGGAGGGAGGTTCCTGCCTTCGTTCTGTCTTTTGTTTTTTGGTCTTTTCGTTTTTTAAAAAATTGAAGTATAGTTGATATACCGTATTATGTAAGTTATAGGTACGCACTATAGTGATTCACAGTTTTTAAGGCTTATACTACATTTATAGTTACTATAAAATGTTCCCTGTGCTCCCTGTATTGTACAACATATCCTTGTAGCTTTTTATATCCAATAGTTTGTACCTCTTGCTCCACTCCCCCAACACCCCTCCCTAGTGGTGACCTCTAGCTTGACCTCTATATCCCTGAGTCCGCCTCTTTTCTGTTACATTCACTAGTTTGTTCATTCTTATGCCCAACAGTGCCATGACCTCAGCCCTCAGTAAAGTGACCGCTAACGGGGGCGGGGGGTGGGGGCAGTTCATCATCTCTGAGCCTTAGTGTACACTTTGGGTAATGGAAGTCACATTCATTTATGTTGAAGTTACATAAGAAAATGGGCTTCCCTGGTAGCTCAGATGGTAAAGAATCTACCTGCAGTGCAGGAGAACCAGGTTCGATCCCTGGGTCTGGAAGAATCCCCTGGAGAAGGAAGTGGCAACCCACTCCAGTATTTTTGCCTGAAGAATCCCATGGACAGAGGAGCCTGGTGGGCTACAGTTCATGGCGTTGCAGAGTCGGACACGACTGAGCAATTTCCACTTTACTTTACATAAGGTAATATGTATAAAAGGTCTTGCCACTGTATGTGTGCCTCAAGGCCTACAAATGTTTGTGTGTTTTAAAAATTCATTCCAGACTCAACTGAAGACAAACCATATATATACATATATACGTCTTGTATATGTGTGTATGTACGTGCTCATATATGTGTTAATATGTATCTCTATGTGTGTGTGTATATGTATGTGTATATATATGTGTGTGTGTCTCTGTGTGTATACTGCTATTGTACTTATGAACTAGGACCATAAATAATGTGTGTTCTTTACTACCTTATACAACCAATTTTTTAAATTGAAGTGTGTGTTCTTTACTAACTTACACGACAAGGCAGAGACTTGTGTGAGGCAAACGTCACCGCAGATTTAAATATTTGCAGCTTTAAAATTTGTACTGAGAGCTTGTCTGTAGCTTCTGATGACTGTGCAGCTTTGGTGCAAGGCGTCCATCTTCCCCTGACTTCTTCTGTCTCTCTTTACCTCCAGTTTAGAAATATCAGGTATGTTTAGGCTCTGCTTGCCTTTGTCGAGCTGCTGGAAGAAACAGCATGGGACCAGGAGAAGCTCTTCTGTTTCAGCCCTTCTTAATGTTGCGGGCTCAGCCATGGCCGCCTTCGTGACCTCACAGACTGTAGCTCGCTAGGCTCTTCTGCTCGTGGAATTCTCCTGGCCGGATACTGGAGTGGGTTGCCATTTCCTCCTCGGGGGATCTTTCCGACCCAGGGATTGAACCTGCGTCTCCTGTGTCTCCTGCATTGGCAGGTGGATTCTTTACCACTGAGCCACCTGGGAATCACTTCTTAATGTTAGTATGTCCAAAATAATGTATTCTTGAAATTAAATGCTATGAACTAACCTTTTCCAGCCCTGAAAGCTGTTATCTCAGGGTTTAAACAAGAGGAGCTTAAAATAGCAATTTCGGTCATTTCAAGTATTGCAGCATTTAGTGGCAGGTAAACATGGGGGAAAATATTCAGCCTCATTAGTAATCAAAGGAATAGAAAACAAAATGTTACCAGCCTATTTTACTAACAACACGGGCAGTTTTAAAATGTAAGAGACGGAAAAGAGGGGAAGATGTTGAATCGGTAGCGGAAGCATAAGGGTGTACCTCGCCCCCTTGTAAGCAGTTTAGCAGCGTTTGTTAGTGCCTTTGGCACAGTGATTACCCTGTGGGAGCTTAGCCTAAGGATGTAACCAGGAGTGAGCATAAACAATTATCACCTTAGGACCTTGGAAACAACCTAAATGTCCAGCAATTGGGGATTGGTTACGTGGAGTATGAAGAGATAGGCAGTGGACTTTTCTGCCACTAAGAATGGAGAACTATTTGGAAAAATAATGACGGGGGAAAGTTTGTAAAATAACATAAAGTGAAGCATTGTGTATATGTACCACAGCTTCTTTATCCATTCATCTGTCGATGCACATGTAGGTTGCTTCCATATCCTAGCTGTTGTAAATAGTGCTACAGGAAACATTGAGATACACGTGTCTTTTTCAATCATGTTTCTCAGGGTGTATGCCCAGTAGTGGGATTGTTGGGCATTTGAGTCGGTTCTAATGAAGCAGATGAACCTAGAAAAGCAAACGTCGCGTGTTGACGTTTATGGTACCAATGAGCCCATTTGCAGGGCAGTAACAGAGACACAGACATAGAGAGCAGAATTGTGGGCACAGTGGGAGCAAGAGCGGGTGGGGTGAATGGAGAGAGCAGCATGGGAACATTACATTATTATGTGTAAGGTAGACAGCTAGTGGAAATTTGCAGTATGACTCAGTGAGCTCAGACTGGTGCTCTGTGACAACCTAGATGGGTGGGAGGTGGGGGGAGATTCAAGAGGGAGGGGGCATGTGTATACTATGGCTGATTCATGTTGATGTATGGCAGAAACCAACACAATATTGTAAAACAGTTGTCCTTCAATTAAAAATAAACAAATTCTAAAAATGCATACTTTAGAATACTTTGTACTACTGAAACCATATGAACACTTAGGGGGATTTGAAAAGCCTCGTGGGAATGACAACAGTGACTTTTGATGAGGTGATGGGACTTGGTGGAGGGGATTGTTTTTAATGTTTTGCTTGAACATGCTTCTGTTCAGAATAGATCTTCTATCAGGAAAGCAAATATAAACGTAGAAAAAGTACTTTGGAAATACATGCCACATTTGAGCAGAGGTAGTCGTGTGCAGATACTTCCTGGTGCATGTTGAGGGCGATAAAAACAGCTAACAGTGGTGGTCAATGATAGACATTTTCTTTCCTTCTGCAGATATTCCTGAAATTCCAGAGAGCATCTCATTCTGTAAAGCACTACAGATCGCTGACTTCAGCGGAAACCCATTGACTAGGTAACCTCTCTGCTTGCTTTTCTGACCATAGTACTAAGGGCACCTTTTCTGTCCTGGCTCAGTTGTGAGCCCACTGACTGGTGGATTCCAGGCACCTGTGGTGCCAGGGGGACTGAATTATTTTTAATGTTTTGCTTGAACATGCTTCTGTTCAGAATAGATCTTCTATCAGGAAAGCAAATATAAACGTAGAAAAAGTACTTTGGAAATACATGCCACATTTGAGCAGAGGTAGTCGTGTGCAGATACTTCCTGGTGCATGTTGAGGGCGATAAAAACAGCTAACAGTGGTGGTCAATGATAGACATTTTCTTTCCTTCTGCAGATATTCCTGAAATTCCAGAGAGCATCTCATTCTGTAAAGCACTACAGATCGCTGACTTCAGCGGAAACCCATTGACTAGGTAACCTCTCTGCTTGCTTTTCTGACCATAGTACTAAGGGCACCTTTTCTGTCCTGGCTCAGTTGTGAGCCCACTGACTGGTGGATTCCAGGCACCTGTGGTGCCAGGGGGACTGAATTGCTGCCCACACAGCAATGCGGGGACAGCTCTCTGGAGTCTGTCCCGGGGGTGTCTCTGGGCCACGTGGGCCCATTTCTAAGATTTCTCCAGACTCTAAGCAACCTCAGAAGAAAGAAAGGTACTTTTTCTTTCCATTTCTTTTGTTTGTTTTTAAAGTGTCTAGAAAAATTGGGATTAAGTGAAAACTTGGGAGTCATCTATCTCAAAATTGCTTGGGTCTTCTTGGGTATGGAGAATGCTCTATTTCACTTTGTTTTTCCTATTCCTGCTTATTTTTAAGAAGTAAATGTGTCTTTAATTGTGTTTTTTCTCCTTTGAATTTCAGTCTCATGTTACTAATAATGCTTATTTTTATGGAAAATAGTGTTCTAGTAAGCTCCAGCCCGGTTGCTTTCTGACTCACCACTGTCGTCACGTCTCATCCTCTTTCCTGACCATCCTTGTCCGTGTGGTTGTCCCTCTTCCTCAGACATTTCCGTAGCCCCCACCCCTATGAGGTCAGGTGGGAGCTCCTACCGTGCTGTGAGTCTCCTCCACCCCCTGTCTGACCTCGGCCTGCCTCCCGGCCTTCCCTTCCCTCAGCTGCCTTCTCTGGGCTGGTCCTCGATTTCCTTCCCGCTCTGTTTTGACTGTGCCAGTCCCTTCACTCACCTTTCGGATGCAGCCCACGCATCCCATTCCCGCAGGTCCCTTTCCTGGTGGCTCCCACGGCCCCTCTTCTGGGCTCTGTGATGCTCTCTGAGTACTTCTGTCATAACGCGGGAGCTCTGCACGTGAGTGATCGCTCCGAGCCGGGCGCCTGGCCTGGACTGTGTCCCTCTGTCACTTAGCTTGCACCTGCTGCCCTACTGTCCTTTCTGGAAAGGAGTGAACCCTCAACTAGTGTTTGTGGAACCAAACTGAGCTGCTTGTGCTGAAGGCAGCTTCTGGGTTAGGCAGCTGAGAAACACTCACTGTATTGCCCGGGAGCTTTTTGTTAGCTCTCCAGGTGCTTAATCCCCTTTTCTGTTTCTTAGGCTTTTTCCCCTCATGTCTGCCGACAAGTGACTTGACCATCATCCCCAAACTCTGGATCAGAACACATTGCATCATATGAGGCCTTACTCAGTTTTCACCCTGGCCTCCTCTTTGGCAGGTTTCTTGAAGGAAAGCTGTTTTAATGTGGCAGGAGTGTTCTTTCAAGAATTATGAGTTAAGAATCTATGAGTTGAAGGGGCCTCAACAATTATTCAGCATGGCCTACGGATTTTATCACTGAAGCAGCTGAGGATCCAAGAGATGGAACAACCATTTAGAATCACGGAGCCGCCGAGTGACAGCTTAGACTAGCTTTCCTCTCTCCCCACCGTAAGCCTGGCCTTCCTCAGCCTAGCCCATCACATCACTAGCTTGGCTCTTAATGTTAACAGCCAGTGAAAAAGCAAACTGGCCACTTAAAAATATATTTTCCTTACATTTAAGATCATTTTAGCTAGTTTAAAAATTTTATATATATATATGGTTTTATATATATATATAGTTTTTTTTTTCTGGAAAAAATTCAGAACAGATAAGTTGCATCTTTTGAACTATAGATAAAAAAACACTTCCCTCTATTACACTATGGAAGAGGTTATTGTTGTTGTTCAGTCACTCAGTTGTATCCGACTCTTTGCGACCCCATGGACTGCAGTATGCCAGGCTTCCCTGCCCATCACCAACTCCCAGAGCTTGCTCAAACTCATGTCCATCAAGTCGGTGATACCATCCAACCATCTCATCTCTGTCATCCCCTTCTCCTGCCTTTAATCTTTCCCAGCATGAAGGTCTTTTCTAATGAGTCAGTTCTTCGCATCAGGTGGCCAAAGTATTGGAGTTTTAGCTTCAGCATCCATCCTTCCAGTGAATATTCAGGACTGATTTCCTTTAGGATGGACTGGTTTGATCTCCTTGCTGTCCAAGGGACTCTCAAGAGTCTTCTCCAACACCACAGTTCAAAGGCATCAATTTTTCAGTTTTCAGCTTTCTTTATGGTCCAACTCTCACATCCATATATGACTACTGGAAAAACTATAGGTTTGACTAAATGAACCTTTGTGTGCAAAGTAATGTCTCTGCTTTTTCATACACCATCTAGGTTTGTCATAGCTTTTCTTCCAAGGAGCAAGCATCTTTTAATTTAATGGCTGCAGTTACCATCTGCAGTGATTTTGGAGCCTAATAAAATAAAGTCTGTCACTGTTCCCATTGTTTCCCCATCTGTTTGCCATGAAGTGATGGGACCGGATGCCATGATCTTCGTTATTTGAATGTTGAGTTTTAAACCAGCTTTTTCACTCTTCTCTTTCACTTTCATCAAGAGGCTCTTTAGTTCTTCTTCACTTTCTGCCATAAGGGTGATATCATCTGCATATCTGAGGTTACTGATATTTCTCCCAGCAATCTTGATTCCAGCTTGTGCTTCTTCCAGCCCAGTGTTTCTCATGATGTACTCTGCATAGAAGTTAAATAAGCAGGGTGACAATATACAGCCTTGACGTACTCCTTTTCCTATTTGGAACCAGTCTGTTTTTCCATGTCTGGTTCTGACTGTTGCTTCTTGACCTGCACACAGATTTCTCAGGAGGCAGGTCAGGTGGTCTGGTATTCCCATCTCTTCAAGAATTTTCCACAGTGGAAGAGTTGGCAGCTTTGTAAAAACCATTCCTGAGAATGTATTTCATCGATTATGAAGGCCCTCATTAGTACTCTCATAGAACTCTCTATATTAAATGTCACACAGCATAGGATTTGTTTTTTAAAAAAGGAACCTGGAAAGAGGAGAGAAATGAAAGACTCTAATCTAGAGGCCATCACCAAGGCAAGAAGCCCTCACTGCCCCCTGCAAAGAATGAGTTATGTGTTCTCTTCTGCATCTTGCAGATTTATGTATAAAGACTTTCAGCATTTTAGATGCAATGAATCTTTTTGCCTTCAGTTGGTGTTTTTTAAGCCCCCAATACTGGTAACCATAGAAATATTGAAAGTAAATTTTCTTTATAAGTATTTAAATAATAATTTTATTTTGAATCTTCTCTGTTCAGTAGAGTCTAAGAGAAGTATGCAGAATTTCTTTTTTGTGTAGAACATTGTGAAACATATAATCATCTCACATGATTGGCATCTTTGATCAACTCCAAAGAAAAATATTAAGAAAGTAGCAATTGGCTGTCAGCTGATTAATTGTAAGTAATCTGTAGCTTTGCTCTGGGTATTATAAGCTACAGGAAAAAAAAAAAGCAAGCAGCTGTCTTATGTTTTATGATATCTTGTGGGCTAAAATTTCTCTCTGTTTTCTGTTAATCAATAAAGTGTTTTCACTCTTAGGCACTTCCAGCTGCAGGAAGTAGTTACCTTTTTCTTTCATAGAATGCTCAGTAGGCTCACGACACTTTTTCTCCTTTATTCTTACAAGTTGTATGTCGTCCTTCTTTATTTCTGGATCACTTTATCAACAAGTATTTATCATGCCCCTGTACTGCCAGGTAAACCAAGTCCTTACTTTTTTTTCCTTATAGTTAGAAAGACAAGACAAACATGCCACATATAATGTAATTTTAGGAGGTTCTTTCAATCAGCAAATAGAAGAAGAAATCATTATAATTATGTTCACTGTACACTATATATGCGGATCTCTTTATTAATTATAACATTTTTTTGTTGTTTTTTTTAGATTGCCAGAAAGCTTTCCTGAATTACAGAATTTGACATGTCTTTCTGTAAATGACATCTCACTGCAGTCTCTGCCTGAAAATATTGGCAAGTAAGTTAAGTTTTTGTGTGAAGTTTGCTTATGTCAGGGTGAATGGGCATTTATATCAACTCCACCTCCTTTCATTTTTTGGCTCTTGTTTTACATCTGCTCAGAAAGCTGTTTACCCAGTCTTCAGTTTCCCCCTCAGGAAAGATCACAACCAGCTTCTGTGTGTGTTTGCATCCAGTTGCCCCTGAATTTTAATAATTAAAAAGGATGCTGCTACTTGTTACTGGTGAAGAACCTAATTTGTTTGGAGTGTTTTTCTATAAATGGATGGATTCTAGAGTAGTTAATTGAAGCGAAGTAGCATGTGTCATATAGGTGGTTATTAAATCCTGTTAGGAATGACTGCTCCTAGTAATTTCATTGAAAACGTACATCACGTGCCTTATACAGCAGCTCTGTCTGACAGGTTGTGCACGGTGGATCTGGGGACAGGGAGTGAGAGTGGAGAGCAGGCTTGGAATGGGGAGGGGTGAGGCGTGGCGAGGCTGTCAGGAGGGGATGGAGCAGGGCGGGCAGGGGACTGGCCCGGCCTGGTCCCCATGCTGGTTCCCAAGGTCAGGGAGCGCGGCCGTGGCAAGAAATGTAGGATCCTTTGAAGGAACTGTATGCTGGTGAAGCTGTTCTCTTGCACATTCCCACGGATGAGCTGATGGATGGAATTATCTTAGCAGGTCTTCTCCATCCCTTCAGGATGGATGGTGGCTTGAAGCAGGCCGGTGGCTCATGCTTGACCACTTGAAAGCCCACCCTGGCCGGCCAGCGCTGGTGGACCAGCGTGTCCCGCTGTCATCAACCATTTCTCTCATGCTCACCTGCCCTGCTTAAGTTCTGAGATAGAAGCTCGCTTTTTGGGAACTGCAGTGTATCTGGGTCTCTTCTGCAAAGGTTTTTCTTCCCAGGTGTCTGCAGTCCACTGTGTCCCCTCCTTGCTAGAGGGAGACGGCTGGCTGCCCCGTTTCTGCCTGCAGGCCTGTGTTTCTCTGCAGTTCATGCAGATGTTTGGACCCCGAGCCAGCATATGTGATGATTAAGAACTCCACCCTTTTAGCTCCGGGACAGGATAGACACAGGAAGGTCCCAGCACCCCGAGTTCATGGTACCCTTTGTGGAGGAAATCGCAGTGTTTTGTGGTGGAGAAAGCAGTCATTATGATGTTTTTGTGGAAACTTTTTGTTGTTGTTGTATTTGTTGTTAATACGCATATTTGAAAAGTATTCCAGCAATCATTGGATTTAATACATGCTAAGATGAGTTTCCCTGATAGCTCAGTTGATAAAGAATTTGCCTGCAATGCAGGAGACCCTGGTTCAATCCCTGGGTCGGGAAGATCCCCTGGAGAAGGGAACAGCTGCTTACTCCAGTGTTCTCGCCTGGAGAATTCCATGGACTGTATAGTCAATGGGTTCGCAAAGAGTCAGACACGACTGAGCGACTTTCGATCAGTAATCATGCCCTGCACTTCTGCTCTGTCAGGTTTCATGTATTTCTAATTAATACACTAGCCATGTAAATATTGACCTTGCCCGCCTCCTGCCCTCAGGGTCTCTGGAATCTAATTCTCTGAGCCCCTCCTCCACTCTCCTCCGGCTCCCGCTGGCCAGCTGGCTGCTCCGTCCATCCCCTTGTTTGTGTCTTTTTAAACAGGTTTCACGCTTTGAGAGAAAGCATGTTCTTATTTATAACCAGAGTGTTGCTCACATACCTCACTGCAGTGTTTTCAGGGAAAATGCTACTTAATAATCCTTTTAGGATAATTTACAGTATTTTTTATGCCACCTTTTTTGTTCATACCTGTGCTTGTTTTTGTCAGTGTTCAGGATTTCTCGTTTATCTGCAGTTTCTGTCAACAATAAGGGCAGTTTTTTGTTTTGAGTTTAGACCTGATCAGCTTAATATTATAGCCTCTCATATACTGTTTCCAAAATCTTAATACCACTTTGAGCCTGAACCCTGTAATGATTGATCACCTAAAAGGTAATACTGGACAGACAAGTGAATCAACTGATTCTTATTAGCTCAGATGCTAGTGGGAAATGGGGAGTTTCACGTTCCTGGTGGTGTTTGTTACCTTAGCCAGAGACTCTGTTGTTTGTGCCTGTTGGGCTTAGGGTTTGTGTGTCCGTTTTCACTAAGCAGAAAGAAAGGGAGGGCAGGCTCCTCCCTGGGGACGCCTGGGCCCCTCTGGTGTCCTGGACCGTGCTGGAAAGGAATGTGGCGCAGCCTTGATGCTGGCTGTCCAGGGCACCTCCTGTTGGCACGTGTATCCTCTACCAACCGACGCGGCTTAGCAGCAGCAACAGCATCACTACCTTAAATCATCATTTGTTACCAACGTTCCTCACTGGGGGGCTTCCCAGGCGGTGCTAGCGGTAAAGAACCCACCTGCCAGTGCAGGAGACATAAGAGACTGGGTTCGATCCCTGGGTCAGGACGATCCCCTGGAGGAGGGCATGGCAACCCATGCCAGTGTTCTTGCCTGGAGAATCCCATGGACAGAGGAGCCTGGCAGGCCGCAGTCCACAGGGTTGCAAAGAATCGGACACGACTGAAGCCACTTAGCGCTTCCTCATTGGGAGGGACTGCAGTTTCCCAAAGGATTCCCATGTGGTTGCTTTGGAGCATTTAACTAAATATTTAGTAACCAGAAAACTTCTTAGTGTCAGGATGGTACTGTAAACAGGGCACAAATAGCAGGTGCTGCAGAAAGCATGAAAAGGACGTTGAATGGCCACTTGCCTGATGGATACTCCCCGCTGTCCCTGTGGATGCTGAAGTGGAGGGCCGGGCGTGAGTTACCCTGCTGGTTTGGTCAGATGAGGCAAACACCTCAGTGTCGGTCCTTTCAGCCTCTGTTGACGATGGCAACCTGGTTTCTCCTTTCGGCGCCTGGCTTGGACAGGTGGCCTTCACTGAAAAAGCTGTGGATTTCTCCAGGGCCAAGCCAGGATTTCTCCTGCTCAGGCAGGACATGCCCACCAGCTTGCAGGACCTTGGAACTGAGGGCACCCTGTTCCCTCCTGTGTGATTTGCCAAGAGGCAGTTTGGAGGGCATTTGGATGTTGAGGGCAGAGCTGGAGCTGGAGTCCGGCTCTTCTGGTCCCAGGCCTGCTTTTCCCCAGCTCGCCCCCCGTCACTGTGGGACAGCCGCCCGCATGGCCCTGAGAGCCTCAGCGACTGTTTCTGGTTCCCCTTGTGGCACCTAACAGTCCATTTGTTAAGGAGGCAGGTCCAAACAGCTTGGTAAAAATTTTCCTGCTAACAAGCTAGTCGCTGTTTGAAAAAGTAGTCATGTACTTTGAACGACTGAATATTTGTGTTGAGTTCTGAAACATCCCCAGATCTGTGCCAGGGGAGGGGGGCACCTGATGGGCACCAGGCCAGCTTCTCAGATCACCGTGGCCTCTCCCCTTCCACATGCTCACCGTTTGTCACCGCTTTGCAAAGATGCGCTGTCATCGACACACGCTCAGAGGTGTCCAGTGTGGACGCTGAGCTGCTGGCTCACCTGGTGGTGTTTCGCTGCATGTCTTTCTCACATAGAACTTTCTGCGGGGCTCCCGCGAGTTTCCCCCGGTGCACAGGAGCTTGAGCTGCTGCTGTGGGAATTGCTGAGTGCGCTGTTTGGGTTCTTGCGAGTCTGCAGCATCAGCTGTTGGTGATGAGCAGCAGCCAGTGTGGCGCAGGTGGTTCATGTCCTGCAGGCGTGGCTCTGAGCCAGGTAACCATTGTGTGCTTACTGTGATGAAGCAAGTCTCTCAAGCAGTAGAATCTTTGCAATACTTTGTAACAAGATGAGGAATGATCATGAAAATCTTTTAAGCCACCAAGAGGTATACCAGCTACTTCATGCAAAAGTATACATTTTTCTGTCACTAGAATAAAAGTGTCCCAGATTTGCTGACCCTTTTCTGGGATGGCCTGTCCATAATTACTTGGCCCTTCAAAAGAAAGGGCATTTAACAAGGAACAGGAAACTAACTGACTTTCGATGGGTGTTTGAAAACCTTTGTTAAAAATACACTTTCTGATTAGTCTTCATGAACACAAGTGTTTGATGTCAGGAATGATGGGACTTTATCAGCTGAATTTCTGCAAAGACTTTTCCATAATAAGAAAATTTTTAAAATTACTAATGGATGATTTAATAAGTACAGTTGATGACACAGTTCTTGGATTAGTGTAACTTAAAAAGAAAATATCTTGGCCGGGCTGAGGCATGTAGAATCTTAGTTCCCTGACCAAGGATCAAACCTGAGCCCATCTGCAGTGGAAGTGCCGAGTCCTAACTACTGGACTGCCAGCGAAGTCCCAGATCAGTGTGACTTTGTGAGGTGTCTTTTCCCCTTGTTACACCATTAAACAAGTATCAAAGTGAACCATATAGAGTCAGTTTTGTTCCTAAATGTAAAACAGAGTATTTACTACATAATATAGTATTTTCAGCCTCATTGCTTTCACTAATGAGAGCCCAAAAGATTTTTGTATCTCTAATAAAATATTTAAGAGTATTTTTCTTTTGTTTTTATTTTCTACTTAAATTTAACAGAGTAGTTGGGAGTCACTTAAGCCAGAGACCAGTGGTTCTCAAACTCTGCCTTGTTGGGTCCCCAGGGGTTTCTAGAAGTCTTTCGCGGCTCTTGTGGAGAGTATGGACCAGGCTCTGGTGGGTGGTCCCTGCTAGCCCCTCCCTGCTTGTACCGGCACAGTTCTGCTATTAGCTTCTGAATTTTTTCTGTGTTGCGTATAATGTTTGCATTTAAAAACCTGTTGCTTGTGTGTTTCCCGTGGTTACGCTTGGCAGTGCTTGCTCACTGTAGCATCAGGAGTTTTCACTGGGTTGCAGATCACTTCAAACCCTCTCACGAAACTGAATTTGAAAATTTTTTACCTGTCTGCTCACTATCCAGACTGGCTGAGGTTTTCCCCCACTTAGAGTTGAAGTTCTAGCTCTTTTGTGAAACCTTCTCTGGTGACTGGGAGAGATGAAAGAGACCCCAGACTCACAGATACCTGATCCCTGGATCGCCCGCACGCTCAGCACTAGAGTCCTTTGTCTACACACAGAAGGCTAGTGCAGTGTGTGTGTGTGTGTGTGTGTGTGTGTGTGGTTAGCATGTACACTGGGTCCACCTTGTCTCCTGGAGCCGTGGAGCTCTGGGTCTGAGCCCCTCTTTGTGTCTGGACCGACCCTGCCGTGGCTCTGACGCGCTGGGAGAATTCATGGATGAGGTGCACGGTGTTCCCTCCTCCATGCTTCTGGTCTCCAAACCGACATTGCAGATGGTCCAGGTGGGCTCTAGAAGCTTTGTGCTGGGACCACGTTAGCCTGTCCCTACAGAGTCACCTTCTGGGCTGGACACTGTACCGTTCCTATAAAGAGCTGACTGAAGAAGCAACTGTGAAAAGAACCTGCTTCGGTTGCTCTGAAACCTTCTCCTGAAGAATGTGTGTGTGTGAGTCACTCAGTCGTGTCCAACCCTTTGCGACCCCATGGACTGTAGCCCTCCAGGCTCGTCTGTCCATGGGATTCTCCAGGCAGGAACACTGGAGTGGGTTCCCATGCCCTCCTCCTACTGAAGAACACTTGTTACCAAATAATGTTGCTTACTATCCCCCAGGTAAGGAGTCGTTACAGTGAGATTTAAAAACTATGTATTTTTAGGGGAAAAAATGCCTCACTGGAGGAACCATAAGCTTCTTCCTTTTAATAACAGTTCTGACATTTATCACATTTCCCTTTCTGCTTTTGTTGCCAGAAAGCTCAGAGCTGGTTCCCACGATCCGCAGGAGCAGCTGTGTTGGTTTCCATGTGGTGGAGGAACCTGGGGACCCGGGGGCAGGGGTGCTGTCGGCGTGCAGGGGGGCGGGGGCAGGGTGGGGGCATCGGCACCTGTCCAGTTACAGCTCCCCCTCGCTGAGTACCGGGCGCCATCCCACGTGTGTTAGCTTTGTCTGTAAAGTGGGGTAAGTCATCTGCCCGTGTGTGCCTCACTGGTGGGGTTTGAACTTGGTCTCGTCCTGCAGGAAGCTGCATTTCCTCTGCTGTGGGATGCCCCGCTAAGCACTTGAATCTCCTCCTCCCTTCCCCAGCCCTCGTTCTCTAATTCATGAAACTTTTGGCCTAGATGTGCTTTATGAAGACCTCTTTAATCCCTCCTAAGAAAGAGTTGGGGTAAAGTTAAGTGAAGGGCTTTGTCACTGAAAGTGCCAGTGAGGCAGGAAGGGCGGCAGGGGAGGAGGGAGGCCTTCATAGACCTTTGAGCGGAGAATTCCAGGTCTTGGATGGGCTTTCTGAAAACTCTCTCAGTAAAACTGAGTTTTCAGATATGCCCTTTGTAAAACAGTGCCAAGTGATGGTGACTTTTTACTATTGCTAAAAACACCTGGAAGATTCCACTGGTCAAGCCAGGAAAGATGAATTTACTTTAAGAAGTTTTGAAATATTGGTACAAAGTGTAAATGAACTGTCCTCTCAAAAGAGCTTGTTGATAGTGAAAATATTTTTCTTGAGATTAGTGGTAGCAACATGGATGGACCTAGAGATTATCATACGAAGTGAAGTAGGTCAGACAGAGAAAGACAAATATATCAGTTTTATGTGGAATCTGAAAAATAGTACAAATGGAGTTATTTATAAAACAAAAACAATCTTTGCAGACAGAGAAGATAAGCTTTTGGTTACCAAAGGGGAAAGGCAGCGAGGGATAAATCAGGGGATTGGGTTGAATAGATACACACTACTGGGACTTCTCTGCTGGTCCAGGGGTTAAGAACTTGCCTTCCAAAGCAGGGGACGTGGGTTTGATCCCTGGTCTGGGAACCAAGATCAAACACGCCATGGGGCAGCTGAGCCCTCACGGTGCAACTAAGGAAGCCCACACACTTTAGGCCTGTGCTCTGCAACAGCAGAGGCCCCCTGCACAGCAACCAAGAGCCTGTGCAGCCGTAATGACAATAAATGCTTTTTAAAAATCAGACACACACTTCTTCCCAGGTGGTGCTAGTGGTAAAGAACCTACCTGCCAGTGCAAGATACATAAGAGACATGGGTTCGATCCCTGGAGGAGGGCATGGCAACCCACTCCAGTACTCTTGCCTGGAGAATCCCATGGCACCTGGCGGGCTACAGTCCATGGGGTCGCAAAGAGTTGGACATGACTGAAGTGACTTGTGCATGCATGCATATATATATATGTAAAACTGAATCACTTTGCTGTACACTTGAACTTAACACAGTATTATAAATCAAGTATACTTCAATAAAAAGGATGCAGCCCTCATTTAAGGGAGTAGGTCCTTCCTCAAAAAGTTCAACATGGTTACTGTATGACCCAGTATTTCCACTGCTAGTTGTGTTACCCGAGAGAACTGAAAACATAACGTCTATAAAAAGTGGGTGTACAAATGTTCATAGAAGCATCATAATAGCCAATTTGAAACAATTCAAATTTTCATCAGTGGAGGAACCAGTAGACAAAATCTGCTCTTCCCATGTGATGGGGTATTACTCAGCCATAAAAAGGTAGTGAGGTAGTTACACATGCTCCAGTGTAGATGGACCTAGGAAACGTGTTCAGTAGGGAAGCCGGACAGCAAGGTCACACATCATACCATTTCATTCATATGAGATGTTCAGCAGAAGCAAGCTCATAGAGACAGAAATTAGTGGGTTGCCTGTGACTGGGGTAAGAACAGGGTGGGATGGTGGGAGCAGGGTGTGTGTGTGTGTGTCTCACTGGTGGGATTTGAACTTGGTCTTGTCCTGTAGGAAGCTACATTTCCTCTGCTGTTGGATGTCCCACTGAGCACATGAATTTCTTCCTCCCTTCCCCAGCCCTCATTTTCTAATTCATGAAACTTTTGGCATATTTGTACTTTATGAAGACCTCTTTAAACCCTTCCTAGCAATGGCAACCCACTCCAGTACTCTTGCCTGGAAAATCCCATGGACAAAGGAGCCTGGTAGGCTGCAGGCCATGGGGTCGCGAAGAGTCGGGCTCAACAGAGCAACTTCACTTTCACTTTTCACTTTCATGCATTGGAGAAGGAAATGGCAACCCACTCCAGTGTTCTTGCCTGGAGAATCCCAGGGACGGCGGAGCCTGATGGGCTGCCATCTATAGGGTCACACAGAGTCAGACACGACTGAAGCGACTTAGCAGCAGCAGCAGCAGCAGAAAGAATTGACTTGTGATGGGTGTGAAGTTTCTTTTTGGATGATAGAAATGATCTAGAATTAGGTCATGGTGATGTTTGTACAACCTTGTGAATATACTGAAAACCACTGAATAGTACCCATTATAAAAGTGGATATTATAGTATGTAAAATGTATTAAAATAATAAAAAAGAAGAGACGTTAGGCAAACTTGAAGAAGCCTGGTGCTGCTGAGGGATGATGCCATACCTAGGAAATGGATCTACGCTATTCTTAAAGGAAATCCTCTGTAGTGTAGCCTCACCAGCAGTGTGCTAAGATCTTTTCATCTCGGTTATAAGCAGGTACACAGAGCCAGAGCCTCCAAAACGTCCAGGTGTTGTGGAGTCAGGGTTGGGGGGAACTCAGGGAGAACTGTGAGAATCTGGGAAGCCTCTGCCTCCATCGTGAGCAAGCTGCTCTGTTTGACTTTGTGTATCTGGCTTCATGAGATTGCATACCCTTGGCTGTTAAAGAAACTGGTACCATCAGAAAAAAGGTGAGTTAGCCTAAATATATCTAGACATCTCTATTTAATTAAATTCCTCCTCAAAGAATAGCATTCTTTAAGAAGAAGAAATATGTGTAATAGATTGGTATGGTGTCCAAAACCCAGTGGTCAGTCACTAAATGGTTATCATCAATAAAGAGTTGGTTGTGACCATTTGCTAATAGAAGTAGAACAAGCAGATAAGCCCTGGGTTCTCTGGCAGATTGAAGTCGAGTGTGTGGGTGTGATTTTGTGTCTGCTGCCCTTGGGAGTGGTGACCTGTTAGTACATGCTGCCTGAAAAGAATCAGTCTTTTTGAAAACTGTTACTGTATTTAATACTTTTTTTTTTTTTTTTTGAGGCCTGGGAATTTCTGTAAATATTTATTGCTACAAAAATAAAATGAAAGATTTTTAGAAAATTTTCTAGAGCAACACCACCATAAGGAAGTTTGTAACCAGAGTTTTCTTATTAAATACTAATCTGGTACTAAAAAAGCAGAAATACTATGGATATGTAAGCACTTCCCTCATCCTAGTTGAAAAGTATTGCCATAAATGTTTACAGATTTTATATTTTAATGCTTTAATTGTGTGGAAGTGATGGGGAAACAGTGGAAACAGTGTCAGACTTTATTTTTGGGGGCTCCAAAGTCACTGCAGATGGTGACTGCAGCCGTGAAATTAAAAGACGCTTACTCCTTGAAAGAAAAGTTATGACCAACATTGATAGTATTTTCAAGAGCAGAGACATTACTTTGCCGACTAAGGTCCGTCTAGTCAAGGGTATGGTTTTTCAAACTGAACTGAACTGAATAGTGTACTGTCATTTGTTTGCTTGGGGGCACCTAAATTTATTTTATTCTTTGCTTTCTTAATGATATTGGCCACCAAAATAGGAAAAAAAAAAATCCCAGTGGTTTAGAAAGGAATTTTTAAAATACAGTGGAGGACAGATGTAAATTTTTTTTTTTTTTTAAGTAACCCCTCATCCAGTCCCTGAAATAGAATCCTAAAAATACAGTTGGCCTGTGTGTTGGCTCACAGCAGGGTGAACTCTTACGCGTGCTCTCAGGGACCGTCAGCTGCTGGCACCAAAGACTTCTGCACACTCTTCCTGCAGAAGCTTGTTAGGATTTTGTCTTTCTTTTTTTAAGCCCCATTTGGGGGACTTCTGTGGTAGTTCAGTGGTTAAGGGTTCGCCTTCCAGTGCAGAGGACACAGGTTCAGTCCCCTGGGCGGGGAGCTAAGACCTCACGTGCCGTAGGACAGCGAAGCCTGTGCGCTGAGCTACTGAGCCTGGGGTGTTCCGGTGCCTGATGCCAGCTCGAGGAAGCCCAAGTGTTCAGTGAGGACCTGGTGTGGCCAAATAAATGGTATTTTTTAAAAAAAGAAAAGAAAAAGTTAAACCCCATTTGATGATAAAAATGATGGGAGTGAAGGAAAGATAGAAAATAGTGGTTTGTATAGGAGGTCATCCTGATGATGTTACACAGAAATTTAATTTGCCAGGAATTAAAATTGAAGGGTAAAATATCTGTTACTAGGGGAGTGGTTTAAAAAAAGTAAGGTCTGTAATGGATTCCGAATTACCATACAATTAAAAAAACCTGCGTGTATTATCTGTTGATAAGAAAGTCAAAAATCTCCTTTGTATAGGATGCTGTCTTTGGTATGAAAAAAGGAAGCTAAGGCTATATATTCACACCCCTTTTTCTTTGCATAAAAGGCAAATTTGGGTAAATGCACAAATAACTAACAGAAAGGGTTGTTTTCTGTGAAAAGGGTCTAGGTGGTCGGAGACTGGATAGACGCAGAACAGGGGTGGGCGCCAACTCATTCCTGAGCATATTGTTCTGTGTGTTCATTAATGTGTTATATTGCTGCTGCTGTCGAGTCATTCCCTCGTGCCTGACTCTCTGTGACCCCATGGGCTTAGCCCGCCAGGCTCCTGTGTCCATGGAGTTTCCCAGGCAAGAATCCTGGAGTGCGGTGCCTTCCTTCAGGGGATCTTCATGACTTAGGGATTGAACCGGCGTCTCCTTCTTTGACAGACAGATTCCTTACCACTGAGCCACCTGGGAAGCCCCAATGTATTAGTCCTATATTACACATATTCACAAATATTGCATTCCCTATTCACAAAGTGAACCTCGCAAACTCGAGGGTGAGAGCAGAAAATGGTGATCGAAAATGCAGATTCCATGGTGAGTCCTGGCTCTGCCCCTTCCCAATTGTGGGAGACCTTGTTCAGGTGCCCTCTTGGGCCTTCATTTTCTCATCGATAAAGTTAATTCTTGGCAAGAACTGGCGACAGTCTCTGTCATACAGTTGCTGCTGATGTCATACAGTTGCTGCTGATGTCATTGCTAGTACTCAGAACATCAATGACCAGTCATTCTCATGTTGCCTGTCGAGTGTCTAAGCTCTGGGTCACATATCATGTGTTGGCTGCAGCAGCTGATAAAGGCATGTGGAGTTTCTCTTGGCCTGTGGCTAACAGCCTGCCCTCTGAAGTAGACAGAGTTCAAGTCCCCGGACTGCGTCAGTTCTTAGCAGTATATCCTTTACTCGCAAAGATACTGTAGTGGAATTGACCAGGTTGCCTGCATAGGGAAGGCACCATCCTGAAGTCTTGATGGAGGATGCTGTATTCAGAAAAGCCAGGAGAGGAGGTCATTCATCCTTGTATTTTGATCTTACTGTCTCTGGTCCAAATCTGTATTCAAGCCGGCCCTGTTTATGTCAGCTCTTCCTAGAATGGCCTGGAGAACTCTGTTCTGGAGGGACTGGTAGGATTGCGTATGCTAGTACTCAGAACATCAATGACCAGTCATTCTCATGTTGCCTGTCAAGTGTCTAAGCTCTGGGTCACATATTGTGTGTTGGCTGCAGCAGCTGATAAAGGCATGTGGAGTTTCTCTTGGCCTGTGGCTAACAGCCTGCCCTCTGAAGTAGAGTTCAAGTCCCCGGACTGCGTCAGTTCTTAGCAGTATATCCTTTACTCACAAAGATACTGTAGTGGAATTGACCAGGTTGCCTGCATAGGGAAGGCACCATCCTGAAGTCTTGATGGAGGATGCTGTATTCAGAAAAGCCAGGAGAGGAGGTCATTCATCCTTGTATTTTGATCTTACTGTCTCTGGTCCAAATCTGTATTCAAGCCGGCCCTGTTTATGTCAGCTCTTCCTAGAATGGCCTGGAGAACTCTGTTCTGGAGGGACTGGTAGGATTGCGTGTTGGCCTGGGACTGTCCAGGGCAGGGTACTTATGAGAACCAAACCCATGGTTTCATTTGAGAATCAGTTAATAATCGAAATGAGAACAGCCAGGCCAGGTTACACTCTGAGGTTTGGGCTTATATGCGAGGTGGGCATCTGTAGTCAAACCAGTGTCCTTGCTTTTTATTCATCATTGTCCCTCAAGTCACCAGTTACGGATGACGTATCCTTAGAAGTTGTTCCATGCCAGCCGCTCCCCATCTGCAGGCCTGTCGTTGGGGCTGGTTTTGAGCAGAGGGAATGGCTCCCGTGGTTGATAGAATTGTGGAGCAGTCTTTCCGAGGACCCCACCTTGGGGCTCACACATTGGTGTGGCCCCCGACTATACTTCCCTGGAGCAGGAAATGTCAACCCACTCCAGTATTCTTGCCTGGAAAATTCCAAGAACAGCGGAGCCTAGCAGGCTACAGTCCATGGGGTCGGAAAGAATTGGACACGACTGAGCATGCACACAGGCATGACTGCTTGGGCACAGGGCCGTCTCAAGGAAATAACATATCAGACTGGCTCTGTTAACTTGAAGGAATATGTATCCTGCTCTAACTGCTGCAGTAGGTATGACTGTCTTCATTTTAGGGGAATTGAGGTGCCCTGGCGAAGCACTTCAGCCAAGCAGATCCAGGTAGTTGTGAGGGATGTAAATTATAGAGAGTTCCAAAGAACGGCAGTTCCCAGAGTGAGGGCGGAGAAGGACGTGGCAACCCGCTCCAGTATTCCTGCCTGGAGAATGCCATGGACACAGGAGCCTGGTGGGCTACAGTCCACGAGATTGCAAAGAGTCAGACACAACCGAGTGCCTAGCGCGCGCGGGGTGAGGGCAGGGTCTTGGCTCTCACCATGGCCTTGCTGCTGTCTGATGGGCCTCACACCAGCGGACCTCGCTTTCTTGATGGGGTCATCCTGGTGATATCAGCGATGTGCTGGGTGGTTCCCGGTCAGGAGATGACAGTAAGGACCCAGAGGGTGCCCCAGGTGGCGGGCCCAGCTCTGTTCTGCTTCAGGCAGGAGGTGTCGGGCCAGGGGGTGTCAGTAGCTGGGCCTGGTGACACTGCTTTGCAAGATGCACTTGATGGTGCCCGAGGAGGGAGCTTTGAAAGCAAAGAGGGACGTTTTCCCTCATTTTGTTAGTGGATGTTTCTAGTGGGTCAGAAGAGATGTGAAAGTGATGAGCGTTAAATAGATCTGGCAGGTCTGGCAGTGGTTTTTAAAACAGAGATGTGAAAACAGCCAAATGGTTATCACCTTTCCCATAAGACTGGTTCTGGGAACAGCTAAAACTGAAAACCAAGCCCTTGATTTTAGTGGCCTGTAATGTCTGGTCTCCGCCTTATCTATGGGTTGCTTTTAGGGGCACGTAATGGGTGGTCCCCCCTCCCTCCCACGTTATTTCTTCTACGTGAGGGTTTGGCCCAGAGGCAGTGGGACTGGGAAGTTGCGATTCCACCTGGCTGCATTTTAGGGGAAGAGTCTTGGTATTAAATTCGTAATTACTTATTAGCAGGGTTACTGACTTGTAAAAATATATATATTCTGAAGGGTTTTATTTTTTTCCTCTTGGTTTAATTGTGATACTCTTACTCAGTTTCTAAATTTCTAAAATTGTTTTTAGAAAATTGAAGGGGATATCAATTTTGTGCATTTCAAATGTATAGTTCAAATACATTTTCAAGCCACTGGGTTTTGTGTGTGTGTATGCATTGCTCCTGCAAATCAAATTTACATTTTCTAATGTTATGAAAAGCGCTGTCAGTGCCCGCAATTCTGGCTTTGATGTTGGAAGGAGAACAGAGGATTAAGGCAGATTAGGGTGTTGGTCTGACTCCCCATGTTCTGTGGGATCACAAGTAAAAGTCCTCCAAATCTGGGTGTTACTCTGGAGGCATTAGCAGAAGCTGGAGTTCTCGCTTCTCAGAGCTTAGCACAAGGCCTGCTGGAGCAACCAGCCGACTCTCTCCTGAATCAGCGTGTCATGCCAGCGCTGACATACTGGGATGTGTGTGGCGTCTGCCGATTCAGAATCGCCACCGTGGCCCAGATCACCGGCATCTGGGGAGAGCCTCTGTATCCTTGCATGGTGTTTCTGCTAGACGTGGATTACAGCTGAGAATCTGCTGAAAAGAGTGCCACTCGGGGTTTATTAAGAATAAAAGCAACATTATCACAGCCACTGTTTACCGAATCAGGCTGGTGTCCCGGGCACTGCGTGGAGTATGTCGTTACTTGACCTCCTGCATCTCAGGGGCCCCTTGCTCTGAGTGTGGGAACTGAAGTGGAGCACGTGGACTCTCTGAACTGAGATGCCCACTGTGTTCAAACAGACAGACTTCTCAGTGATGTTCAAACAGACTTCTCAGTGATGTTTGCAAGAAGAGCAGCTTGAGATTAAAGGCATTCGAGTGGTCCTGTTTTTAAGGCAGTGGTGCATTTTTGACATTCTCAAGCCTGGAAATGCATATTCGGCCCCTATCTTGGTCCTGGGAGTGGCTGTCTCTCAGGGACTGGAGAGTTCTTCCCGTGTATCAGCTGCACAGAGTTCATGTGTGTGAGGCCCTGTGGTGATGGTGCCGCTCTCTTTACTTTAATGGTAAAATTTGCGAAGTAGAGACGATATTATTTTTACTGGGGATGGGGTGGTCATAGATATTTTTTCTCGGGGAAGTGACTTACAGGTCTTAATAAGAGTTGCTCCTTCTGGAGTTCATACGTTGGGGACTGGGGATTGCTGGGGAGGAGAGGGAGTAGGAAGAATCTTAGGCATTTTCCTTAAACCCTTTTTTTCTTCTGTTCATTTCTAGTCTTTATAACCTGGCTTCACTGGAACTGAGAGAGAATCTACTTACTTATCTCCCTGAGTGAGTCTCTGGGGAAAAGGAGAGGGGGGTTTCATATTGAATGAATTTCTTGAAGCATTAAAAAAAAAAAGCCTACAGTAGCTTGTCAAAAAGAAGTTCTGTGTCTTTTGGAAAATTTGAGAGATGCCAGCCTTAATAGACTTCCTGTGCAGTATTTATGGCCATAAAATCCAGATGAATCTTATTTTGGGAAACGAGTCCAAGTGAGGAATCTCATGTTGCTCAGCATTTCTAAATCCCAAGAGCCCCTTCCCTTTGAATTTTTTTTTTTTTTTTTAATAGCTCCCTTACCCAGCTACGGAGACTAGAAGAACTTGATTTAGGAAACAATGAAATATATAATTTGGTAAGTCTGTACTGAAGAGAGATTTGAATTTCACTTGTTCTTAGTTATGATCACAAAATATTTGGGGGGGCGTCTCTAGGGATGCTCTTAAGCCAGTGTTTCCACAGAGACAGCTTGGCAACATTAGAGCATGCACTTTGGTTCACACGGATTACGGATAATGACTGGGGGGTGAAGGGTCGGGGGTGGAGGTGATGGCGTGAGTGGAAGCAGCTGGGAGTCTTGGGGATGCTTTTAGGAGAGGGGTGCTGATTTTAGAGAAGTACCCACAAACCTCTGCTGTGATACTCCATTCCTAACTGTTGAGTGAAGGTCCTTTCCTTCTTAATGGGAGGCTAAATAGTGGAGCTTTGTTACCATAACATTGCTTTTTGTTTTAGCCAGAATCAATAGGAGCTCTCTTACATCTAAAGGATCTCTGGTTGGACGGAAATCAGCTGTCAGAATTACCTCAGGTGAGTGGTAATTTCACAGTTTCCCTCCCAAACGCAAAAAGACCACCGTCACCCTCATGCATCCCCTGCTCCTCCATGAGACTTTCTAGAAAAGGGAGCTTGAAAACGAAAATGTTGGTTGGCAAAGCAGATTTGGAAACATTCGTTGAGCATTCATCGCGCCACATTGCCACAAAAAATTGAAAGCCTCAACCCATCGTTTCTAAAGATAGTAAATATATCTTTTGGTGTGTGAAGTCTGCATTTTATTTCATCCTGGCTTGAGGCCTGGGTTGCCTGCTTGAAGCCCAGCTCATTTGGAAATTACCAGGATGCCGGATTCTGATGGCAGAAGTTTCTGCCACTGTTGGTGATAAGCCAAGTGTTTTGAGATGATTTGAGCACATTTTGCTGTGTAATAGTTGATGTAGCTTCTGCTTCATGTTTTCTTCCAAATGTTGCTTATGGTGTAGCTGGACTGTCACAAGCTGTTTACATTTCTCCTGCTGTTACCAAGCGTGAGGAACTGTGTTCCAAATGAAATGGGGTCTCGTGTGGGCTTCTGTTTTAGCTGGTGGGTTCTAGCACGCAGACCCACCTTCCCATCAGTTGAGAGAGAGACTCAAACAACAACAACAACACATAGGCGTTTCCCCCAGCTTTGTTTTTCTCCAGCTGTTACTGAATTCTACTCTTCTGGGTCTCTTAGAGCCAGCGTTTAAAGTCCATATATTTCCTGATGGTTGAGGTATGTGTATTGTATAGTAATTCAGGGGCTGTCTCTGCTAGGCTCTCTGAACCAGCCATGATGGACCATGCTCTTCGGGTGGAGAAGGTGTATCTGTGCAAGGAAGCCTGGTGCTATAAAAAAGCACTTGAGTAAAATTCTAGTTGTAGTTATGTGCTGGAATTGCCAGGACATCACCGAAGACTCATGCAGCTACGGAGCTAATTCGAGCGTGTTTCTGAGGTCTTGGCTGCATTTGGGAAAAGGAAAGGGCAGATCAGCAGCTGATATGAGTGAGGGTTTGATTAACAGATATCTCTAGGAAATTATGAAACGTCCTGATTAAGAGAAGTCTAGTTACTTAAAAGAGTCAAAGGATGGGACAGAAATGCCAGGAAGATATTAAGAAAGTATAAAATACCAGCTATCAAGGCTGGATAAACAACAGGCCTTACTGTGGAGCACAGGGAACTATACTCAATAAAACAGAATGGAAAAAGAATATGAAAAAATATGTATGTATAACTGAGTCACTTTGCAGCATAGGAGAAATTAACACAGCATACTTGAATAAAATAAAAATCAACTCTTAGACATGCAGAGGAGAGTATATGTGTGGACAGATGTATGTAAACAATTATGTGCAAAATGTCACGTCCTAAACACAAAGAAATTAACATGCCACTGATCATGTTATTAATTTTTTTTTTTATGCATCTCATTGGCCCACTTATATAACCTTTTGTTAAGTCAGGACTAAACTCATCAGATGGTCTCAGATAATCAGTTATTTTCCTGTCTTCACTGATGACAGAAAGAAAAGGAGACAAAGACATTGTTTAAAAGAATAAATTTTAAAAGTAGACTGTCCTCAGGGAGCCTGGCCTGAAATTAGTCGAAAGGTAGTCTGCTTTCCCCCAGGCAGCAGATGCAGGGGTGGAGTCCCAGGGTGAGTACTGGATTGGGTGGGGGATAAGCTGCGTAGTTTTTCAGGCCACATTCAGTGCTAATTAGGAGTCTGTGCCTATGTAGACTTCAGGGGGCCACTGGAGTTCGAGATGGGGTTTCCTTCCAGGCCTGGAGCGATGTTTCCTGGAGGGAAGGATGGAGGCACAGTTGTGAACAGACTTGGGCAGAGTGTGTCCAGGCGGGAGGGTGCTGAGTGCGGGGGGACAGGCTGGCCGTGGGTCAGGCCAGTGGGGGCACCAGGAAAAGGGAGCGTGTGTCGGGAGAGTGGAGGGTCAGATGCCTCTGGATTGGAGCTTGGGTCCCAAGGAGGTGCCTCCCCTCCCCGGGTCGGCTCTTCCCTTTCAGAGCAGTCTGGCTCTCTTGTCTCGGGTATTAACAGAGAAAGTGTGTGTGTATTAGTAGTGTGTGTGGTGTGTGTGTGTGTCTGTGTCTGTCTGCATCTGTGTGTATGTCTGTGTGAGTCTGTGTGTGTGTGTGTGTGGCTCTGTTGTCTCGGGTATTAACTGTGTGTGTATGTGCGTGCGTGTGCCCGTGTGTGTATTAATTGTGTGTGGTGTGTGTGTCTGTGTCCGTGTGTGTGAGCGTACGTGTGTGTGTGTGTGCTCCAGTTTTCCTGGGGAGCAGCTGAGCCCTTGGGGTGTGTGTGTGGCTGTGTCTGTGTGTCTGTGTGTTTGTGTGAGCACACACGTGTGTGTGTGTGTGTGTGTGCCCTCCAGTTTCCCCGGGGAGCAGCTGAGCCCTTGGTTTGTGTGTGTGTATCTGTGTGTGTATGTGTGTGTGCTCCAGTTTCCCCGGGGAGTGGCTGAGCCTCTGTTGTGTGTGTGTGTATGTCCGTGTGTATCTGTGTGTGTGTTTGTGTGCACTCCACTTTCCCCAGGGAGCAGCTGAGCCTCTGTTGTGTGTGTGTGTGTGTGTGTGTCCGTGTGTATCTGTGTGTGTGTGTGTGTGCGCGCTCCAGTTTCCCCAGGGAGCAGCTGAGCCTCTGTTGTGTGTGTGTGTGTGTGTGTCCGTGTGTATCTGTGTGTGTGTGTGTGTGTGTGTGTGTGCGCTCCAGTTTCCCCGGGGAGCAGCTGAGCCCCTGTTGTGTGTGGGGTGTGTCTGTGTGTGTGTGTGTGCTCCAGTTTCCCCATGGAGCAGCTGAGCCTCTGTTGTCCCACAAGCTGCCTGTCACAGACGTAGAAAGGAGTCGGCTTCCCACAGGACTTCGCAGGCTGTTCTGAGTATTGAGTCCAAACATGGAGAACTGGCGTCTGGTCTCTTTTTTTTTCTTTATCCCTGAACTGTGGGGCCTTCAGGCAGCTGGTTTTCCCCTGGTGCCCATGTCCTCATCTTACTGAGGGAATGACGCCTTGCCTGCCTGCAGGCAGCGGGCCTGGCCTCCCTTCCCAGCGCCGCATGTGTCATTCACACAGCTTCCCGTTTTCATCGGAAGGGGGTCTGGAAACTCAACCCTGCTGTCCCCTCGACCAGAACTTATAGAAGCATCCTTAGGACCACTCTGCAGTTTGATCTTGAAAAATCAATATAAGAAATTCCTCCGAACGGTGACTGATTCTGGCGTGACTTTCTTTTCCTGTGTCATTGGTGCAGGAAATAGGAAATCTGAAGAACCTGCTCTGCTTAGACGTCTCTGAAAACAGGTTGGAAAGGCTTCCAGAAGAAATCAGCGGCCTGACTTCATTGACGGATTTGGTCATTTCGCAGAACTTGTTAGAAATGCTCCCGGACGGCATCGGTGAGTGTGGACGCTAGCTGCCCCAGTGCTGGCTGTTCAGGTGCTGGGGCGCAGTTCCTTCAGTCGTTACAGGTTGAATTTCTCTGTTTGCAGGCATTTCTGTTTTCCTGGTCTGGGAGCAGGCATGTTGAATATCTGTTACTGCTTTTAGGTGTCGGCCTGTCCACTTCCTCTGCAGCTTGTGCCCATGATTTTGCTGGTGATGAGCCCAAATCATAGAATGTGTTTTAGGCATATGAACAGTTATCAAGACTTTTCTAATTGAGCATCGCAAATAGTTTATGTGGAATGACCTTTGACCTCATGGTGTGACCCCTAGGAAGGGCTGTTATTGCGGGGGGAAGACATTGAGCCTTTTCTGGTCCATCGGGAATCATCTTTTCCTTGAATCATTCTGTGCCATTTCCTTTAAAAAACAGTCCAGACATTTCCTTTACCGAAAAGGAGCTCAGCCCAGGGTGAGAAAATAAACACAGAGAAGATAAACAGACGTGGGCTGTCAGCTCCGCCATAGCCAGGCCTTCCTAGAAACTGTAGGAAACTATATTTAACCATGTGGCTGTCATAGGACAGCTTCTCTGACCTTCACTTAACTTGCATTCAGAACATCAAAGGGAGTTTGGGAGAGGTTTTCAGTAGTTGGAGAAGCCGTGTGACAGGGGCCCGGCTTCCTTTCTGGCATCTGGTCCAGATGAAAGGGTTGCTGATAAGAGCAGCTTGGCAGAAGGACCGACAGATGCTGCCTTTCAGGTGAGTCTGGTTGGGGAGCTGACGGGGACTGTGACTCTAGGTGGGAATGTCTGGTAGGAATCATGTATAGCATCAGAACAGCTGTGGGGACTCAGGATGTTTGGCTGCTGGGAAAAGGAAGTAGGCATGAGATGGCTGACATCAGGCCTTTGAAGGGCTGTCAGGTAGAAGGAGGCGTCGACTGATTCTGTCTTCTAGTTCAAGAGGGTGAAAGGAAAAGGTTGTGGATCTCAGTTTGATTTAAGAAAGAGCTTAACATGCATCTCTTAGGAATCAGTGTGGGCTGTTTAGTGAAGAAATGAGCCTCCTGGCACTAAAAGTATTCCAGGAGAGTCTGCAGGCCCGCTTGTGAGTGGTGTTGAGTCTCTTGGGGTGAGCTCTGCCAACTGTACGTTCCATGCCCCAAAGACGGTGCCGATGAGTCTCCTGGCCTGAGACTGGGGGGCCTCTGGGGACAGTGTTAGTAGGTACTGACTGTGCTGAATAAGGAGCCCCCTTGTCCTGCCCCGTGACCGCACTCAGCGTGAGTTCACCCTTTCAGCATCTCCCCGTCTCCGGCTTTATCGCTTTTGTGATAGAGGCTGTCCTCTGACTGCCCTGAGGACGGTGACGTCACGCTGGCCACCTTCTGTGGATACCAAGGACACCTGCTCGGTAGGCGCACCCCCGAGGCAGGGGCAGTTGACAGTGAGACTGTGATGGCTCAGTCTCCTCCAGCCCATTGGTGCTGCAGAGGCTGCAGTAAACCAGCTCTTTTCCTGTGGCCTGAGGGCACCTCGCATGAGTCCATTCTGCGCTCTGAGTGAGACAGACCTGTCTTAATGTGGCCTTCCAGAGATTACCATCTGACCCCGCAGGCTCTGAGATTTCCCTTGTAGGGATCCTCACTGACTCACCGTCACCCGCAGGTGATAGAATGGGCTGCTGTGTGCTGTCTTTTGTTTTTAGTGAGGGTGATTCTCGTGTGTGTTAGTTGCTCAGTTGTGTCTGACTCTTTGTGACCCGTGGACCATAGCCCATCAGGCTCCCCTGACCCCGGAATTCTCCAGGCAAGAGTCCTGGAGTGGGTTGCCATTTCCTTCCCCAGGGGATCTTCCCAACCCAGAGATTGAACCCAGGCCTCCTGCATTACAGGCAGGTTCTTTGCCATCTGAGCCAGGATGATTCTTAGAGGAACGTAGAAGTCTCTCGCTGTACACAAGACATTTCCTGTTCTTAAAGCTCCATCAAGAGCCAGCTCTTTGTTTTTTCATGAAAATCTATGGGCTTTGATGTGATTTTTTTTAGGTAGCAACTTTTTAAATGATTTGCTATTAATTGCCAACTGTTTCTGACAAACAGAACACACGATTTTAACTCTCAACCTTTTGTACTCTAAATGCAAACAGTTTCTTGAAGCTGTGTGAGGAAAGCAAATGAGAATGGAAATTCCAAACAGCAAGCAGAGGGGAGATGCCAAGTGGCGACCAGAAAAACAGTGATAACTAATGAGCCTAAATAACCCTTTTGCAGGAAAACTAAAGAAACTGTCCATCTTGAAGGTGGATCAGAACCGACTCACCCAGTTGCCCGAGGCGGTCGGAGACTGTGAGAGCCTCACGGAATTGGTTCTTACAGAAAATCGTCTCCTGGTGAGTGTGGCCCCAGGGTCAGGTGGAGATCGATGGTGTGGGTTCCACATCAGCAATGCTTTGCAGGGTTGCTTCTACGTATTTGTAATTTGGGTGGACCAGATGGAGGTCCCCTTACATTGTAACTAACAGAGTAAAACAGATAAAAAAAAGGGGCCTGAGAAGCAGGCTCAGGACGTGCAGATGATCCCGGTCCCCCTGTCAGAGACTGCGCCTCATCGTGACGCTCAGGGTACGGGCACTGGCCTGGACACCTGGGGAAGGGAGGCGGGGGGACCGGCCCTGCTGGTGGAAGTGCCTCTGCTCGCGTCTGAGGGTGGACCAGTGGGAACGGTGTTCTGTCTGGTTCTTGGATCAAATGTGAGCGTTGGGGAGGGGGAGGGGATGGGGACTGGACCCGGAAAGCCTTGGGAGCACTGAGGGTGGGGGATGCTCTTTGGGGAGCCAGAGCATTGCTCTGACCTTGATCTCACCCCATCTGAGAAGCTGGGTGAGGCAGAGCAGGTGCCGGGCTTGGACCGGCCCTCCCCGTCCTCCCCGCGGCGCCTGCAGAGCGGGTTTCTGGGGCGGCTACTCTCCGCCCGCCCCTGCTCCCGCCGCCCGCCCCGTCTGCTCGCCCTGTTCCCCCTGTCCTGGCCTTGTAGCCTCTTTGTCTTTGGTTTACTTTCCTGCCTTTCTCTCTACTTCTCTGTCTTCATTTTGTCACTTTAGTTTTTAACCCAACTTTTCCTTTTACCTCTTTCTCCCCTTTTCCCTTCTCTTTATAAAAGGAGTAAGTAATGCTCTTCTGGGGAGCAGAGCAGAAGAAGACAGCAAGAGTGGGTGAAGGAGGCGGAGCTGGTGGGGGCCTGGGAACATCCCCCTGTAGCTGTCTCTTATACACATCTCTCACAACACAGCACCACCAACACACCCGCCCAGCTCAGCCTGGGCAGTTCCCTCCCTCCCCAGGCCTTATGAACCTCCTGCCCCCCACACACCCGCCCAGTTCCGGCCCCCACAGGCATCTGCAAACTAGCTCTCTGCGGCTCTCAGGTGCAGGCAGGGGAGGGGTGGATCTCAGGGGTGCAGATTTCACTTCCTTGATTTGAAGGGCCTTAGCTACCTCTTTTACTGTGTGTTTCTCTGTTCCCAGGCCTGTGTCTTTAACCTCATTTCATTGAAACATACTCTCATTTCTACAAAAATGCAAAATATTAGATGCCACATCCCCAAGTGAGCATTACAAACACCTGCTGTTGAGGAAGGACTTGTCTTGCTGGATGAGATTAGATCCTCTCAGTTCTTGAAAAGATCTGTTTTATCTGTTTTACTGTGAGCCATGTCCAAAGTATGTGTTAATAACAAAAATGTTATTTTAACAGACTTTACCTAAGAGCATTGGAAAACTTAAGAAGTTGAGCAACTTGAATGCAGACAGAAATAAATTAGTGTCTTTACCAAAAGAGGTATGTGCTTTTAAGAAAATAATATAATAATTAATAAAGAAATAATGATACACAAGGGATCACAGATGTCAAATACTTATGTGCTGCTTTTTAAAGGTGTGAACTCTCATCTGTGGGTCCAGAGATGGTTGGAGGAATTGTATCAAAGAATGACCATCGGTAACCTTGGGGAGAGTGGGTGGGTCCAGATGGCTGTGAGCAGAGTTGGGAAAGGTGAATTCGAAGGGGGACAGAGAGGGTGGCGCTTGGGGGCTGGCCTAGGAGAGCAACACCATTGACAGGAGGGGGTGATTGTGGACTTGGGCTTTGGGGGTGATTGGGTCTAGTGAGCAGGTAAGCCCTCCCATGAGCCATTGGAGTTCTGAAGATGGGTCTCGGTGGACAGTCTTCCTGGGCAGAGGCTCATGTCTCAGAGAACGAGAGGGGGCCCTCCACGTAAAGCGGGGTGCGGTTCTTAAGATTTTTTGGTCGTTGCTCCCAGCGGGAGAAGAGAGCCTCCATGCCTTGTGGGCGTGGCTGTGTGACTTAGAGGCATTTAACCAAGGAGGCACCGGAACTGAGAATGGGAGGAAGCCCTAAGGGGCCGCACAAGGTGGCCTCTGGGGTGCTATTTAAAAGGAAGGCTGTCTTTCTCCTTGGAACTAGGAGAACCTGCCTGGAGATGGGTCCCACCTAGCTTGGTCTCTGTAAGTGTAAGAAACAGTGTAAGACGCTGTTTCTCTGCTGCACAGCAAGCTGCTGAGCCGCTCCGCCAGGCCCAGCTTCCTTCTCTGCTCGACCCTTGTCAACGCCCATCTTGCAGTCGTTTCAGAGCTGTTCTCCAGGCAGCGAGCGCTTGAGGGGCTCTGACGCTCCCTGGTTGCTCCTCCAGGCGTCTCACCTGGCCTGGTCTTTTCTCCCCCGTCCCTGTCTGGGGGTTCAGCGGCCCGGCTTCTCCCTGGGTGCGGCAGCCGGTGCTCCTGAGCGGAAGGAGAGGGACGTTTGTTACACATGTGACCACATTCTCACACATCCACGATGGGAACCCTAACATTTAAGTAAAGCTGTTTCCAGCACAAAGACTTAAGTCTCCATATTCGCTAAACTGGGACTCAAGGAAGAGATTCTGCTCATTAAATCCTCATTTTGGTTCCAGTCTGAAAGCACTGAACTGAAGGACAGAGCTGGTGTTAATTGTACTCTTGTGGGAGAGTGCGTGTGGGTGGGTGTAGGTCAGACGCACAGGCAGAAGCAGAGAGAAGGAGAGAAGATCCAGGCCCTCCCTCCGCAGTGCCCTGCCCCTGACCAGGTGCTGTCGTGCTTGTTCAGTGACTGTCACGGCCGCTTTTGAGGCCCTGAGGATCTGGATCTCCCTGCTTTACAGACGAGGAAGCTGAGGCTGGGAGTGCTTTCCCACCGGGGCTCCCGCAGCTGGAGTCTGGAGAAGAGACTCCAGATGTGTCCCCCACGGCCAAGCCCGTAAAAGCCTGGCCGCTCAGCTTGTACAGATCGAACCCCACCTTTTTACCTCTGTGATCTTGACATGAGGCAACCCCTTGGTTTTGTAAAGGAAGCGTAGTTTGGACACTTTAGAAAATTAATACATTTGAGGAAAGTTTTCAGTAGACCCTGAAGAGAGCACTTCGAGTGGGACGTTAATCCCCAGCAAGGTCCCCACATCCCTGCCCCTCTCTGCATCCGGTCTTTCAAAGGGACACGTTGTAGACAAGAACGTGAGGAACTGCTTCCTGTAAACTGTCCCCGTCATGTTAGCATCAGCCCTCTTTTCACTCCGAGAGGATGAAATTATTCTTTCCTGGCATCTGGAATTTCATCAGGGAATGGAGTCTGCGCCTTTTCCTTCCGCTGCCCAAGAAGGCAGCTGTTTAGGGCCCCGGGAACTGGCTCCTTTCTTGCCCCTTACACCCCCGCTCACACTCAGCTCCCAGACTGAGATGTGTCCCAGTTCTGCTGTGAGTCCCAGCTTGGTGACGCTGCAGATATTGGCAGTTCTGGCCTCTGACCCGCGGACTGGGCCGACAAACCACGGAGGGGCCCTCACCTTCCGCTGGGTCTCCTTAGTTGGTCTGGGATGTGCGTGCGTGCATGTGCGTTGTGGTGCACGTGCATGCATGCGTGCGTGTGTGTGTGCATGTTCTCTGCCTCCAAGCTTGATACCATCCCATCAAATCCTGCACTCTCCTGATTGGATTCTTCTCTCTTCTCTTTCCAGACGTGATTGCTTCCTCTTGAACGCATGACGCATTTAAACTGAAAGTGCCAGCCAATCCCATGTATATGCCCCCAGTCCGTAACTGTATTAATGGCCGTTGGTCTGGGGCGCTGTGTAGTTCTTCCTGTTTTTGTCTTTTCTTTCCCATTTGATAACATAACATACTGTCAGTTTTACAGCACAGTTCCTTCGTCTGTAGCAGCATCTATTTGCATTTTTTCCCCATATGGTTGAGGGGAAAATGTTTGTACTGTGTGGGTTACAATGATAGATTCTGTTTGTGTTGTGTGGTGTCACGTGTAGTAAACATTTGCAAATCAATGAATGTCTTTTGTTTTCTTAATTGTTAGCTGCTTGGATATTTAGAAAAGTCAGGTAAACTTGCCATCTTGTAAGTATTGTTCAGACCACAGTTGCATCTCCAGCTTCCATTCTGCTTCTCAAATGCATGAAGATTCAGATTGGCTGACCACTTTATGCGCTTTTCATTGTAAAACATTGGACATTTTCCTCGAAACTCAGTTTTTGTTTTCATGGATGACTGCATGACCTGGAACCTAATTTTGTTATGTGTTTGTCAGATTTGTTCCAATTATACTCTCTCATAAGAATGCTTTTCTGTGAATTACATCTTAAGTTATTCAGAAATTTTGAAAGGCATAACTTGGCAGCTCATCTGCCTTCACCAGATTCTAGTTTATTGGCATGATTCTGTCTCCGATGGGAAGGCTAAATTTGCTTTATTTGCTATATGTGGCATGCTTCTAATTTTTCAGGTAACTCATTTGCATCTTTTACCCCTCATCTTATTGCTCAAGTATGTATGTTTTTGTGATAAGGAAGTTCCCTTAAAAAAACCCTGGTTTTGGTGGAGGGAAGACTTAAGGGGAAGAGGCTGTTGTAGCGTGATTTGCGGACAGACAGGACATTGGTAACCGTGTGATCATGCATACGAAGATATGTTTCCGGCCACATCTTACCTTTAAGTAACCTTGACCACAAAGGTTTCTGCCTGGAAGATGTTGCACATACACCTAAGTTTAGGACTTGGTCTCTTTTCTCTATTAAGTCAAAATGGAAGTGACTCTCATGCCATCATACCTGTTCAGTGAAATAAGACAAGGGAGGATTTACAGATATTCATCACAGCTTTTTCTCTAACAGGCAATTTGTAAACATCAATTACCCACAGATTTTGTTGTGATATTCAGAAAGGTTCATGGTGATAGAGTATTCATTTTGTGGATCACTTCCTTCCCAATTCTTCAGTTCAGTCTCTCAGTCGTGTCTGCCTCTTTGCAACCCCATGGACTGCAGCGTGGACTCCCTGTCCATCACCACCTCTGGAGCTTGCTCAAACCATCAGGTCAGTGATGCCATCCAGCCATCTCATCCTTTGTCGTCCCCTTCTCCTCCTGCCTTCAGTCTTGCCCAGCATCAGGGTCTTTTCCAGTGAGTCAGTTCTTTGCATCAGGTGGCTAAAGTATTATTCTTAGTACAGTTTAAAATTCTTCTAGATTAAGTTCCCATGATGATATAAAGTGAACTATTGATAAATAAAAGAGATAAGACAAAACCTAAAAATTAAAAAAAGAAGAAAGCTGACCATTGGATTTCAGGATGGAGAAGGCATTTGTATACTCGGAAGATGAAATAAGTCATAAAAGAAACAGTTGATGGATTTAACTACATGAATATGAGATTTCTGATCTTTTTGAAAGTCAGGGAAGTCAGGGAGACTTTTACAACATTGCATGTGAAGGCTGTCTTTCCTTACTCTGTTAGAAGTTATTTCACATCCAAGAAGAGATGTGTACCTACTCTAGAACAGTAGACAGAAAGAAAAGCAGAGAAACCCCACAGAAACGAATAAGTGATTCACAGGAGAAAAAATTGAAATGGACTTTTAACGTGAAATCATTATTCACAGCTGGAATAGAGATTTCTGGGAGAAATATCAATAACCTCATATATGCAGATGACACCACCCTTATGGCAGGAAGTGAAGAACTAAAGAGCCTCTCGATGAAGTAAAAGAGGAGAGTGAAAAAGTTGGCTTAAAACTAAACATTCAGAAAACGAAGATCATGGCATCTGGTCCCATCACTTCATGGCAAATAGATGGGGAAACAGTGGAAACAGTGACAGACTTTATTTTCTTGGGCTCCAAAATCACTGCAGATGGTGACTGCAGCCATGAAATTAAAAGACGCTTGCTCCTTGGAAGAAAAGCAGTGACAAACCTAGACAGCATATTAAAAAGCAGAGACATTATTTTGCCAACAAAGGTCTGTCTAGTCAAAGCTATGGTTTTTCCAGTAGCCATGTATGAATATGAGAGTTGGACCATAAAGAAGGCTGAGTACCAAAGAACTGATGCTTTTGAACTGTGGTGTTGGAGAAGACTCTTGAGAGTCCCTTGGACTGCAAGTAGATCAAACCAGTCGAGCCTAAAGGAAATCAATCCTGAATATTCATTGGGAGGACTAATGCAGAAGCTAAAGCTCCAATGCTTTGGCCACCTGATATGAAGAACTGACTCATTAGAAAAGACCCTGAAGCTGGAAAAGACTGAAGGCAGGAGAGAAACGGACGACAGAGGATGAGATGGTGGGAGCAACCACCATCATGTCACCAACTTGATGGACATGAGTCTGAGCAGGCTCCAGGAATTGGTGATGGACAGGGAAGCCTGGCTCACTACAGTCCATGGGGTCACAAAGAAACGGACATGACTGAGCGACTGAACAACAATTATTCACAACATGGTAATCATTAGGTTTAAAAGTATTTATACCTATCAGATGTTTAAGATTTTAAAAATAGAATAATATACCAAATATTGATGAGAGTACAGGAAGTGCCTGTTATCATGGAAGTATAAATTATTATGGTGTCTCTGGAAGAGAATTTGGTAGCGTTATTAAAAACTTAAAGAATGTGCATACACATTGATTCTGTTGTTAGGCTTGTAAGAATTTATCCTAAGAGAGCAATCAGAAGTGTACACTGAGAGGCATGCACAAGATTTTTTTCTCCCGATGTACACAGAGGTGTCTAACATGTTCCAAGCACCGTGCCAAGCATGTACAGGGGCAGCTGGCATGTGCCAGGTGGCTTCAGGCTAATTCTTCTCTGATTTCAACAACGGTTCTGTTAGGTAGAGGCAAATAATCATCTGCATCCAACAGAGTTCTAAGCTGGGATTCAGAGAGGTTAAGTAACTTGCTCAGGCTCTCACAGCAAAGAAATGGCAGAACTAATAAGCAGTGTCTGAAAGGGTGATATGCTAAGTAGTCTGTGATCCTTCTGTAGAAGGAAATAACTAAGTGGTCAGTAAAAATCCTGTTAGAATCATAATGATGTAGAAAAACATTCTTGGTGTCATTTTGGGTGAGAAATCGTTCCGGTATGCAGACAAAGGTGCTAAAGATCATAGCTGGTCCTGATTCTGTTGAAGCGCATGTTTATAACCACAGATGCCGGGCACTGGCACCGCCGAATGTTAAGGTTGATCATCAGCAAAAACATTCTTGGTGTCGTTTTGGGTGAGAAAGCGTTCCTGTATGCAGACAAAGGTGCTAAAGATCATAGCTGGTCCTGATTCTGTTGAAGCGCATGTTTATAACCACAGATGCCAGGCACTGGCACCGCCGAATGTTAAGGTTGATCATCCCTCTGTGGCAGGATTTGGTTTGAGTTGTTTTCTCATCACGCTGTCGTGTGTGTGTATGTGGTTTTTATTTTTCCAGTCACCTAAGTTACTTTTTTATAATTAGGAGAATACTGTCACTGTCAGTGGATATTTTGATGTCAGTGGCCCAACGATTCAGGGAGTCCCAAAACCACACGGTCTCCAAAATATTTCTGGAGTGGGGAGCATTTGAATAATATGCTACAGATGATGGTGGGAGAGGCAAAAATAGCCTTTGGTTTCTAAAATTACCCATCATGTTATTTCTTTTCCAATGGGATTTTGACCCGATTTTGCTTATTGTACATTTTCCCTCTTGGCTGGTGAAGTATAGGTTCAGTTCTGTTACAATAATATATTGAAAGGAAGATACTGAAGGAAAATGAAAGTTTCTTTCCACTTGGGGCAGGATATGGGCAAAGGTGACTCATCCAGCCTTTCTCTTTGAGTCCTGCCCTCTGTCTGATGGTCTCCCCAGAGCTGTCCCCTGCCAGCAGTTAGTACTCAGGGAAAGCTGATCTGCCCGAAGGCTTGCTCCGTGATCTGCAGGCGCCGTCTCCTGGAGATGGATCAGACCAGCGCCAGGGGGTCAAGGATGGTTTTGTCTTGAATAGGAGAGCACAGTGAGTGTCCTCAGCTGCGTTCTGTAATTCTCAGGGAATCCAAGTCCAGACCCTCGTATTCTTTTCTGTGGTGCTGCTATCCTCCTGTGCTATTTTGAGGTTAAAATGGTTTGAAAATGTCAGCCTCCTATGTCACTGGTGATAAGTTACTTAAACAGCAACTCTGCTTCCCAGAATTCCTAAGTGATGAGACATTTTGTCCTGTTGACCCCTAAGGAGCATGTAAACTTTACCTCCTGAACCCGAAAGAGAAAGCAAAGCTGCATGTGAATGTTGCAAAGCACAGTCCTGAACTCAGGGCAGTTCTTCACTCCTGTGAACACAAGAAATGTCACCCTAAGGCACCATCGTGGGGACTGAAGCCCGAGCGGGCTTGTGGCATCCGGGGCCAAGGGGGCAGCCTCTATGAAGTCCCAGTGACGTGGCAGGGGCTCAGGTGTGGACTGCCTCCCGACTTGCACCTGGGACTTGACCTTCTCGGAGAAAAAGCTCTGTTTATTCGGCAGAGGCAACAGGCCAGGTCCTAGCATAGTGGCAGGTGGTTCCTCTCAACCTAAAGCTTGTTGTTACTTTCGCTAAGGGAACACATGAGAACCCACAGGACCTAGGACGGCGCCTGAATCCCACTGCGGGCCTATGTGACCCCAAAGACCACCCCCCACCCCGGTGCCTGCATCCCACCCTGACGTCTGTGCACAACCCCGTCTTGTGAGTCACGGTTTTAACTGTCCAGTTATCTTTTCTAAAAGCCAAAGTTTCGTACCCTCCGTTCCCAGGGACTTGGACAGAGGCCCTGTGGGCTGCTCGTGTCTTTTCCCCGATCAGGCAGCCCTCGCATGTTGGCCCAGATGGGCTCTTTGTTTTCATCCTTCCCCCAGTACGTGGCCGGTGGGGCTCAGAGGCCACTGTCCCGCCTTGGGGACCCAGGGCGCCTGAGGCTCTGGGATACACTGCCTTCCTTCCCTCGACCTCTCCAGTGGTGCGACATTAGAGTGGGGAAGTAAAAAAAATAAACCAAGACTGTGAACACGTAGGCAGCACACACCCTCCAAGTTTCCCATCTTCTNATGGCTGGTGGGGCTCAGAGGCCACTGTCCCGCCTTGGGACCCCTGGGCGCCTGAGGCTCTGGGATACACCGCCTTCCTTCCCTCAACCTCTCCAGTGGTGTGACATTAGAGTGGGGAAGTAAAAAAAATAAACCAAGACTGTGAACACGTAGGCAGCACATACCCTCCAAGTTTCCCATCTTCTACCCTGAAGTCCTTAAGGGGTGTGAACTTGGGCAGAGCTTTTATTGCATGGACAGCGTTCACAGCCCTCTCTGACTCACGTTCATTAGTTAATGATTGTTGAGGAGTAGATGGTATTTGCATGTGGTACAAATCGGACGTGTTATAGTGGTGTATCCAACCATGGACACCTCTCGCTGATACAGGGACCCTGCTGGCGCAGGCAGCAGACAGCTTCAGCACCAGCGAAGCACCAGATCCCCACGCAGTCTCAGCTCTGTGCACCCCTAGGACCTCATCCCTCATCCCTCCCCGGTGTGCGGGGGAGCGCTGCCTCAGAGCTGGGCAGGACGCGGTGTGTCTGCCCCTCCTTGCAGACCTAGGGCAGGCCCCTGGGGGCCGCGGGCACTCCTCCCTGTGGGTTGATCTTTGTTGGGGTCGCCTAGATTCATCAGGGAGGCTCTGAACCTGTCGCTCCTCACCTACTCCAGGGCATCCCTGGTTTCGATCTGTCTCCTTTCCCACGGTGCTTGGGCATCTGAGCAAAACCGATCCCTTCCTCAAGGGAGGGCAGAACGTCCGCCCCCCCGGGAGATGCTGACGCCTCTCTTAGAACACGAAATCTACACGGCATCAGACACAGTGATTCTTGCCAGAGAAAAGAGTTCTGTGGTCTCCTGTTGCTGCACATGGAAGCAAATGACAACTTCACGACACAGCCTTTCAGTC
>SJYT01033568.1:363180-380280 GCA_006410635.1 Cephalophus harveyi
ATGACAACTTCACGACACAGCCTTTCAGTAGTAGGTGAACAAATAAATCCAAGCGTGTAAGCATACCTTCATGAGGAATGTTGGTTGGTAGCTGGGCTTCCGCTGAGGGCAGATGAGAGGCCAGGCACCCTGATTACATGTAAACATGCAAATTAAACAGCCTGTCAAAAGATCTTTCAGAGGATTGTGTGGACTAGGAAGGCAATGGATTGATGTGGACCAGGGGTTCTAGGACGGCGGTGTGGGGTTAGAGAATGTTTTTGCTAATTAGGGGTTATCAGTAAGATTCGAAAACGACAGAAGGGTGTTTCTGTAAGAAACAGTGTGATGAGAAATATCAGTCCACGCTGTCTTATAGAGGACAGTGGGCAAACCAGTTTTTCTGGGATGGGAAATGTAGATACTGAGAATCAAGGGGACGCATACCTGGGTGTTTCCAGGTAATCAGAGAGGAATGTTAGTTCTGTTTCCTCTATGTTTTCTTATACATTCATTAACGGTTACGTGCTGTGGTTAAATATAGTATTTCAGAATCCTTACATTAACTCCTGAGGGAAGATATAATAAGTTGTCCATGAAAGGAATTATGCAGCAGTTTCATAAATGTGCTTTCTGTTAAGGTCCAAAGGTACATTTAACACAGAGATAAATATAGAAAAGGGCAGAAGATATATTCAGACACTGATGAAGACCCAGGTGTCTTGCTCCTCTTGTGGCGGGAGGCCCTGGAGTACTTTTCCATGGGCCGGAATCAATAGGTCCCTTCAGGAGCCCTTTCGCAGCAGCCGCTCTGAGTCAGGACAGCGCCTGCTTGGAGAGTGGAGCATGGCCCCAGGCCTGCGGGCTGTTGTGTCTAGGACGAGCTGGTTTTGCACCCCCTTGGCTCAGCTTCCCTGTCTGTAGAAGCCACAGCCAGCTTATTCAAGAGAGGCAGTGAATTCTTTTGTGAAGATCAGACTCATACTAAGCTCAATTACCTTAGAATTGGTTACTTTAAAAAAAAGGGAATTGGATTTGGTGTGGGTGCAGATATTGACACATGCTTTTAGCAGTAGGTTATGTTGTTCAGTCACTAGGTCGTGTCTGACTCCTTGTGACTCCATGGACTGCAGCACGCCAGTCTTCCCTGTCCTTCACTATCTTCCAGAGTTTCCCAGAGTTCGGTCATAGCCGACCGAATTTACTTTTTGCTAAAAAATGGTTGATTTTGCATTTGTCAAAGGCAAATGAATTTATCCAATTAAGTTGTGAATGACCAAAAGCTATTCAAAGATCTGTGGTAGAAATCAATGAATCATCTCTCAGATGTCTCTCTTTTTTCTTTTTTTAAAATAAACTGGAACACTGAAGTTAATACAGTGGGCAGGTCTTGAAAACTGTGTGTGTGTGTGTATCATCTTTTGCCTAACTTTTAAAACCTAGTATTCTTTTTTTTAAAAAAAAACTTTTTATTGAAGTATAGTTGATTGACAATGTGTTAGTTTCTGGTGTACAACAGAGTGATTCGGTTATACATACATATGTATATATAATTATGCTTTTTCATATTGTTTTCCAACCTAGAATTCTTAAACTCCCATATTACCAAATTATATATGTGTCTGGACTGTGTCATCTGGTTAACATAGTTGAAACATAAAATGACTTTCTGTTCAGAATGCAGTTTTTGAACTGTATAGTTTATTTTCTTGGCTTCTTTGAAAAGGTGAATGTTTAATATTTTGCAGAGATTTTTTATCAGGTTACTCAATGTTTTGTATGATTTAAATTGATCGTAGTTTGTCATCAGTGAGACTTAATCGTCACGTGATAGAATTTTGTGCGTCCTTTTCATACCATTTTTGAACAAGACCCTCCAGTCCCACCCCCGTATCCCAGAACAGCCTGGAAAACTGTTGTGTTTTTTTCCTGTCGTAGATTGGCGGCTGCTGCAGCCTCACTGTGTTTTGTGTGCGTGACAACAGGCTGACTCGGATCCCCGCGGAGGTGTCTCGGGCGGCCGAGCTGCACGTCCTGGACGTGGCAGGGAACAGGTAAGCCCGAGACAAGCAAACGACCCTCCAACCCAGCCTCGGCCGTCTCGCCTTTGCTCCGCCTGGCAGAGCGTGTACTGATGGGTCACCTGAGCCAGGCCCGGAAGCTCTCAGTCTGGGAGCCGGAGTGATGGAGCCCGTGGAGGGGACAAGGTCAGGGCCGCTGGTGCCTGGAGTCCTTTCCGGGTACTGTGGGTACAGCTGGAGACGTAGGTTTTGGTTGGCGGTACCCTAATGGCAGGTGGGGGGAGACCTAGGTCATGGCTTCTGTGAGTCACCATGGGCCTCAGTTTCCTCATCTGAAAAAGGAGCTCCAGTGAGTCTGAGTTAGAGTTTAGCTGGGAGTCATGCTCTGCTCTACCTGTGAGTCTGAACCCCCTGACTTTGTGAACAATATTGTACTCAGACACTTTGCTGGAGAGAAGATCCACAGCTGATGTCAAAATTGCTAAGTGCTTCATAGTCTAAAAAACCCAAAGAGCCGCCAGTCTGTGTCGGGATGAGCTGCACGTCCTGGACGTGGCAGGGAACAGGTAAGCCCGAGACAAGCAAATGGTCCTCCAGCCCAGCCTCGGCCGTCTCGCCTTTGCTCCGCCTGGCAGAGCGTGTACTGATGGGTCGCCTGAGCCAGGCCCGGAAGCTCTCAGTCTGGGAGCCGGAGTGATGGAGCCCGTGGAGGGGACAAGGTCAGGGCCGCTGGCGCCTGGAGTCCTTTCCGGGTACTGTGGGTGCAGCTGGAGACGTGGGTTTTGGTTGGCGGTACCCTAATGGAAGGTGGGGGGAGACCTAGGTCTTGGCTTTTATAACTGGCTTCCGTGAGTCACCATGGGCCTCAGTTTCCTCATCTGAAAAAGGAGCTCCAGTGAGTCTGAGCTACAGTTTAGCTGGGAGTCTTGCTCTGCTCTACCTGTGAGTCTGAACCCCCTGAATTTGTGAACAATATTGTACTCAGACACTTTGCTGGCGAGAAGATCCACAGCTGATGTCAAAATTGCTAAGTGCTTCATAGTCTAAAAAACCCAAAGAGCCGCCAGTCTGTGTCGGGTTCTGGGTCAGAGGCCTGCCGGCATGCTCACCAGCCTGTAATGTGCAGTAGTTTCAACCATTCTGAGCTGATTTCATCACTGCAGACGTCGCTGCACTTTCCTACCCAGGCTGTGCTTTCCACCTCCGACCCTTTCTCTGGCTCTGTACCTTGATCTTTTCTTCCTCGTGCCCCTCTCTGGGAAGACTTCTCCTCTCTGGGTCTGAGTTTCTGGATTATCCCAGTGACCACTGCCTGTTTACCTGCGTGCGGTCCTCCGAAAGCTGAAGTTACCTAAAGTGCATGCGACGGCTTGTGTGTCATTGTGATTTGTCCCTTCAGGAGATGCCTGGCGAATATTTGTTAACTGAATGAAAACATGAGAAATGTTAGTTTTGCAGAATAGCTGGAAGGCCACTGCAAAGTGCCTGATGTCACAGGCTTCATTGCCAAGAGGAATTTTAAAAATGCTTTTGAGTGTTAGATGGGAGAGGGTGGGGGACGGGGTGTTAGAGTGTTAGTTGGGCTGGGGCCGGGGTGGGGGATGATCAGTGGTCCTAAGTGATAAATGCCGGTGACTTGAAGAGTGTCTGGGGAACTGTGTCCTCAGTGATTCGCAGCTCGCAGGTCAGGCATGGGCTGCAATTTTTCACTCCTGCTAATGGATCGTGGGCAGCAGAGCTAAACAAATAGCAGGACGCGGGGGAATCTGGTGATGAGTTATAGCCTCAAGAAACGCTCACCATATTAAAGTTGATGCTTTCACGACATCATGATAGATTCTTAAGGCCGCTCACTGGTGACTGGAATCTCGGGATTAGTTAGAGCTGGATGTTGACTTTCCGCTTGGACTGAGCCCCCAGGAGACGCGCAGCATGAGAAGGTCCCCCTTCCCTCCCTCCTGTGCTCTTCCTGCAGCAGGAGAAGCCCAGGGACTCCAGACCCGTCCCGGTTCTCGCTGCTCTGGAGAGCATGCATTTGCATGACTAATTCTTCAGCAGAAAGATGACTCTGGCGTCTAAAAACTGCTTTTTACACCAGTGAAGTCCCCGTTCTCCAGTTCTCAGAAGAAGGGAAAGTTCTATTTTTATTACGCCTGGGCCAGGGTGGAGAAAACCCAATTAAAATGCTGAGTGCCACAGCTGTCATCTGAGCGGGTTAAGTGTGCCATTTAGGCCATGGTATATGCAGATTCATAACCAGATTTCAAGCTTATTAAATGTATTTAATGACTACTTATTTAAAGTATCGGTATAGAAGCTCATAAAAAAGAGGCTGCCATGTCAGCTCTTCAGCTTGCAGAGATGTCACACCATGGGAAGTCCTACCAAACACCACAGAAGTTTCTATCTGTCCTCCCAAGCATATAAAAATAGCAAATGGCACAGGGGCTCTGCATGTTCGTTTCTAGAAACCTTCTTTGACACATTTGATAGGAAAAATTACAGTAATTTTTCCTAAAATGCCACTTGGAAACAAAAGCATGAAGCCTCCAGGTCCAGTAACAGAGGAGGTACCTTATATCAGTCATGTGGGCCCAGGACACAGAGGTCCCTGACTCTCAGCTTCTTCCCCATGGGACTGTCCACCAAGTACACAAAATTGGGTATTTGAGCATCTTCCTCGAAGTACTACTAATGCCAAATACTGCAGACCAGGGCTGTCAATGGAAAGATAGTTTGTACCTTTGACTTTCATAATCCAAAAAATTAAGTTAAAAAGACTAAATAAGGTATCACTGCATACCTATTAGGATGGCTTTTGTTAAAAAAAAAAAAAACAAGAGATAAGGCGTATTGGCAGAGAAAAGAGCACCCGTGTGTAGTATTGGGGAAATGTAAGTTGGTGCATCCACTATGGAAAACAGCATGGAGTTTTTCCTCAATAAATTTCTGTAAACAGAGCTACTGTATGACCCAGCAGTTCCACTTCTGGACAAGAAAGCAGGACATCAAAGAGGCATCTCCTGTCCCCTGTTCACTGCAGCTTTATTCACAGTAGCCAAGGTGTGAAAACAGCTCCAGCAGCGCCGGATGGACGGGTGAAGGCGATGTGGTGTGTGCCTCTGTGTGCATATCCATACACACGAAGTGGAATATTTCAGCTGTGAGAAGGCCGGAAATCCTGCCATTCGCAGCTTGGGCACAGTCGCTCAGTGGTGTCCGACTCTTCGTGAACCCATGGATTGGAGCCCGCCTGGCTCCTCTGTCCATGGAATTTTCCAGGCAGGAATACTGGAGTGGGTTGCCATGTCCTTCTCCAGTTTACAACATGCACCTTGAAAGCATTTTGCTAAGTGAGAAAAGTTGGAGAAAGGCAGATACTGTGAGATCTCGCTGATTTGTGGAATCTAAACAAGCTGAGACAGAATAGAGTGGTGGTTGCTAGGGGCCAGCGGGTGGGGGACATGAGATGCCAGAGGGCGCACATTTCCAGTTAGCAGGTGAAGCAGCTCTGAGTCTAACATGCAGCAGGTGACTGCAGTTAGCAACACTGTACCATATCCTTCAGAAGAGAAAATGCAACGCACCGGTGTAGCCAGACTGTGGAGCCCTGAGCTGCTAGAGAATGAACTGCGCCTCCGCCCTGTGACCCACGATGCCCAGGGCTGAGCACTTGTGTGGCTGGCACCCGGTGATCTCGCTCTTGTTTTTGGAACATCTTGCCTGCGGAGAATTCCAGAGAGTGAAGTGGTTCCCTTGCAGGATGACTGGAAACCCGAGGTTATGGAGCCTTTCTTTCACTTTAGATATTTAGGCACTGTTGACATTTTTTTCACCAATTATATTCGCTCGCTATATGTATTTTTAAACATTTTGAAAACTTTACTTAAAACTAACAATTCTAGTAGGAAGAAACAGATGAAACGCTCAGTTGTAAGTAACATTGATCTGTCAGTTAAGTTAGTATTACATTAATCAGTCAGCCACGTTTGGTTGTTAAATAAATTGGATAAAGTAACTCCTGTCTTAATCGGCTCATAGCTTCCTCATAGCTACGAGGGGCTTCCCTCTCAGCTCAGTTGGTAAAGAATCTGCCTGCAATGCAGGAGACCCTGGTTCGATTCCTGGGTCAGGAAGTTCCACTGGAGAAGGGGTAGGCTACCCACTCTAGTATTCTTGGGCTTCCCTTGTGGCTCAGCTGGTAAAGAATCCACCTGCCATGAGGGAGACCTGGGTTCGATCCCTGGGTTGGGAAGACCCCCTGGAGAAGGGAAAGGCTACCCACTCCGGTATTCTGGCCTGGAGAATTCCGTGGACTGTATAGGACATGGCGTCGCAAAGAGTTGGACACGACTGAGTGACTTTAAGAAAAAGTCCTAATCAGAGGTGGGGAAGGTTACTTTAGGCTGGACTGGTCACCGAGGTAAGGAGAAGCTAAAAAGGAGAAGCTCATGATACGGTTGTTCACTTCTTCTAGTCCTTGTACTGTTGTTGTAAATAGTAGCTGTAGGCTTTTTATTTCTTTATTTATTTAGGAGAAGCTAAAAAGGAGAAGCTCACGATACGGTTGTTCATTTCTTCTAGTCCTTGTACTGTTGCTGTAAATAGTGGCTGTAGGCTTTTTATTTCTTTATTTATTTAGGGGATGTGGTCCTAAATGGAACATGGTGATGTGTACAAATGGGGCTGTGGCTTCTTAGGTTGATCTTGTAGTGAGTGGAAGGCACCAGAGTAAACTAAAAATATATTATTAAATCTACTGGAAAGTGGGAATATATACATATATATACTTAAAAAAGAAAGAAAACATAGAATGTATATGATATTATACGTATTTAATATATGCATAGATTTTGTATATTTAAACTCTGCTTCTGGCCTGTGTCTGACTTGGTTCACCCCAGAGAAGCAGGGCAGTGTGTGTCTTACCCCCTCAGGCTGCAGTGCGTCAGTGCAGGGCCGCCCAGCCCGCAGAGTCTGTTTGCAGACTGGGCAGGGAGCGGAGGCTTTTTTTCCCCTTTCGCACTGGGAACACCTCTGTCCACAAGACACGGGTGAAAGAGCTCATGTGTGTGGTGTGTGCTTGGCTGATAGCAGCCATATCCAAGCTGGTACACTGATGCTTTACAGGAAAACCTGTGTTCTAGACCACGTGTCCGTCTTCCCTGGCTTGGTGGCATGTGACTTTCAGACCTGTTGCTGTGGAGTCTAGTAATTTACTTTAGCTCTTATGATATGATTTGTCATCTTGAGCGGCTGTTACTGATGCTCTGCTTTGCCTTTTGTTTATACCTTTGCTTTAGCATTTAGCTGGGAAGCTGGTTATTAGCCTGAAAAGAAGGCACGATGACCATGTTTTCAGTATCTGTGTGTCATGCCAGCTTTCGAGCCTCCATTTATTCTTTTCTTTCCTCTCTTAAAAGTAGAGATGCTGACTATAGATTTCTTGCCCAAGGCCTTGAAACATTCCAGAGGATATTAGCTTCACTCCTTTTTAAAAAAGAAATAAGGACAGACTTTGAAAAGAAATTATCCTTGAGTTCCGTGACATGAAAGAGGGTCTGATGTCCTTTAAGCGCCTGCAGTGAATTAGGGTATTCTTTTTAAAAAGCCCCATCATAGTGTCCGGCAGATACTGGCTTTGTGTCTTCAGCTTCCTTGCGTTAAGCGTGTGTGTGATGGCATTTAGGCAGATGAGAGATCGTTTGAAGCTTATACAAATAAGCACAGAAATTTCACTTCCAAGCCACCTTAAGGAACCCAACCACTGCCTCAGAAAAAGGGGAGCTGGGACTGTAAGCGGCTGTGCCCCCCAGTTCCCCACCCCTGCCCCAGGCATCCTTATGGTATATGCACGCCACTGCACTGGGTGGATTCTGGGATTTAAAAACACATATCTCCCACCCAGTTTGACTGTCATTAGTAAAATACTGGCAGGTACACCACGTGGAGTCTCTTCGGGGTCCTTTAACATAGGTAGGTTTCATGGCATTGACTCGAGAACCTCACGCCCCTGTGGGCACGGTTCTCTACGATTATCCAGCACCACACCCCTTGCATGTGTGGGGGGTGGATCAGCCTTTCCTGGATGATTAAGGAAAAGAAAATGTTTTCTCACCTCCATAAATAGGACAAGGGAAGGTGTTTGCGAAAATGTATTCATTCTTCTTACAGAAAGTTTGTTAATACTCTCATTGCTTCTTTGGTCATTTTTAGCTTCATCCACTAAAATAACTCAGCTGGTCTGTGCTTACGTTTTACTTGGATTAGTCTTATACTACTGGAGTCCAGCTGCTCTTCCTAGAGTTCTAGTTTATTTCCCATAAGTCTGTCAATTCAAAATGCATCTGATAAGTCAGTATTAATCTGTTGGTGAGACGTTACACTGTCATGTAATGTCTTTCAGAACTAATGGGCCAGAAATGTCTTTGAAGAAAATATGTGTCATATTGTAGCTAACAGACTGTGATCAGCTTATTTTTTATCTAACTTATGAAATCACTTCTAAGGTGGAACCATCCATTTAATCCATGGATCCGTCCTTAGAGTGAAAATACTTGATCAGGTATAACCTTCGGTTCTTTAAACCTTAAATTCGTGGCATCTGCAGAGGTGTGGGTGTTTTCAGAGTGAATTAGTGACGTGTATAAAGCGCTGACTTCTACCGCAGCCCCACGCTCGGCGCCCTTCCGTTTGGGGCCGGAAGGTTCCTTGTTGCGGGACTGTCCCGTGCACTGTAGGATGTTTGGCAGCATCCGAGCGTGACCCTCTAGATGACAACAGCGTCCCCAGAGGCTTCCCTGGCACTCGGGTTAGAACTCTGCTTCCAGGGCCAGGGGCCAGGTTCAGTCCCTGGTTATGGAACTAAGCTCCCGCAAGCCACATGGCGAGGCCACAAAAATTAAAAAAAAAAAAACACAACTCCCTCAAAATGTCTCTAGCGGTTGCCAGGTGTCCGCTGGGGGCAAATCACCACTGGTTGAGGTATTCTCTGCAAGTTGCCTTTGCCAGGTACCAGGTACATCTGATTCTGATAACAGTCTCCACTAAATAGATTTCACTGGTCAAGTATTTGTACAGACATGAATATAAAACTAATCTTGAGGAATCGCTTTACAGTTTTTAAAGTGCTTTAACAGATACCATCCCCTTTGAAGCAATCCAAAGTGGAAATTAATGATCATGTAGGTGTCTGAGAAGTGGGAGCTTTCAGAAACTTTAAAGTCGAAAATGGAATACCTAAAATAGTCTCCCTGGAGAGAGCAAGTGGAGTCCATGAAAAAACGCTTGTAATCTTTAACTGCGATGTAAACTCTTCAGCACCCCAGCCTCCCTCACATCCCGGTTTACAGGTGCACCTGGGGCCAGGCAATCCCACGGCTTCATTGCAGCCTCGCTGACCATGACTCAGGAAGGACTTAGCTTCTGGGTCCTTCCACAAGTGCACTGGCTTCCCCCCCTGCCCCGCCCCGACCTTTACATGGAAACTGGCTTCCCTGACAGTTCAGCTGGTAAAGAATCTGCCTGCAGTGCAGGAGACCCCGGTTCAATTCCTGGGTTGGGAAGATCCCCTGGAGAAGGGAAAGGCTGCCCACTGCAGTATTCTGGCCTGGAGAATTCCATGGACTGTATAGTCCATGGGGTCGCAAAGAGTCGGACACGACTGAGCGACTTTCACTTTCCTAGCCTAAGAGTGGAGGTGGCAATGGCACCCCACTCCAGTACTCTTGCCTGGAAAATCCCATGGACGGAGCAGCCTGGTAGGCTGCAGTCCATGGGGTCGCTGAGTCAGACACGACTGAGCGACTTCACTTTGACTTTTCACTTTCATGCATTGGAGAAGGAAATGGCAACCCACTCCAGTGTTCTTGCCTGGAGAATCCCAGGGATGGCGGAGCCCGGTGGGCTGCCATCTGTGGGGTCGCACAGAGTCGGACACGACTGAAGCGACTTAGCAGCAGCAGCAGCAGCAGCCTAAGAGTAAACAGTGTGTGCTATAACTTGCTAATCTTTTTGCCCTGTGGCCTGAAGGTGCCAGAGAGAGGTGATGGCAGGAAAGGGTGACACAGTCACCCCCCGAAGCATCTCCTGGCAAAGGGGGCACAGCGCATCTCAGTATAAACGGAACACCGTTTCACATACCGCACCCAGTCTCAGGAAGCAGTTGTTGAATTTTTGTCTGTTGTGGACAAGGTTTGACTTAATCACAGACTGTAAGCGCCTGGCCTCTCCTGTGTTTTCACCAAGGCTGTCGCACCTGCCTTTATCGCTGACCGCTTTGAACTTGAAAGCTCTCTGGTTATCGGACAACCAGGCCCAGCCCCTGCTCACGTTCCAGACGGACACCGACCACACCACCGGGGAGAAGATCCTCACCTGTGTCTTACTTCCTCAGCTGCCTTCTGAACCCACCTGCCAAGGTGAATTGAAGGGCTGGGTTCACATGGCCCCGAGAGTTAGCAGCAGCTCCTGCCCATCCGTAAGGCCTCTCCCCGACCACAGGGCTGCAGGCCAGCCCAGCTGTGAGGTCCTTGTGGGTCTCTCCTGGGGAGCTTCTGCCGTATCTTTGCAGAACACATGCTCATACCTGTGTATCACGCCTGGCGTTCCTTAAATAGCCTTCTGGTTTTGAATTCCAGCTAAGGCTGAAAATGCACATATGTCCTCCTAAAAGAGATAAGAGTCCCTTAAAATTCATGCAGACACTTTGGAGGATTAGTATTGATGGTCTCCAGCAAAGTGTTTTTAAGCCAGGCGGTTGTTTTGAGTAACTATACCTTTGTTTTGTAACTCATACGTGCTTTAAAAAAAGCATTCATAGTCATGTGGCATAGCTGTCAGAAAGCCTTTGCTTGAGAGCTGGTTTTGATAGAAGACGTCTAGAAGGCTCTGGGCAAATGGAGTCACCTCGCTGACCCCATCCTGGTTAGAGGAATGTTAAGACCCCAAGAGGACAGTGTAGGTTGAGCGGCCAAGAAAAGGGCCAGATCCCACATGCGTGGCCACCTCACTGTCAAGAGGAAGTTTTTAAAGTGAGCGTGTAAGAAAGAATCTTGAAAAAGAGGTCTGGGAATCATGATGACGTTCTGGAATGAAATAGTAAACACCGATTTAGCAGAGGTGATCTCAGATAGAATTAGGCATCCTCGGAAAGACAGGGTCGCCTTGCCACGGCAGCCCTGCTCACGTGGGCTTTGTCTGGCAGAGAACCTGCTCCGCTGCGGTGCCCTCGAGAGCCTGGTGCACGACGTGCCAGAAGAGGCCTGGAACGAGCGGGCGGCCAACCGGGTCAGCGCCATCCGGTTTCTGGACGACGAGAGGGATGACGACAACGAAACGGTACGGGATTCGGGCTGCTTGGCGTTCACGGGTGCTCCAAAGGGAGACGCCTTCTGAGGTTGAGAGTGGCGCCCGATAAAGAGCCCTCTTATTTTCAAATAGTCTTTACTCCTTTCTGCCTTCAGCATTTAAGCATTTTTTTTTTTAGAAGGCAAAAGCTAGATATTTCTAAGGTCCTGGTTCACCAAATGCATGTAAAGCAACTGGGACTCATAGATGTGTGTGTTTGCACGGGGTGTGGGTGCCTCTTTTTCTTTTCTTTGTGATGGTTTCCCCTCAGGCCCCCACTGCTTTCTTAACATCAGCTGGGAAGTGTTTCTCTTCCGTTGTTCTCAGTGAACTAAGTCGCTCCCTTCCCTCCCCCACAATGTACAGCTCTGCTGTGTGGACTCGTCCACGTTTCACCTAGTGGCTTAGCTTGCCTGCTGTCCACTTGGACTTGGTGCTCCCCTTCATGTGACCCAGGAGCCTTCACCTTCTTGAAGAGAGCGTGTGACCTCCGTAGGATTCCCTTACATGCTTTCATTCAGAATCAGGCATAGGTTTGAGAGGACCGCTCAGCCCGACTTGCCTCCATCCTCGACACGTGTCTCTGCCATTTGGCTGAGTCAAGGACAACTTGTGAGCCTTCCTGCAAGCTGACTTTGGCCTCTGAACCTCCTGACACTAATTGAGATTTTCATAAGCAGAGCTCACAGGGAATACTTGCTGCCCCTAAGACAAAGGGAGGTTTTAAAATTACTGCCAGGCAGCGGTCTGTTATTCCAGCTGTCCGCAGGGGGACTTTTATTTACTTACGGTAGTAGAGGGCCGAGTAGGAATTAAACATGACAGAATGGCTCCAGCCAAAAGGGCTCTTTAATTTTACCTCATGGCTTCGTAGAGCAGGACTTTGACCAGCTGCTCGCTGGCTGAGTTCTACCCCGCCTTTGTTACCCCAAGATGCCCTTCCTCAGACTCACTGGCGAGAGGCAGGTGCTATTTTAGGAGCAGAAGAGCACATAGCATCTTTAATAATATAATTTTTAAAACATTGTCCATACCCTGTTACTTCACGTCCAGCCCCGTGGTCTTTTAGGAAAAAATGTGAATTTTCTTCAGTAGGTCATATAAATATTAATAAAACAGACGAATTAGAAAAGAAGTCCTTTCTCACCTCCCTTTTCCTTCACCTCCTGTGCCTCATGGGTTGAAGAAGACCTTCAGATAATAGTAGAACAGTCTAGTGATTCTAATTTTTGACCCCTTTTTCTTTTACCTTCTTCCACCCTCCTCATCATATCTTGTAAATCTTTTATTATTTTTCTTACTGTTCGCGGAAACTTGTTTTTATCTTAACACATCTCATATTTTCCTAAGTATTCTTTTATCCTGAAAGGAACTCTCCCATCTTGACGAGATAAGTTGTAGACAGCATTTGCATCCTTGCTTCCACTTGGGAGCAGTTGATGAATGCTTGTAACTCCAAGGCAAGCTTTCCACCCGCTCTGCCTGTGGCCTCTGGGCAGGGGGACCTGGGTTGGAAAACTTTTGCGGGAGTGATGGAGAGAAGCCCAAACACTCACCCTGATGTTTGCTTTTCAGAGAACACTCCTGAGACGAGCCACGCCCCACCCAGGGGAGCTCAAGAGCATGAAAAAGACAGTGGAGAATTTACGGAATGACAGGAATGCTGCTAAAGGACTGGATTCCAACAAAAACGAGGTCAACCACGCCATCGACCGGGTGACCACGTCGGTGTAGGTGGCGCGTCCGTCTTACCTCCCGAGTCATCCTGCTGCGGAGCCGGCCTGCCCCCCTGGAGCCCCCCCACTGGGATGCTGTGCCCCGGGAAGTGCCTTACTCTCATCCGACAGCCAGTCACTGCACCCACCCGTGGTTTCCAGCTTGATTTTTTTTTTCTCCTAAATTTCAGTTGTTTGTAATAAGTAGAATACACTACTGACAACACCTGACCTTTGTTTTTGTCTTGTGTTGGGGTCAGGGAGAGCAGGAAGGGGAATTCTGGTCCCCCTCCCTCCCATCAAGTGCTGGGACATTGTGAACCCACGTTCTCTTGGACCTACTGATGAGAGAGTTTTATGTATGGAAAAAAAAAATTGGTAATTTTTTAAACCCTTTTTGGCAGCTCAGATGGTGTACATTTAAACATTTTGTATAGGTATTTCGTAACAAAAAATATGTATTTCCTTTTGTTATTTTATCCTGGAAACGGTACACATTTTAGTATTTGTGCAAGAAAAAAATACAGCCCTAAAGTATTTGTTTTTATTTGTACTATCCACTTGTGCCTTATTGTTGCCCAAGTCCTGTCAAACCAGTTGTCACAGTGACACCTTTGAGCAGAGATGAGGCTGGAAAGCAGTGTTGGATTTTAATCAGTAATCAGGAGGATTTATTTTTAACCAAAAAGAAGAGTTAACCACCGATTTGCAAATTTTATCAGTTGATTTTTTTTTTAAGATGAACCAAAGGACTAGACTGCTAATATTTCATATCTTTTCCACTTTGATGTTTTCATGAATGGGTCTCTTAGGATGAGTGTCCTGTCTGATTGTACCTACTCAGAAGGTACGTGCCATTTGTAAAATAAAACAGAGCAGAAAAGCACAAAAAGAGCAAACCGGTTCAGAAATTCAGTGGGGAAATAAATTATGTACTGCAAAGAGAAAGTATGATTTTTTTTATTAAAGAAAGCTTTAAAAGTTTTATACTGAGATATAAAAGCCACAATAAAGCAGAATAACCTACGACCCTGTTAGAAATGTTGCTATCTTTATAAGTGCAATTTAATTTGTAAATAGAGTTTGGATCAAAGTGTAACAAAATATTGCTTCAAGTTTTAATTTTAAGTCTGCTAATTTAAGAGGTGCGGGGTATGTTTTGGTGTGTTTCTGTTGATTTCTTTTTAATTTTATTTTGTATGATGTGATAAAAGAGGAATGAAAAACGCCCGTCCCTGTCTGGTGTTTAGGAAAATCATGCTGTTGGTGTTGCCTTTTTATTCTTTCCATGAAATAAAGTCAGCCTGGACATTAGCGATACAGCTTTTTAAAGTTGATTATCTCCTCGTATGTTCAGATGATAGCAGGCAGCCAAGTTCTTTAAGAATGAGCTCCCTCTCCTCGGATTCCTGAAGCGCTGCTCAGCTTCCTGTGAGCCTCCCGTGGGACCGAACTTCGCATCTCCCCAACCAAGGGGAATGGAACCCAGCGCCCTCCTCAGTCTGCCTCCCCACCTTGGGTTGGGGCCGACTGGGCAATTGAACTCCTTAGAAACCCGCTTTCAACCAGCCAGATACCATGCCTTCTTTTACTACCGGGCATTTACTTACTTGAGTTCGTTTTGCCTTTTTGGTGGTGTGTATGTGTGTATCGAGTCGTAAGGCTGCTGAGCTGAGAGCGCGTGGCATGCAGTGGTTTTCAGCTGGTCAGTCTATCTCATGCCCACATCAGTGGGCACCCTTCTACTTCTTTACATTTTAAGATTCTGGCATACTCTGTTTTGTAAAGATGATGCCACAGAGTCCTGGGCTGACAGAGCTGTAGACTGGCTTTATTTAAGGAGAGTTACCTTGACCCTGAAGAGCAGAAAAGATTTCCTGGTTTTCTGTTGATTTATCTCCATATGAAGCCCAAACTCACCTCACCATGGCTTGGGTGGAATAGAGATGGACAGGAAGAGTATGTGTGTTTGAATTTTTCTAGAAAATTCTGCATACCTAATTGTTTCCTTTGGTCTGTCTCCTCTGCTTCACATACTGCTGGGCTTTTTTTTTTTTTTCTGGTTTGTTTGATAATGTTTTTTGTTTTCAGAAGGAAAAGTCACTTTCACCTTGGTGATTTATTCTGGGTGACACGATGCTGCTCTTACCCTCCAGATGCTGGGACAGAGGTAGCCTTCACAGCGGAAACGGCACCAACCAGTCAGACCCAACCCAAGAACATGCCAGCCTCTTACAAGGAAAAGAAAATAAATAATTAGGTATGTAGAATCTCCTAGAGCAATTTAACTGCTCACACTGTTCTGTCCACCTCTATTCCCCCAAAGCCGTGGTGAGCTGGACAGTAAAGGATGAGCTTTATATGAAAACAAAATCCACCGTGGACGTTCTCTCTCTTCTTCAGGGTCAAGATTTCACCTTAGATAAAGTCGGTCTGCTTCTCATTCAGCCAATGAGTCTAAGTATCATCTTTATAAAAACAAAACCGAGAATGCCAGAATCTTAAAATGGGAAAGGAAGCAAGGTTTCCTATCATTATGATTCCCTGGGGGCTCAGTGGTAAAGAATCTGCCTGCAGTGCAGGAGACTGGGGTTCAACCTTATCATTTTAAGGGAATGGCAGAAGTTCCTAACCTCTCTCTGAGGAATCCTGCTGCCCAGCCCTGTCAGCCCTGCCCCTGTCTGGCTTTTCCTCTAGGAAAGGGAGGAGTACCTTGCCTGACTGTTTGTCTTGGGGGAGTGGCAGGTAAAAGCAGGAAAGACTTGTAAGACCTATTCATCCACTTGTTTGTAGCCCCCAGCTCTTCCTCTTCTTTTTTTTTTTTTTTAAGCAATTTTATCTTTATTATTTATTTATTTTCATTTGTTTTCTTTGACTGCACTGAGTCTTAGTTGCAGTATGTGGGATCTAGTTCCCTGACCAGGGATTGAACCCAGGCTCCCTGTGTTGAGAGTGGAGAGTTTTAGCAATTGGACCACCAGCTAAGTCCCGGTTCTTCTTTAGCAAGGAAATTGTGCCTAAGTGGGTAAAATTCTCAAAATGTAGAGGGAATGAAATCATAAAATCACTGATCATGAGGAGGGAAAAAGGAAAAGTGTTAGTTGCTCAGTTGTGTCTGACTCTTTGCAACCCCATGGACTGTAGCTCCTGTCCGTGGTGTTCTCCAGGCAAGGATACTGGAGTGGGTAGCCATTCTCTTCTCCAGGATGATGAAGTGGGGCATTTAAGAAATCTAGAATAGGTTGCCTGGATCTTCTGTTTTTTTTCTGGAAAGTTTGGAGGAATGGGCCTGACCAACTCAATCTTTCTACCTAGAAACTTCCCAGTGAGGTTTCACAGGGTAAGGAAACCCAGGTGAGTCAGGCCCAGTTCTTGTCTGTTGGAAAGTTGCTCTGAGCAGCCCGTTCTAATCTTGTAAGGTGGCCGACGCCCCTGCGCTGGCTGGCAGGCGGCAGGGCTGCACAAACACGCTGTGTGATCAGGGGCGGGCCTGGAGCTGCTTGCTAATGGGAGCCCAGTGAGAGCTGAAATCTCACATCAGCCTTCAGACTTGACTTCACTCAAGTTTCCAAAGAACTAATTAAAAGAACTTTAAAATCAAAAGCAAAAGTAGAGGCATAGTGGACCCTCACATACTTGTCTCCTGAAGTCAACAGTTCCCCGTATGAGAACAGTGCTGAGCCATTTGACAAGATAGTGAGTAGAGTTCCCTGTGCTATATGGCAGGTCCTTGTTGATCATCTGTTTTATATGTAGTGTATCTTTTAATCCCAAGCTCCTAATTTATCCCTTCCCTTCCTTTCCCCTTGGTAACCACAAGTTTGTTTTCTATGTCTGTGAGTCTGTTTCTGCTTTGTAAACACATTCATTTCTATCATTTTTGTTTAGATTCCACATATAAGTGATATCATATGGTATTTGTCTTTCTGACTTCACTACTATAGTATGATAATCACAAGGTCCGTCCGTGTTGCTGCAAATGTTAGGCCATTGTGTAGAAACCAAATGATGTTTTATTTTGAAAGTTATTTTTTTTT
>SJYT01033568.1:381837-397956 GCA_006410635.1 Cephalophus harveyi
GGAGCCTGGTGGGCTGCCGTCTATAGCGTCACACAGAGTCGGACATAACTGAAATGACTTAGCAGCAGTAGCAGCACACTCTAGGAAAGTAACACTAAAAATCCTTCAAGCTAGGCTTCAACATTACATGAACTGAGAACTTCCAGATGTACAAGTTGGATTTAGAAAAGGCAGAGGAACCAGAGATCAAATTGCCACCATTTGTTGGATCATAGAAAAAGCAAGAGAATTCCAGAAAAACATCTGCTTCGTTGACTACACTAAAGCCTGTGACTGTGTGGATCACAACAAATGGGAAAATTCTTAAAGGGAGTGTAATACCAGACCATCTTACCTGCCTCTTGAGAAATCTGTATGCAGGTCAAGAAGCAACAGTTAGAACTGGACATGGAAGAATGGACTGGTTCAAAATTGGGAAAGGAGTATGTCAAGGCTGTATATTGTAACCCTGCTTATTTAACATATGCAGAGTACATCATGCAAACTGATGACAAGCTGGAATCAAGATTGCCAGAAGAAATATCAATAATCTCAGATATACAGATGACACCACCCTTATGGCAGGGTGAAGGGGATCTAAAGAGCCTCTTGATGAAAGTGAAAAAAGAGGGTGAAAAAGCTGGCTTAAAACTGAACATTCAAAAAACTAAGATCATGGAATTCAGTCCCCTCGCTTCATGGCAAATAGATGGGGAAACAATGGAAACAGTGACACTTATTTTCTTGGGCTCCAAAATCACTGCAGATGGTGACTGCAGCTGTGAATTAAAAGATGCTTGCTCCTCGGAAGAAAAGCAATGACAAACCTAGACAGATGTTAAAAAGCAGAGACATTGCTGGCAAAGGTCTGTTGAGTCAAAGCTATGGTTTTAACTGTAGTCACATATGGATGTGAGAGTTGGACCATAAAGAAGGCTGAGCACCGAAGAATTGATGCTTTTGAGCTGTGGTGTTGGAGAGGACTCTTGAGAGTCCCTTGGACTGCAAGGAGATTCAGCCTGTTCATCCTAAAGGAGATCAGTCCTGAATATTCATTGGAAAGACATGCTGGAGCTGAAGCTCCAATACTTTGGCCACCTGATGCAAAGAGCTGACTCACTGGAAAAGACCCTGATGCTGGGAAGAAGGACGGCAGGAGGAGAAGGCGACAATAGAGGATGAGACGGTTGGATGGCATCACCAACTCCATGGACATGAGTTTCAGCAAGCTCTGGGGGTTGGTGATGGACAGGAAGCCTGGCGTGCTGCAGTCCATGGGATCGCAGAGTCAGAGACGACTGAGCGACAGAACAACAGCAACCAGCGTGCATGCTAAGTCGCTTCAGTCCTTTCTGACTCTTGGTGACCCTATGCACTGGAGTCCGCTGGGCTCCTCTGTCCATTGGATTCTCCAGGCAAGAGTACTGGAGGGGGTTGCAATGCCCTCCTCTAGGGGATCTTCCCAACCCATGGGTTGAGCCTGTGTCTCTTATGTCTCCTGCATTAGCAGGTGGGTTCTTTACCAGTCTTGCCACCTGGGAAGCTGTGGACCACCAGGGGAGTCCTCAAATTATGTTCTAAAATACATCCATGAGGAAAAGACTGTACAGTGCAATAATTAAAAAACCCCAGGAGAAGCAGAGTCCAAGTGTACCCTTTGCAGCAGCATTTGGAGTCTAAAATTTTGAATCAGCACAGCGCAGCCACTGGAATCACGTGCTTGGGTTTGAATCCCAGAGCTGCAACGTGGCTTTGGAGAAGCGACTTAACCTCACCCGTTCTTCATTTCTGAAATGGGGCAGTGATGCCTCTTACAGGCTCAGCCTGAGTCTGAAATAGGGTGCGTAGGACACAAGCTCTCAGGAAGCCTGTGTCTGTGATTATTACAGGTCTTGCTGTTGTTATTCTAATGGTGTGATTAGCAGCTCTGCACTTCCTCCCACAGGCTCAGCAGCATATGCTCTCCAGGGTCATATTCACCGGAAATGAGGACACACGCTTATTCTCTGTTGGAGAAAACTTCATCTGAAAACTCTCCTGTGATGTTCTCTAGGCACCCATGGGTTATGTAGTGGACCAGGGAATTTGCAGCTTGCTTAATGGTTGGGTTAGCAACCATCCCCTTGAAACTGGTAACTGATAGCTCAGACTGTAAAGAATCTGCCTGCAATGCAGGAGACCTGGGTTTGATCCCTGGGTCAGGACAATCCCCTGGAGAAAGGCTACCCACTCCAGTATTCCTGCCTAGAGAATTCCATGGATAGAGGAGCCTGGTGGGCCACAGTCCATGAGGTTGCAAAGAGTCAGACACGTCTGAGTGACTAACACTTTCACCTGGTAACTGCTCCTTGTAACTCGAGTTACCAAGCTAGGTGTTCTCAAGGGAAAGCTCGTTGCTACTGAGGAACCGTTAAACGCCTGATTGAGGAAAGGTCTCCGGGTTTCCACCCCCCCACCCCACCCCCACCAAGTCCTCGGCACCCTGAGCCGTGGTCTCGTGGCCATTTACTGTCTTACTTCCTTTTGGTTCACCCTTGACTTTTGTGAATCCCTCCTTTCCCTCTCTTGCTGTGTTCTGCCCCTTCTCTCTCCGAGGGAGACCTCTGAGGCTTCTCTGTCCCAGGAGGAGCAAGTAGATTTAACACGTGGAGCATTGTTGGGAAAAAGCCTACTGGATAAAAGAAATCAACGCAGCCTGCGTTGGCGAGCATGCAGTCCACTCCCATCTTCCTGGAGTGTTTACTTTTTGAAAAGCTGACAGCTGGTAGGATGGATGGGGAGACCGACCAGAAGAACTTGATCTGGTTGCCTTCGTTCAGCAGGCTGTGGGGAAGATTCAAGGTGAGCTTTTGTGTCTCACAATTGGCAGGCAGACAGTGTGAACTGTGGTGGTGGACAGTCCCTCTCTTCAACAGGCCCAGGCCTTTGAGAGAATCTGATTGGGTTGATCCTCCAAGGGCTTGTGAGGCACCAGCATTTAATTTCTAAGGCAGTGATGAACTACTACCCCGGGTGCAGTGAAACAGTGGTTCCAAAGGCTGCTGTTTACTAAGGACTTGCTACACGCCACATCCCGGGCGGACTGAGCACAATTCCAGTTTTCCAGAACAACCTCTGAGGTAGGTTCTTTCCATTTTGCAAGCATACAGTTTGCAAAAGACACAATTAGGGTTCAGCTAGTTTTGATGTATATTTACTGTCTTACTTCCTTTTGGTTCACCCTTGACTTTTGTGAATCCCTCCTTTCCCTCTCTTGCTGTGTTCTGCCCCTTCTCTCTCCGAGGGAGACCTCTGAGGCTTCTCTGTCCCAGGAGGAGCAAGTAGATTTAACACGTGGAGCATTGTTGGGAAAAAGCCTACTGGATAAAAGAAATCAACGCAGCCTGCGTTGGCGAGCATGCAGTCCACTCCCATCTTCCTGGAGTGTTTACTTTTTGAAAAGCTGACAGCTGGTAGGATGGATGGGGAGACCGACCAGAAGAACTTGATCTGGTTGCCTTCGTTCAGCAGGCTGTGGGGAAGATTCAAGGTGAGCTTTTGTGTCTCACAATTGGCAGGCAGACAGTGTGAACTGTGGTGGTGGACAGTCCCTCTCTTCAACAGGCCCAGGCCTTTGAGAGAATCTGATTGGGTTGATCCTCCAAGGGCTTGTGAGGCACCAGCATTTAATTTCTAAGGCAGTGATCAACTACTACCCCGGGTGCAGTGAAACAGTGGTTCCAAAGGCTGCTGTTTACTAAGGACTTGCTACACGCCACATCCCGGGCGGACTGAGCACAATTCCAGTTTTCCAGAACAACCTCTGAGGTAGGTTCTTTCCATTTTGCAAGCATACAGTTTGCAAAAGACACAATTAGGGTTCAGCTAGTTTTGATGTATCTGTGGGAGGAGGCAAGCTCCACATCCTGTTTCACCATCTTGAGCTTTCCCCACCAAGGTTCAGATAATTTTCATGACTTTCACAACATCAAAAGTAAATGATAAAGTTGAAATTCAGTTCACATCTCCATTGACGAGGATCTGATCTCCATAACTTGTTTATTTTCCTTAGCCCCCTCCCTCAGCCAAAACACTGTGAAGCTGCAGTTATATTTAGAGCTGTGCTTATTGTAGAGGTGATGGTTCTGTCTTAATTTATCAAGGTCCTTAATTTATCTAGGTTGTAGACAAAGCCTGGGCTTCCCAGGTGGTGCTAGTAGTAAAGGCCCTGCCTGCCAGGGCAGGAGATGCAAGAGACATGAGTTTGGTCTCTGGGAAGGGACGATTCCGCGGAAGAGGGCATGGCAACCCACTCCAGTATTCTTGCCTAGAAAACTCCGTGGACAGAGAAGCCTGGTGGGCTGCAGTCAGTAGGGTCACAAAGAATCAGATATGACTGAAGAGACTTAGCACGCACACATGCATAAACAAAGATTGGTGTAGAATTCTGTGACACTGAGCAACATCTATGCAGACTCGGATCTTCCTCTGTGCCCAATTAGGGTGGCAAATGTTATGCCCTTCACCCTCTCCCCTCCCTACTCTACATGGTGCCCTGTGGCAAGAGGTGTAAAAATTTTCATGGGATCTCAGAATGCCTGCAATACTCAAGAAACGGGAGAAAAAGGGCTTGGTGGGTGACCAGAAAAGAAATCAGTGTGTTTTTTAACATTGACTGAAGTGACAGTTGGGGAACCTACTCTTGAGAGAGCGCCAACATGTTGCAAAAATTGGCAGTTAGCCCTAGAGTGAGTGAGCTAATTAATTAGGAACCGTCCTCAACCTCGCTGCCTTTCACAGCCTCCCATGGGAGAAAAGACAGATCAAGAAGGCCTGGAGATCAAGAGTGCTGCAACCTGACCTTGGTGAAGTCTCAGGGGGAGGTAAGAAAGGTGACCCGTGGTTTATTTCAGATCTTCCCTTTAAAAGGTGGTGTGAAAGATTTGACAAATAATGATCACTCCCCTTTAGGAACTGTTGTTTAACCATGAAGCAGAAAACTAGGGGGAAAAAAAACCAATCTCATTTGATTTAGCAGGATTTAACTTTGTTGGAAACTGGCTCAACATCCCTGGTTGTATGAAGAGATGGCCTTGTGGGGTCAGTCTTCGTGTGGCAGGAAACCCGGGCCCTTTGGGGTTGGATGGGGTGACACCTATATCTGATAGAGTGCGCAGAGGCTTCTCAGAGGGGCTTTCTCAAGCGCAGGCTCGCTCTTTGCACCAGGTTTGCTCCTGTCTGAACCCCAGCATCCTGTGTTCACGCACCTGGTAGCTGTTTCTCGCCCTTCCCAGTTGTAGGTGTGAGGGCTTGTTTGTTTAAACCTCGAGCCACACTTCTTGGAAAAACAAAACAACATGCTCACTTGTCTGGGCGTTGCATGTTCTTCCTGAATGTCGTCCTGCCCATTGGCCCAGAGGCATCCTGGGTGGGGTGAGTTTCGGGGATGGTTTGGGGAGTTTCGGGAACGGGCTCTGGGCTGGGTCTGTCGGGTGCGGGTTGCTCTTGGTTTTCATCATTCTGCAACAACTGGGGGTCAGGGGGCATCGCTGTAGATGTAGGTTCTTAGGTTCTGGCCTCACGCTTCTCAGCCTGAGGGCAGATGCACCCGGGGAGGCATCTACCCTAAACCTAACCCTGGTCCTAACACGCGCCTTAACCTGGACAGGTGGGAGGGAACCCTCATCTGGCTTGTGTTCTCATCAGGACTCTTGAAAAACCGCTGGTTGGATGGGGTCCCTGCTGGATGTTGCCCCCTCCCACTGCTGGCTGCCAGCTTCATGCCCCATCCCTCCCCAGCCCCCACGCTGGGTGTCACCAGCAGATGAAGGTGAAGGCGGTGTGCTCAGGCCTGAACAGAAGCGGACCTTTGGATACCCAGGGCTGGGCGTCTGTGAGGACTGGCCTGAGCCAGCGACCCAACCTCCTCTTTCCCATGTCTGTGTACAGTTCCAGGTAGCACACAGATTGTTAGAAGAAAAATGTCAACAAAGTACCAAAGCTCTGGGCTGGTTCTTTCCCCTTAGTCATAGCTGCTGGGGATAGGATCACATTGCTCTTCAAGAAGCTGGAACAGGGCGGCCAGAAAAATCAGTGCCCCGCTGCCCTGCCTCCTGCCTGGAGGAGGCGGCCAAGCCCGTTTCTGCTCACCATCCTGTGATCCAGGACCACTACAGGATACTCTCTTTCTTGGTGGCGACAAGCACCAGGGTCCCTTGGTGGCCATGTTACAGCAGACTGCTGACTCCCACCCCCAGAGTCTGACTCAGGAGGGCTGGATTGGGGCCCAAAATTTGCATTTCTAACATTGCCAGGTGCAGCTGTTGCTGGCTCAGTGTCCACATTTAGAGAACCACTGCCCCATGCGTTGGAAGGAGCAGAAGCCTTAGAGTTAAGCAAAGCTGGGTTTGAAATCTAGGTACAGCACTTGGTTGGGCTTCCCTGGTGGTTCAGATGGTAAAGAATCCACCTGCCCAGGCAGAAGACCTGGGTTCTATCCCTGGGTCAGGAAGATCCCCTGGAGAAGGGAATGGCTACCCGCCCCAGTATTCTTGCCTAGAGAACCCCATGGACAGGGGAGCCTGGCAAGCTCCATGGATTTGCAAAGAGTCAGACATGACTGAGCAAGTAACACAGCACTTACTTAATTTTGAGGCCTTGAGAGGATTTTCTTAATTTCTGCAAGTCTCAGTGGACTCATTTTAAAATGGGAATACCATCTTTTTTTTTTTAGAGGATCAGGGGACAGAGGTGGCGCAGAGCAGGCGTTCAGGAATCACCCACTCCTCTGCTGTCCTGAAGTGTGCACGCAGTGGTCCCACAGGTGGGCACAGCGCACCTGGTCTCTGTAGCCGAGTGCTGGGCTGGAGGCTTCTGTTAACACATCTAAGCTAATGGGAGTTGAGGCTGTGCCACCAGGATCAGAAACTCTGATCGGGAGTCCCCCAGGGGAAGCCCGGAAGTGCTCGTGGCCAGATGGGGTTACAGCAGATCAACGCTTCCTGAACTTGCCCGATGGCAGAAACAGCATTTTACTCATTGGTGTGTCTGTGCCTGACATTCCAGCCCCCAAATTCCAAACCTACAATCTGCTGTTACACCTCAGCTGTTGGAGGAAATCTGCCAATCGTGCTCTCTCTCAACATTTCAGGATCCGAAACCTCACTTGTGTTTTCACATGGGCCAGCACTCATTTTAGTGTCTCAAGAAGCTAAAGTCAAGTTGATTTAGTCAACTGGTCCCAAGTTTTCACTTTTCTCTGTAAATCCATTATTCCCTGCAAAGACGATCCTTAAAATGGGTAACTTGTATGGAAAAAATATATCTTCTTAAATATTAAGTGGTACCCTTTGTTATTATCTAAAGCAAAATTATATATAATTAATTTTAATTAAAACTGTTTCATAGACATCTGACTAGTGGTACTAATCATTTATCATAGAATTTCCAATAAGTTGTGCATTTTTAAGCCTTGTGTAATGTTTACTCCATCATTATCTAAATGATGGAGTTTCTCTGAGCCAAGATTTCCTCTGAGAACAATGGCAAAGTTTTTTTGGACAACATTCCTAGTAAAATATTTAAGTGCAGGAGTCCTTAAACCATGGCTCACTGACTGATTTTGTAAATAAAATTTTGTTGGCGCATGTCTGTGCTTATTTGTTTACGTACAGAAACTGGCCCTCAAAACCTAAAATACTCTCCGGCCCCTTACAGATAAAGATTACAAGGGGTTTCTGCTTCTATCGGGCCGATATGGCTCTCTTGCCACCAGAGGGCGCTGTGTTCTATCTGCTTACCACGGCCAGATTCTGTCTGGAAACCCTGGCTTCCCGCAGAGGCTGACTTCAGAGAGCTGAACACACCCTGGGCCCTGCCGCTCCACCACCGACAGTACAGCCTCCTGGCTGCTTGCTCTGTCTACATGGGGTGCTCTGGGACCACCTCCTCTCAGAAGGCTGAAGTCTGGGGTGAACGCTCGGTGCCCTTTCTGGGCCCCAGGACCATCTTAGGCCTGGCTAAGCAATGTGCCCTGTCATCTCCATAACTGAAATAATATCTCATCTCTTCCCAGGTGGTACAACTGGTAAAGACTCTGCCTGCCCATGTAGGAGACAGAGACGTGGGTTCGATCCTTGAGTCTTGAAGATCCCCTGGAGAAGGAAGTGGCACTCACTCCAGTTTCTCGCCTGGAAGATTCCATGGACAGAAGAACCTGGTGGGCTGCAGTCTGTGGGGTCGCAGAGTCAGACACCACTGCGCACACGTGCACACACACGCAGCATGCTATGGGGAAGAGTGGCAGTGTCTTAAAGATTGTGCATGCGGCACTTTAGGATGCCTGACGCCCGCCTCATTTTATGGAGGAAAGGCAGGCTTTCCTGTATGTCCGTCTTCCTCTAGGGATGTCCCCTGGGCATCTGTGCTGAACTGGCTTTTCTCCAGACCCCAGTCCCTGGCCACAACCTGCTCTCCTGGCCTCTCTCCTGACTTTGCTGCATCAATGACCCACTTTACCCTTTTACTTCAGCTGCTTCTTATAAACTACAATATCCTAAGTTAGCGATAACCTTGATCTTAAGTCCTCCCCCAATAACCACTTGTTCCCCTGTTTACTGCCAAGGTTCTTGAAAAACAGGTCTGGTCTTGCTCTCTCCCCTTAAAACCCTCCCACCCCAACCCCCCTCCACCCAGTTCTGTGGGCACTTCCTCCAGCACACCATGGAAACTACTCTGACTTGGCCACTGGGCCTCAGTGTTGCCATATTGGACAAACATTTCCCCCAGCTTTATTGAAATATAACTGATGTATTATTTAAGTTTAAGGTGTTGCAAGACTTGATGTGATACATTTATATTTGCAAAATAATGACCATACCCAGTGTGCACATTTTGATTCAGCTCTTGCTTCCCCAGACCCATCTGTTGGATTTGGCTCTGTGGAGAACCCTCTCCTCCATGGAACTTCAGTGTTTTTCCAACTTTTAAAAACTGCAACTCAGCTTAAGAAGGAATCTTCTGCATGGTAACCCAGTAAACAGATACATTTACTCAGCAGAAACTAACGTTTCCCAATATATCCTTAACTGTATACAAGAACCCTAGTCCAGTTTCGTTCTTCGTCAGTGTGAATTACTTCGCAGTTGAGTCATTGATTTTATTACCCAGTGATGGATCTGATTCCATAGCTTGAAGCTCATACCTTCGCCTCCCCTGACATTTTTTCTCTCTGCTTCTCCTCACATATCTCTCACCATCCTCTTTGGTCCTTGCACTTTCTGATATTCCTGGCATCTTACCTTCAGCTTTCTGTTCCTTGCATATGTATTTTTTCTTGGGTGGTCCTGTTTTTCCTCTTTATACTGCAGACACCAAAATCCATCTTCACTCCAGAATCCTGCACTGTGCTTCTGCAGGAAATGATATTGACCCCAAGTACTGTTCCCAGAGCCCTGCCCTGGGTCAAAGTCAGAGCGGATTGGTTACCTGGTTGAAACTGATGGACTTGAGGCTGATCTGGGACATGGCTACAAGCAAAACCAAAATAAAAGCCAACTGCGTTTTTCTACTTGGATCTAAGACAGAAAGACAGGACCAGTGTTTTCCATTCTAAAGTTCATGTGTATTTCTTTCCGATGTTTGTCATTCCCTCCTCTTTGTTAGAAGTGAGTCGCTGAGCCCAGCCTGCACTCAAGGGGACTCGTTTGGCTTTATCATCAGTAGAAGAGATAATAGCTCTCCTTTTCGGAGTGACCTTTATGTCAGGCACTATCCAGACTGCAGGACACACACTAGTTCAATTCAGTTTTAAATCCCACAACACTCTGAGCTTGGTGGTCGAATCCACATCTAAAAGACTAGGACACTGAGGCGTAAATCGGATTCCTAATTTACTCACAGTGGCAGTTCTTGTGCTTGAACCAGGCCTGTTCAGCTCCTCCAGTGGTCACTTCTCAGGGCAGGCCCAGCCCCGGTGTTTGCAAAACTCTTCCGATCAAAAGGCAGTTCGGGGATGGTGATGACAGAAAATGACAGAGAGGCACAGAAGTTATTCCAGCCCAGCCTCTGGACTGGCCCCCCTAGCCAGGTTTTCAGCTGATCAGCTGCAGCGATGACCTTTGCTGGGTGGGTGGGTGATGGTGGGGATTTCCAATTGAATTAAAATGGCAGAGGGTAATGAAGCCCCAGGAAGCTTCTTACACTTGACTGGCATCCGTAGTTCAACTGGTAGGAAGTTGTCTGTTGTTGGGGGAAGGAGGGGAGGAAGGGGAAGAAAGAAGGGGAAAGGGAGGTTAGTGGGTGTTTGTGACGTGGGTGGGGTGTGTAAGGGGCAGGAGAGGAGACTGGGCTTGGAAACAGGACTCGTCAGGAGGTAAAGAGGGTGATTCCAGAAGAAGAGAAAAGGCTTTTGCCTGCTTGACAGGCCTGTTGGGAAAACTTGAAATGGAAATGTAGTTTCATGGTATCTAGTGCACTTTTGGAAGAAAGGTATGATGCTCTCATAGAATAAGAATCACAGGCAGGTTTTCTCCCCCTATTAAAGATGCCAGAGAAAGGTCTACCTGAACTGGGCATTTGCCGTGGCGGTCCCCATTTCCCCACCACTGGACTCTCTGTTGCACTAGGCTTTAAGCATCATATCAAATCAGCCTCTGCCTGCCTCTCAGACTGATAGCATTTCAGCCTAAGAAATTGACAGTTTTCTACAACTATGGCTGAGCTAAACTTCCCTGTTCGCTTTCTAAACACAGCCCATCTTTTGAGAATTGCACAACGTGTAGGCACTGTTTCTAGTCCTGCGGCTCCCTGCTACTCTGACTTCTACTGTCTGAAGTAGTTTCTTTGCAATCTTTGAATGGCAAATAGGGAAACTGTAGAAGATCACGTGAGGACTTACACAGTAAGTCCCCTACGTATGAACGGGTTTGGTTCCAAGAGTGCATTCTTAAGTCCCGTTTGTTTGTAAGTCCATCATAGTTAGCCTAGATACCCAATTAACACAATCTGCTATGTAGTACTGTACTGTAATAGGTTTATAATACTTTTCACACAAATAATACACCAAAAACAAAAATAAAACATTTTTAATCTTACAGTCAGTCAGTCAGTCAGTCAGTTCAGTTGCTCAGTCATATTCAACTCTTCGTGACCCCAAGGACTGCAGTACGCTAGGCTTCCTTGTCTTTCTTTTCACCAGTGCCTGGAATTTGCTCGAACTCATGTTCCATTGAGTCAGGTTGGTGATGCCATCCAACCAGCTCATCCTCTGTCATCCCCTTCTCCTCCTGCCTTCAATCTTTCCCAGCATCAGGGTCTTTTCTAATGAGTCAGTTCTTCTCATCAGGTTTCCAAAGTATTGGAGTTCCAGCTTCAGCATCAGTCCTTCCAATGAATACTCAGGACTGATCTCCTTTAGAATGGACTGGTTGGATCTCCTTGCAGTCCAAGGGACTCTCAAGAGTCTTCTCCCACACCACAGTTCAAAAGCATCAATTCTTCGGCACTCAGCTTTCTTTATAGTCCAACTCTCACATCCATACATGACTACTGGAAAAACCATGGCTTTGACTAGATGGATCTTTGTTGGCAAAGTAATGTCTCTGCTTTTTAATACACTGACTAGGTTTAATACACTGTCGTAGCTTTTCTTCCAAGGAGCAAGCATCTTTTAATTTCATGGCTGCAGTCACCATCTGCAGTGATTTTGGAGCCCAAGAAAACAAAGTGTGTCACTGTTTCCATTGTTTCCCCAACTATTTGCCATGAAGTGATGGGAATGGATTCCATGATTTTGGTTTTTTGAATGTTGAGTTTTAAACCAGCTTTTTCACTCTTCTCTTTCATGTTCATCAAGAGGTTCTTCAGGTCCTCTTCACTTTCTGCCATAAGGATGGTGTCATTTGCATATCTGAGGTTATTAATATTTCTCCTGGCAATCTTGATTCCAGCTGGTGTGTTATCCAGTCTGACATTTCGCATGATGTAATCTGCATATAAGTTAAATAAGCAGGGTGAGAGTATATGGCCTTGATGTATTCCTTTCCCAATTTTGAACCTGTTCATTATTCCATGTCCAGTTCTAGCTGTTGCTTCTTGACCTGCATATAGGTGTCTCAGGAGGCAGGTAAGGTGACCTGGTATTCCCATCTCTTTAAAATTTTCCACAGTTTGTTGTGATCCACATAGTCAAAGATTTTAGTGTAGTTAATAAAGTAGATGTTTCCCTTGGATTCTCTTGCTTTTTCTATAATCCAATGGATGTTGGCAATTTGATCTCTGTTCCTCTGCCTTTTCTAAATTCAGCTTGCACTTCTGGAGGTTCTCGGTTCATGTAGTGTTGAAGCCTAGCTTGGAGAATTTTTAATGTTACTTTGATAGTGTGTGAGATGAGTGCAATTGTGTTGTAGTTTGAACATTCTTTGTCATTGCCTTTCTTGGGATTGGGATGAAAACTGACTTTTTCCATGCCTGGGCTTTCCAAATTTGCTGCCATACTGAGTGTAGCACTTTAACAGCATCATCTTTTAAGATATGAGATAGATCATCTGGAATTCCATCATCTCCAATAGCTTTGTTTGTAATGGTGCTTCCCTAAGGCCCCCTTGAGTTTGCATTCCAGGATGTCTGGCTCTAGGTGAATGATGACACCATTGTGGTTATCTAGGTCACTAAGATCTTTTTTTTTTTTTGTATCGTTCTGTGTATTCTTGCCACCTCTTCTTAATGTCTTCTGCTTCTGTTAGGTCCATACCATTTCTGTCCTTTATTGTGCCCATCTTTGCATTAAATGTTCCCTTGGTATCTCCAATTTTCTCAAAGAGATCTGGGGGGGTAACAGGTAGGAAGGGTCCCCAAGTGGAGGAAATAGACTGCAAGTGCCAGAGGTTTTTTTCTCTTAAGCAGCAAGAGGAAACAAACTGCAAATGGCAGACATTTTTTCCCCTTCTCTATACAAAATTTAAAGATTTCTTTTAAATTCTTTGTTGTCGTGATGATACCTGGTTCCACCCGAGCTTAACTTTTCTCAAACCTTGAGCTAACCAATGGGTTTTTCTTATGGAAATGTTTTTCTTAAGCTATGTTAATGAACTATGTATTTGCTTTGGAATCTGCCTTTTTTAAAGATTCATATCAATTGTTTTATGACTGGGGATGACTCACCTTGTGCCAATGCTGTGTCAAAATGCATGTTGTGGGAGAGGTGCCTGATACAACTGTCCCAGTTTTGAGGTTGTATCAGATATGTAACTCCCTGCTAAAAAATAGCAAGGGGGGCACTCTTTCTGCCCCCTTCTGCTGCCTATGTCGGAAGCTTCCTCTATCCCTTTATTCTTTAATAAAACATTATTACACAAAAGCTTCAAGTGATCAAGCCTCGTCTTTGACCCCGGATTGAAATCCTCCTGGGAGGTCACAAAACCTGGCCTAGCTCCCAGCTCACAGGCATTCAGATATGTTTATCTTTCCTTTTCTCCTTTGCCTTTCACTTCTCTTCTTTTCTCATGTGTTTGTAAAACATCCTCAGATAACCATTTTGCCTTTTTGCATTTCTTTTTCTTGGGGATGGTTTTGATCACCACCTCCTGTACAATGTTATGAACCTCCGTCCATGGTTTTTCAGGCCCTCTGTCTATCAGATCTGATCCCTTGAATCTATGTGTCACTTCCACTGTATAATCACCAGGGATTTTATTTAGGTCATACCTGAATAGTCTAGTGGTTTTCCCTACTTTCTTCAATTTAAGTCTGAATTTGGCAATAAGGAGTTCATGATCTGAGCCACAGTCAGCTCCCGGTCTTGCTTTTGCTGATTGTATAGAGCTTCTCCATCTTCGGCGCAAAGAATATAATCAATCTGATTTCAGTATTGACCATCTAGTGATGTCCATGTGTAGAGTCTTCTCTTGTGTTGTTGGAAGAGGGTATTTGCTGTGACCAGTGGGTTCTCTTGACAAAACTCTGTTGGCCTTTGCCCTGCTTCGTTTTGTGCTCCAAGGGCAAATTTGCATGTTACTCCAGGTATCTCTTGACCTCCAACTTTTGTATTCCAGTCCCCTATGATGAAAAGTACAGTACCTTGAAAAGTACAGTAGTGCAGTACAACAGCTGGCATCCAGGGGCTGGCATCAGGTAAGAAGAGTTACTGACAGAAGAGGGGGGAAGAGGTGGGCAATGGTGGAGCAGAAGGATCATCAGCAATAGGAGATGGAGGGAAGCTGAAATGTCACACCTGACGCTGCTGGCACAGGTTCTGGTTCCTTGCTGGAACCAGATGTGTGTTCACATCTTTGAAAGTTCACACTAGAAACCACTTTACTTCGGGTTAGTTTTGCCATTGCTGTGAGTCCCCAGGTCACTGGTGCTGAGATGGAGATTTGCTGGGAAATGTTCTCTGTGGTGACCCTTGAAGAGGGCTGTGAGAAGCAGGACTGGGCGTCGGGGGAAGCCGAACAGCAAGGCTACTGGAGCAGAGGCTTCAGCCCATCTGACGGGTGCCTGGGAGCCCAAGTGAAGCAGAGAGGGGGCCTTTGTACCCCTGAGCAGTGGTTGATGTGGCTGCACTGCCAAGGCGGGTCAACTCAGACCGGGCAGCTACCTCCCTGGAGGTCAGCTCCTTGGCTGGAGGGGAGCCCAGGGATGAGGAGCAGTGGCCAACTCACTGGACAGCTGGGCAGGGAGCACCGCACTTCTGGAGGAACATCTACGCTACAGGTGTGGCATCCATTCCAGTGATCCTAAACATCTGGTCATTTTCTGAGTATCTGTTCAATTTCAAATTCTCTTCTGGGACTCATTTTTAAAAAATTAGTATTTGTTGTATCTCCTGAAAGAGATTAGGAAATTATTGACTTCTTAAATGAAACTGTCTCCTGAGTCCAAATGGCCTAAACTGTCTTCTAGGCTGATGTACAGAATGAGTTTGTTTATTTTTCTTGAAGTATAGTCAGTTTATAATGTTGTGTTAATTGCTGCTATACAGCAAAGTCATTCAGTGACACACACACATGCACTTAAAAAAAAAAAGCCAATATTCTTTTCTGCTATGGTTCATCCATAGTTTACATGTATTTTTTTCCACCTTCTGGTTATTACAGTCTGACTACTAATGCCAGGAAAGGCTTCACTGTCTTCCACATCTCGAATCAGGACTAAACCACAGAGGATACATCTTGTCAGTAATAGTTTTGGTTCATCAAGAGGCAGGAGAGGTTGGATTCTTTTACACTTATTGGGAATATTTAAGTAATAATATTACAAAATGACAAATATTCACACAGTCTCCTATTTCCTTAATTTGCTGCAGTCTCTGTTTCTCCCTTATCAACCTAAAAAATTCAAAGTTAATGTCAGTGTTCAGCATCCAGTAAGACAAACAGGAGAAATAAAGGATCCTTCTTACTACACTAGAAGTTTTAAAAGGGCACATGGCCCCTTTCATTCTTATAAAATATATGGTTATTTTATGTGCTATTCCAAAAAGCACATAAAAAGTTCTAATTTTATGCAAATGCATAAAAATTGGCTCAGGGAGCCCAGATTTGAGGGGAAACACAGCCCCGCCCTCAGGGAGCCCCAGTGGCAGAGGAACTGAGCTCTGCCCAGAGGCCCAGCCTGAGAGGAGATGTAGCCTAGTGCCACGGAGCCCCGGTCTGAGGGGACACACCCCTGCCTCAGGGAGCCCCGGCCTGAGGGGACACAGCCCCGTCCTCAGGGAGCCCTGGTCTGAAGGGACACAGCCCCGCCTCAGGGAGCCCCAGTCTGAGGGGAGACACAGCCTTGCCTCAGGGAGCCCCGGCCTGAGAGTGTTGAACTGCAAGGTTCCGCCCTGGAGTCCGTCGCCCAAGACCACCAAGACACAGGATCGATGCAAATAGCAAGAGGATTTATTGAACCGGTGCGCCGGGGTTCTGTCCTCCTCAAGCAAGGAGCGAACCCCGATGACAGTTACAGGACAGTTTTTAAGCACAAAAACCACATTGGGCAGGGAGGTATACATATATCATGATTGGTCACAATAATGCTGATCTTTGCAAGGATAAGCTCGTGAGGGTCTGGTGATATTATTTTTTACAATCTGCAGTTGACACACAGTTTACACAGCTTGTTTTTCTGACTCTCTGGAAAGTCAAACCTTCCAGGTCAGGGTCTGTGAGTCACAAA